>JAVTVY010013365.1:0-568987 GCA_036873755.1 Hanleya hanleyi
CCCCGCGCAACACCTCCCCCTTTCCTTCGCACCTCCCCCCCACCCCACCCGTAAACGACTTATGGACATATCTGAAATCAAATAGGTACAATTACAAGCCACTATAATGATACATATTTCCTCGATAAATAAATCTTTTTCAATTTTTCTAACAACTCCATTTACTGGTTTTTTTTTCAAATCTGTGAATGTCATAACACGCAGTTAATTTAACGGTTGTAGAACGCCAGAGGACCCCACTTATTCTCAAAGGAGTTCTGTTTCCTATTACCCATGGCCAAGTAGCATTCAATATCCCTCGTTTTCAACAGGAATTTCGAGGCGCCATCAAAAGTGGGGTTAGTGTTGCTATACCTACACAAATATATGTATTTTTTAAATAATAAAATAACATGATTGATTAGAACCGTCTCTTTATTACCTAAGATCATTTGAGACCCCGAATGTTTCTGCATTTGAATTCCGAGATCCTTTGCCCATAAATATAATTTACTCCAAATATCTTTTGAATATTTACAATTATAGAAGAGATGTATAATACTTTCCATATCTTGATTGCAAAAGGAGCATCTGTCCGAATCTGTTTTACCCCACAGTTTTAATAGATAGTTTGTTATAAGGATCCTATGCAGTATTTGGAACTGGAAGTATTGTAACTTGGTTTCCCCTGTTGTACTGTAAATGTTACCGTAAAAAGATAACATTGATACGTATGAAATGTGGGGCTGTATCAATCTATGAAGCTGCTGAACGCACAACGATACATCACACCGGGTTCCAAATGCCTAAACTAGTATTGGAGAGAAATAGAATCCGCTTAATCAGTCCGTTGTTTGTTTATTACTGAAATTTTACAACAAGGTTTTGCTATCATTGACAGGTTCGATGCACCGATTCGGTACTTGTAACATAATGGATTTGATGAAAACCAACCAACATACGTCTCGGAGGCACCGGGGCTTCAATTTTTCACGATCAGCACAACCGTGTTGGTAGATCGACGGGTGTTCACACTGTTACCGTACAACAAGTTGCGTGTTGGGCAAACATAAGAATATTTCTTGGTTTATGATTTACAAAGCCTTTCGACAAGCATACCGTGGCGTTTCACGCTAGTTGACGCCGAATCAGACAGACGGCATATGAAAGAACGTTGAATGGCTACGAAGTGGTGGGAAACAGTTTTTTAATTCAAAATGATTACCACCGTCAATTTCTCCAGGGAAAATCGTTCTTTTCCCACTGATGTCCCTGGGAATTTGCATACATTCATGATATGCCGTATGAAATGGTTCACAATTAGAATTCCAATGCAGGTGCATTGTCCACTAACTTTAAGAACAAGGAAAGCCATTCGGTGTTGAAATACTCAACATTCAATATGAATAGCCAGAATTAGGTTCAGGCTATATCGGGGATACATGATTACATGAGAGTAGTATATTGTACCACTTTCGACGCTAATTTCACCCGGATGTAGAGGTCATTTGGGGAGGATTTGAGGAGGAGAGGTCAAGTGCACTATAGTTCCGGCAGAATGACCAAAAAGCTACCTCCAACACAGGAAAGTTCCAATTGTTGCAGGGAATGTATTCCTCCGCGGTGATGCGGTCCTGGCGGTGATGCGGTCGCGGAAAAAAGCCTCCGCGGAGAAAAAGTAGTCCCTAGATAAAATGGTCCGATGGGGTCGAGTGAGGTATCAAAGTGAAGCATTCGTGAAGGGGCATCTGATGGGCTGGGTGTGGGGTTGAAATATCGGCATTCTGCGCATGCGCGGTGGCCCAAGGGTATGAAAATAGCCGTTTTGGATCTAGGGGAGTCCCTAATGGTCCAATGGAGTCGAGTGACACACTCGATGAAGAGATGCAACAGATCTTACAGAGACCGGGGTTAAGCGACAGTGAGAAAGTACAACAGTACAATGAGACGCTTCAACGGTACATGACGTTCATGGACCAATACAAAACCCTCTCTACCCCACCACCACCACCACCACCACCACGCGACACACCGCCGACCTCAGCACTGCTCCAACAGCCGCCATTACCAGGGCCCCACAGTGGGTGGAAGACGAAGTGCGGAAGATTGTACCTGCATCGTTCAAGAAACAAGCTGGCCTGGTATTACAACGGATGAAACAGAATCCTAACATGACTTGGAATGATAAAGGCGAACTCCTGGTACAGAATCAGGTGGTCCCCAGCACCCACATGACGGATTTAGTGAATGACCTGATGCGTAAGCGCAGACCGCACACGGATCCTCGAGGATGGGAGGTCTTCGCTCAAGGCTTGAAAGACATGCATGTACCACAGGAATTGGTGGGGAACCTCCACCGCTGGGCCTTTATGCAGCGAACCCAGCAATCGCCGAGTGGCCCACTACCTTCTTGGGAATCCGACTGGGAACCGGAGTCACCCCCCAAAGCTCCACGACCACAACGGGCACCTTCTTTTCAGACCTTTAAAAAACCACCCTTGATCAGGACACTCCACATCTCCAGAGCCGTGACACGTAGCAAGTCAACGCGACGAACACGAGGCCGGACACAACCGCCCAAGGCCTGGAACACCTATTAAAACCAACAGCAGCAGCAGGACAGCTCAGTCGCCATGTTTTACCTCACCCTAACCAGTAACAGTTCGCTGGATGTGTTTCCTGACAACACCGTGGCCAAGTACGTGGCCCAGTTACCGCAATCGTTGCATTTAGCTGGACGATGGGAATGTGGCCTCGTGGATATCCAATACCCTTACTCGTGGTACAACGTGCGAGCCAATGAAGTGTGGTACGAGGTGACCTACGAAGGAAAAGACACCCGACTCACCCTCCCCGAAGTTCCCGAGTTCATGGGTGGGCTGTCAAGACTGTTGCATTATAAGGCTCTACGGGAGGTCACGAATACTTCAAAACCCATCAAAGCCTATCCCTTCAAGAATCACGTGAACTTCGATTACAACGCACACAACGACAAGGCAGAGCTTATCGTCATCGCCAACGCGAGTGTCGTACTGAGTCCTATCCTACAGCAAATGCTGGGTTTCGATCTACGGACCTTCGCTGGTCCCACCGCCCACCAAGGCGAGATCCCGATGGATATGAAGTCGGGTGTGTACGGACTCTACGTCTACTCGGACGTGGTGGACAACCACATCGTGGGCGATATCAACACACTTCTGTTACGGGTGGTGCCCATTAAAAAGTTGTATGGAGATCAAGTCACCCACAGTTTCACCCACATGCTCTACCTGCCCGTACGACAAACCCACATCAACACGATCACGGTGGATATAAGAGATGACACGGGACGACCGGTGGCATTCGAACGCAGGAAAGTGGTGGTGACACTTCATTTTCGACAAGCACGTGCTCCCCACTTTGTATAATGAAGGTGCCTTACGAGTGCGATGCACGCAGCTATATGGACTATTATGCCCAACAGGCCGGGGGTGGCTTTCCGGTTTTTAGTGGTGCACGCATGCAACGTGGACATGGACTGGGGAACATACTCGGGAGCATCGTCAAAACGTTCCTGCCCTTGGTGACGCGTGGGGTGAAAGCAATCGGCAAACAAGCGGTACGCAGTGGACTGCAAGTGGCCGGTGATGTCTTGGGGGGTACGGCACCCAAAGAAGCCTTGAAACGGCGGGCCAAAGAAGCGGGAGGCGTCTTGGTGGCCAAAGCACAACGCACCGTAGGGAATAAAAGACCTGCCCCACCGAGACCACGCACCAGTCGACGACGACGCACATCGAAGACCCGGGATATCTTTTCTTAAAACATGTCCTTGATCCACGCCGAGTCCTGCCCCTCCACCAACAGTGAATTTGATTTGTGGACCGTCCGGCCCACACAGACCAGTGCCGAACAAGGATTATGGGTGGAGCATCTCCCGCTGTCCAGCATCAACGCAACAGGGCCCATCGAGTTCACCATCAGTAATGCGTATACGGCCTATGTGGATTTAGCCCATACATACTTGTATGTGAAAGCCAAGATCGTCAATGGAGATGGCACCAGAATCGCCGACCAAGCAACGGTGGGCCCGACGAATCTCTGGCTGCACTCGATGTTTCAACGGGTGGATATATTTCTCAGCGACAAACTCATCAGTGACTCGACCAACACGTACCCCTATCGAGCCTACATCGAGACGCTGTTGTCGCATGGGCGAGAGGCTAAAAAATCTCAACTGACAGCCGCTTTATTCTACCAGGACAAAGCCGAGCACATGGGCGCAGAGAACGACAATACGGGATATAGCAAACGGAAGGCTTTGACCGCGAACGGCGCCGCGGTGGATCTCATGGGTCGACTGCACGCAGATATGTTCATGCAAGACCGATACCTCTTGAACAAGATCCCCATCAAAATCCGACTGATACGGGCGCCTCTGACCTTCGCCTTGGTGTCCACTAACGTAGAGGCGCATGCAGCTGACTATAAGATTGTCATCGAAGACGCAGTTCTGTATGTCCGAAAAGTGAAACCGAATCCAGCCGTTTAATTGGGACACATGAAAGCCTTGGAAACAAAACCAGCCCAGTACCCTATCCGACGTGTACAAACCAAAGTGTTCTCTGTGTCTGCTGCAAATATGAGCGCCAACAAAGAAAACCTGTTCCTGGGGGAACTACCCAAGCGATTGATCCTGGCCTGTGTGGAAAATACCAGTTTCAGTGGAGCCTACCCAGAGAATCCGTTTGACTTTAAACATTTCGGCATCAATTTTGTGGCCCTGCATGTGGATGGACAACAGGTGCCAGCCACGGCCTTAACATTGAACTTTGGGCGCGCGAATTTCATTCGAGCCTATCAGAGCCTGTTTACAGCCACCGCTCAAATCAACCAGGACGAAGGGGATTTCATCAGTCGGGAGGACTACGGGAACGGATACACGTTGTTCTGTTTCGATTTGACCCCCACCTTAGAGAACGACCATCAGCTGGCCCTGGTCAAGCAAGGCAATTTACGGCTGGAAATCCACTTTCAACGAGCCCTCCGGAGCGCCGTCAATGTGATCTGCTACGCCGAGTTTGACAACATCATTCAAGTGGACAAGGCGCGCAACGTCCTGTGTGACTTCTCCACCTAACATGGATACAGACCAGATAACCACCGTGCTGGAGAATGACCCAGAGACACGTATGGTCTTTCAAGGGGTGTTCGCCCGAGATGTGTTTCCATTAGAACGTATGTATCCTGCTGCTTACGTTCTCAACACGGACCCGATGGATCGGCCCGGTGAACACTGGGTGGCCGTGTACTTGACAGAACAGCAGGGCGAATACTTTGACCCGTACGGCCTGCCACCCTTCCATCCCGATTTAACAGACTTCATGGATCAAGGCACAGAGACGTGGTGTTGGAACAGTCAAACGTTGCAAAACCTGACCAGTAGCGTGTGCGGACAATATTGCTTGTTTTACCTGTACCATCGATGCCGGGGAAGACCCTTATCTACCATCGTACAGATGTTTAACGAGTACCCCAAGGCCGAGGACCGCGATGTACTCGTATATGACTGGGCCGCCCATCATTTCAATGTACAAGCCCCGTTCTGGGCTTGAATTCTTTCAATGTACACACGCCCGCTGTTCTGGGCTTAAGTTTACAAGCCCCCTGTTCTGGGCTTCAGATCTTTTAATGTACAAGCCCGCTGTTCTGGGCTTCAGTTCTTTCAATGTACAAGACCCTTGTTCTGGGCTTCAGTTTTCACGTGGTTGTTCTCACGTTGTTGTCGTTCACTGAATAAAAAAAATGAGATCTCACCAAAAAACCCTGTCCTGTGTGTTTTATTCATAATGCATAAATGCCCAATGTGGAGATTCAGTCAAACTGAAATCAGTGGTGTAGGATGGGACCAAAATGTAACCCATCAATGTTAGAATGCAAGAGCACGATAGTAAAATAGAGAGCCAATGAAATCAGCCCACCTACCAAGTACGTGTTTTGGTCTAGGTTGGGAGCGGGCATTTCATTGAGGTGCGTGTAAAGGAAGACGGTGATTGAAGACTCGTCCAACACGTATAGATGAAGTTTATTACTATAAGTTCTATGTTGTCGATTTAACCTCTCCCGACATGCAGCCGCGCACTGCCGGTGATAACGCGCGCGCGCGCTGCGGCCGGGGCGGGCCGGGCCGGGGCCTGGCCGGGAAAGTTGGAGGTAGTGTTTGAGCATTCACCCAAACCGGAAGTGACGTCATACACTTGCGCAGACCCACCAAACCACGTGAATGTTAGTCCAGGTGGATGCTCCCCCCACCTAGGATTGACTTGGATACCTCACTCGACACAATAGGCCCAGGAGGGGCTCGCCTAGACCCCAAAAACGTCTAGTCCATACCCTTGGGCTGCCGCGCATGCGCAGAATGCCGATATTTCAATCCCACATCCACGCCATCAGATGCTCCCTCACATAGGCTTCACATGGATACCTCACCCGACCCATTCGAGCCGTGAATTGCCCATCTCTAACCCAACCACACCCACACACACCCCCCCAAAATGCCTGCTTGCTCTACTACGGGCAGGCTGCGCATGCGCAACCTATCGAAAACGGACGAACCATTAGTGTAGTCAAGTGCTCCTGCATGAGAGCTTCAAAATAAGACCTCATACGACCCCATTGGACCACCAGGGACTCACCTAGACTCCAACACGTCCGCCCTGTATGGACCCAGGCCTCGGTGACTTTTTTCAAAAATTTCACCGTTTCGCTCCGGGACACTTCCTATCATGTTCTAAATGACGAGACTAAGAAAACAAATCCAAACAACCATACCGCAAATGTATAGAAGTAGGTTTCCCAGTGGAACAAACATTGGTCCCATACCCCCAGTATGGGACTATATGGGTCTATATGGGTCTCGGTGACTTTTTTCAAAAATTTCACCGATTCGCTCCACGACACTTCCTATCATGTTTGGCTTGACGAGACTAAGAAAACGAGACCCCACAACCTATACCGCAAATGTCTAGAAGTAGGTTTCCCAGTGGGACAAACATTGGTCCTATACCCCCAGTATGGGTCTATATGGGCTGTATGGTACTTTTTCCAAAAATTTCAACGATTCGCTCCGTGACACTTCCTATCATGTTTGTCTTGACGAGACTAAGAAAACGAGACCCAACAACCTATACCGCAAATGTCGAGAAGTAGGTTTCCCAGGATGGTCCTATACCCCCCATACCCCATTTTCCCGTAATTTAGAATAAAGTCCGTGTTCCGTATTTTTTCAGGAAAATTTTTACATACACCCACCCTGGAACTAGGGGGAGATAACTATATTGATAGGCAAGCCCCGTTAAGCCCGGCGACCTATATACCCCCATACCCCGTATAAGCATTTTCCAGGATTTTTCGATAAAGTCCGTGTTCCGTTTTTTTTTTCAGGAAAATTTTTACATGCACCTACACATGACTGGATGCCCCTTCACATAGGCTTCACATGAATACCTCACTCGACCCCATTGGACCATTAGGGACTCCCCTAGCTCCAAAACGTCTATTTTCATACCCTTGGGCCACCGCGCATGCGCAGAATGCCGATATTGCAACCCCACACCCAGCCCATCAGATGCCCCTTCACGAATGCTTCACTTTGATACCTCACTCGACTCCATTGGACCATTAGGGACACCCCTAGCTCCAAAACGGCTATTTTCATACCCTTGGGCCACCGCGCATGGGCAGAATGCCGATATTTCAACCCCACACCCAGCCCATCAGATGCCCCTTCACGAATGCTTCACTTTGATACCTCACTCGACCCCATCGGACCATTTTATCTAGGGACTACTTTTTCTCCGCGGAAGCTTTTTTCCGCGACCGCATCACCGCGGAGGAATACATTCCCTGCAACAATTGGAACTCTCCTGTGTTGGAGGTAGCTTTTTGGTCATTCTGCCGGAACTATAGTGCACTTGACCTCTCCTCTCAAATCCTCCCCAAATGACCTCTACATCCGGGTGAAATTAGCGTCGAAAGTGGTACACTATACTACTCATGAGAGTTTCGATTATTTTGGCAACAACCCGAGAATTTCATAACTGATTTCTCATGGTGTCTAATATAAGCCGAGATGTATGGCAACATGGCGAGATGGTCCGGACGTATGGCAATCCGTTTTACTATTTATTCAGTATTTGGTGATATCATCCAACAGCACATTTTTGATGATTTCATTAAATATTTGCTGATATCAACCAATATTTGATGATATCAGCAAATCGTTTGATGATATCACCAAAGGATTTGCTGATATCAATAAAGTATTTGCTGATATCAGCAAATCATTTTATGATATCAGCAAATACGCTTTATTTGTTGATATCAGCAAATGATTTTCTGATATCATCAAATCATTTGATGATATCAGCAAATACTTTTTATTTATGATATCATTAAACATGGCAAAATGTCAAAGAAGGAACCAAAATATGGAAGACTCCCTGTTCAGAAAGAGAAAAATCTGCTCACAGCGCATGTTCCTTTTCACATGCTCGCTCCGGTCACCACTATTACCTGCCCTCGATAGCGGAGGTTGCCTGTTACGTCCTGGCCAGGACGCACTGTGATGGGCACACCCCGCGCATGAGTTTCTGTGTACATCCGACCGCACCCCTCCCCCCGCGCAAGGCCAACATAGATATAACGCGGAATTAAAAAGTGATCGGAACGTTAGACAAATAACGATTGAGATCATACTGAATTTACAGGGGCATGCTTAGATAGATACCCTAACACAACTCTTACAATCTGTAACGGATTTAGGACTATAAGATTACACAAGTACACACATCATATAACGATCAAAATAAGCTATATGGATTCATGAAGCTTGGCTAGTTCTATCTTTATCGCACCGTAAGAGCTTTGCCCCTGTGGGGGGCCTAATCGTGTATTTGCGCCTAATCGTGTCAGCACCAAATCGTGTAAAAAAATTGCGCCTAATAACGTGTTACGCCTAACCGTGTAGGAAATTTGCGCTTAATTGTGGAACTGCACCTAATCGTGTACGGAATTTGCGCCTATTTGTGTAAAGGCGCCTAATCGTGTAAGGAGGCTGCGTCTAATCATGTAACTGCTCCTAATCATTTGAACTATCTTGCGCCTAATTCTGCGTTGCGCCTAACCGTGTAGAAAAATTGCTCAACATGACCTTCTTTCGTCATTTTTGAGGAGGTCACGGGGAAATCACGTGATCAAGAGGTCAAGGTCACTATAGCTCCGGGGCATCCGGTCACGTGACCTTTGGGGCGTGTATTCCTCCGCGGTTATGCGGTCTAGCGGACAGAATGTAGTCCCAAATACGCGGGAGACGGGGGAAATTCTCCGGCAATCTTGCCCTCGTGGAGGAGCATCCGACTGGACTAATGTATCGTCCATTTTCGTTATTCTGCGCATGCGCAACTTGGTCGTAGTATAGAAAGCAGACATTCTGGGGGTGCGTGGGGGTGTGTTTGTGGTAGAAATGGACCAGTATTGGTCCAAATGGGTCATGGGAGTAGTCAAAGTGAAGCCTTTGTGGAGTGAAGTCAGAATGGCGTGCTTTTTATTGCAAGTCGCGTCAATCTGCGCATGCGCAGTTGGATGTAATAAGTAAAGTGGTCATTTTTGGGGGTGCGTGTGGGTGTGTTTGGGGTAGAGAGGGACCATCCTTGATCCGAATGCGTCGTGTGGGGTGTCATTTTGTAGCTCTCGGGGTGTAGACCCCGACTTGAGGCATGTCCACGTCATCTGTGACGTTATTGGTGACGTCAACAGTAGAAGTAGTAGCGAAAGCGGGCATTTTGGGGGTGTTTAAGAAGGTGTTTAGGGTTTAGATGGACCATCCCTGATCCGAATGCGTCGTGTGGGGCGTCACCTTGTATCAACGCCTGCCAACGCCAACCTTAACGCTTCAACGCCCTGGTGAATTAACCCTGAAGCTCTGAGTTTCTAGATAGTCCATGAAATTGACACTAATTCATCGAAATGCGGTGACACCCGTCAACACCTGTCGTTACGCCTTAATCCTATTTGGCCTGGGCTTTTTGGGACCTGTCGTGGCCTGGGGTGGGGGGCCGAAATGGACACCCTAATTAGTCTTCTTACCTCTTGATCTAGGGAGCTGAAACTTACCACACTATACTCTTGGGTCAAACTGTACCAGAAAATGTGAAAAAATCCAAGATGGCCGCTTTGTTGACGTCACAGTGACGTCATTTTCAAAAACGGCATTTTTTGGTCGATTTTTCGGTTAGATTTTCCGAATTTTTTATTTATGCAATTTCTCCGCAAAAACAGCTTGATAAATTAGTAAATATTAATGTGATGTGAAATAAAATAGTTTTTGCCCACTTTTCATCGCAGAAAAGCAGAAATTTTGAAGAAATATTAGAAAAAACATCACTTTTCTGGGACTCACATGTCCGCCATCTTGAATTTACACATGATCCTTTCATAGGGTCATGCAAATAGGATCAAAATGACCCGAATATGATAAACTATGAAGTCAGGAAGTTTCAGCTCTCTATTTTTTGTGGTTCCGGAGATAGCGCAGAAAGTTTGGTAGGGCGGCGATTTCGCTCCACCCATTCCCCCATCCCCCAGGCCAGGTAGGGTTAAAGCCCATGATGTAGACCGGTGAGAGAACAACAACAATAACAAGGATGACAGGGCAATCATTTTATTATCCCCTCCAGTACATCAAACCCAAGCTGGGTGAGCTGCGTTGGGTATGTTTACAATAGAAGTAGCCTCTTGTCCAATCAGAGGCCGCCATTTGGCGCTGTATCTGTCATATTCGTTCTTGCCTGTTAGATATATTGTCGGCTGCTCTTGTGCAATCAGAAGTCCCCATTTCAGAAAGTTCCATCTTCGGCCATGTTCGCTCTGATCCGTTTGTTCTAATCGTCGTCGGGCAGGCCAAGATACCGTTGCGGCAACATATCCTCAAATAGTTGTTTGCGCATTCTGATTATCTATCAGTGCATGGGTGAATACATTCATCCGATGGGGTGGTCGGTCAGCTTGGTAACGAAAAACATGACATTGGTCACCCTTTCTACGATCCATTCTGTGTTGGGGCGTTGTTGTTGGGGCCCATTCCAACACATCCAATTGGTCCACTTGGTCCAGCACGGGCTCTAGCGACGCCCTATCCGTGATGGTAAACGGTTGGTCAAATACCCGGATGTTACTGCTCGGGTAAAAGTATCAGACTTGGTCTCTCTGAGTCTCCTTATGCTGCAGCACATAACCAAACGCCAGATTCAACTTCAAGGCCGTAGTTTGATCGTTGAAGATGGCTTCCACGTACTTGAAGAGCCGAGACAGGGCCTCTAACCGGAAATTGTAGATGTCTAGTAGCAGGCGATGACGGTGGAAATATCGTCGGATCATGAACCAATGGCCCCTGTAGATGTCACTTAATGGATGGACGTCCGGTAAGAGTTCACTGGGGGAATCCATTGGATCTTCCTGGAAACGCTCGATGTCGTCAGGCGTATGTGGAACAGTATCACCGGTGTCCGGCTGGATATCTAGGCCCTCTTCGACTGTAGACACAAGCAAACTGGACATGGGCTCGGTGCTCGGCAAGTGTTGGGTGGGTGGTGTCTCCGTCCGTTTCATCTCCCTGGGATCCTCTTCAGTGGGAGTGACCTTCCTGGGTTCCTCTTCAGTGGAAAGTGATCGCCCATGCCGTGGTGGCGGACCATGAATCAAACGCTGATGCCGTCTTAACTGATTGAGCCGTTTGAAGAGTTGACCACATTCATTACGTTGTTCCGCGGCGCCCTGGTGGAGTGAGCGTTCGTGGCGCCGTAAAGCATCTTCCCGATTAAATGATCGTGCGCAGGTTATACAAGTATACCGTACGCCCTTGTGGATGGAGGACTCGTGTCGTCGCAAATCTTCTGGTCGACTAAATGGCTTCAGGCATCTCGAACAAGAGAACATGTCGGCTGCGTATCAGAAAATGCTGAACATTCCCACCTACCGCCTCTTTTATAAGCCCGCAGCCCTCAAAAACTCTCCTACGTTGTTCTTCCCAACAATCAGCGCATCGCTGCCCTGTACACTCGTGTGCGCACTTGTGACATGTCTAGCATTGCGTTAAACAATATATATCCTGTATTATGCAATATCTGCATTGTATTATACCATATTTGCCCTCTATTAGACAATATCTGTCCTGTATTGTATCATAGCTTTGCTGTATTATACAATATATGTCCTGTATTATACCATATCTGTCCAGTATTATACAATATCTGTCCTGTATTATTCAATATCTGTCCTGTATTATACAATATTTGTCCTGTATTATACAAAATATGTCCTGTACTATACCATATCTGTGTTGTATTATACCATATCTGTGATATATTATACAATATCTGTCCTGTATTATACAATATCTGTCCAGTATTTTACCATATCTGCCCAGTATTATACAATATCTGTCCTGTATTATACCATATCTGTGCTGTATTATACAATATCTCTCCTCTATTATACAATATCTGTCCAGTATTATACCAAATATGTGCTGTATTATACCTTATCTGTGCTGTATTATACCATATGTCCTGTATGTACCATATATGCCCTGTACTATACAATATATGTTCTGTATTATACAATAGTTGTCCTCTATTATACCATATCTGTCGTACATTATACCATATCTGTCGTACATTATACCATATCTTTCCTGCATTATACTAAATCTGTGCTGTATTATACAATATTTGTCCGCTATTATACCATATCTCTCATGCATTATACCACATCTGTCCTGTATTGTACCATATTTGTCCTCTATTATACAATACCCATGTCCAGTTTGCTTGTGTCTACAGTCGAGGAGGGCCTAGATATCCAACCGGACAGCGGTGATACTATTCCACACACGCCTGACGACATCGAGCATTTCCAGGAAGATCCAGTGGATGCCCCCAGTGATCTCTTATCGGACGCCCATCCATTAAGTGACATTTACAGGGACCATTGATTCATGATCCGTCGATGTTTTCACCATCATCGCCCGCTACTAGACATCTACAATTTCCGGTTAGAGGACCTGTCTCGGCTCTTCAAGTACGTGGAAGCCATCTTCAACGATCAAACTACGGCCTTCAAGTTGAATCTGGCATAAGAAGACAGACCAATTACAAGCGTCTAGTCCGTCATCCATAATTCAGCCGTCGTCCATTAGAGAATATCCGCATCCATAATCCAAAGACCTATTCCATATTCCATATAACAGTATTAGCACCAAATTCAAAACGACAATCATAGTATACATAAACATAGGCTGCAAGAGAGAAGCGGTCAACAGTTTTCAATGATGCCGGCAAGACATCATGAAGTCCGATACTTTTACCCGAGCAGAAACATCCGGGTATTTGACCTATGGTTTACCATCACGGATAGGGCATCACTTGAGACCATGCTGGACCAAGTCGACCAATTGGATGTGTTGATATGGGCCCAACAACAACGCCCCAACACCCAATGGGTAGAGAGGGTGACCAATGTTTCTCGTTACCAAGCTGACCGACCACCCCATCGGATGAATGTATTCACCCATGCACGGATAGATACTCAGAATGCTCAAACAACTATTTGAGGATATGTTGCCTCAACGGTAGCCTCCCAGCTTGTCCGACGACGATTAGAACAAACGGATCAGAGCGAACATGGCCGAAGATGGAACTTTCTGAAATGGCGACTTCTGATTGGACAAGAGCAGCCGAGAATTCACCTAACGGGCAAGAAAGAATATGACAGATGCAGCGCCAAATGACGGCCTCTGATTGGACAAGAGGCTACTTGTATTGTTAACATACCCACCGCAGCTCCCCCAGCTTGGGTATGATGTACTGGAGGCGATAATAAAATGATTGATCTGTCATCCTTGTTGTTGCTGTTGTTCTCTCACCGGTCTATATCATGGGCGTTAGGGTGTAACGACAGGCGTTGACGGGTGTCACCGCATTTCGATGAATTAATGTCGATTTCATGGACTGTCTTGAAAATCAGAGCTTCAGGGCTAATTCACCAGGGCGTTGAAGCGGTAAACTTGGCGTTGGCAGGCGTTGATACAAGGTGACGCCCCACACGACGCATTCTGACCACGGATGGTCCATCTCTACCCAAAAGGCTTTCCTACATACCCCAAACTGTCCGCTTTCGCTAATACTTCTACTGATAACGTCACCAATGACGTCACAGATCACGTGGGCATGCCTCGAATGGAGGTCTACATACCGAGAGCTACAAAATGACACCTCACACGACGCTTTCGGGCCAAGGATGGTCCCTCTTTATCCCAAACACAACCCCACGCACCCCCAAAATGACCATTTTACTTACTACACCCAACTGCGCATGCGCAGATTGACGCGACTTGAAATATAAACACGCCATTCTGAATCTACCCCACAAAAGCTTCACTTTGACACCTCCACGCGCCATTTGGACGAATAGTGGTCCATCTCTACCCCAAACACACCCCACGCATCCCCAGAATATTTACTTTCTATACTACGACCAGACTGCGCATGCGCAAAATAATGAAAACTGACGATACATTAGTCCAGTCGGATGCTCCTCCACGAGAGCCTGAAAATAAGGTCTCATACGACACCACCGGACCACTAGGTGCTCACCTAGACCCCAAACGTCCACCTAGCACAATTTGCCCACTAAAAATATTCACCGCTTAGCTACGGAACCCCGCCCATCGTGTTCTACGTGGTAAGACGTGAAAAATAAGATCTCACAACCTATATCGCAATGTCCAAGAGTAATTTTTCCAGTATGGGCCTATCCACTGAGCCAGTATGGGCCAATATACAGACCAAACCGGTCCCTGGATCTTTCAAAAAATTTTCACCGCTTAACTTCCGAGACCCCTCCAATCGTGTTCTACGTGGTAGACGTGAAAATCAAGATCCCGCAACCCATATCGCAATGAACATGTGTGAATTGCCCAGTATGGATTTATCCACTGAGCCAGTAGGCCTATGGCCTATCCAGACCGTGAACTTTTCGAAAAATTTCATCGCCGTTTAGCTTCGGGACCCCGCCCATCGTGTTCTACGTGGTGAGACGTGAAAAGCAAAATATCACAACCCATATCGCAATGTCCAGGAGTAAGTTTCCCAGTATGGACCTATCCACTGAGCCAGTATGGGCCTATATACAGACCTACCCCGTTTCGGGACATTTCGAAAAAACTCACCGCTTAGCTCCGAGACTCTTCCCATCGTGTTTTACGTTGCGAGACGAAGAAAACAAGACCCCACAACCCACAGTAAAATCCACAAAAATGACAACCCCCATACCCTATAGAGGCATTTTCCAGTATAGATGCAAATGTTCGAATCATTCTCCTATTGTTGAGGTAATGTCCGTGTTCTGCATTTTATATTTTCGGAGTCCTCATTTTACATACACCCATCCATGACTTGATAGGCAGGCCCGATAAGCCGGAGATCGATATTAGCCCTTTTGGACCTGGTTGATAGGAGTTTTCTCCTTTTTTAGGGATAAAGTCCGTGTTCCGCTTTTTATATTTTCGGGACAAATCCTCAATTTACATGCACCCACCCATAACTTGATCGCCCTGGACTAGCGCTTCACTTCGACACCTCACTCGACCCAATCGATCCACTAGGGGCGCCCCTCGCCCTCAAAATGTCCCGAAGATTGAAGAAGATTGCCCGAGAATTTTCCCCGATTCTATGCGTATTTGGGACTACTTTCTATCCGCGGAGGCTTTTTCCCGCAACCGCATCATCGCCAGACCGCATCACCGCTGAGGAATAGGTGACCGGAAGTCCCGGAACTATAGTGACCTTGACCTCGTGATCACGTGATCTTCCCGTGACCTCCCCCAAAATGACGAAAGTAGGTCAAGTTGATTTTATCCGTCCTTTACATGCACGTTTAGGCGCAGCCTCTATACACAATTAGGCGCATTTTCACAGTTAGACGCAAATTTTCTACACGATTAGGCGCAACGCATAATTAGGTGCAAAATGATTTCCACGAATAAGCGCGTTTCCACGATTAGACGCATATTTCTCACACGAATAGGCGCATTTCCACAATTAGGAGCAAATCTCCTACACGAATAGGCGCAGTTCCACAATTAGGAGCATTATTTCTACACGATTAGGCGCAACGCAGAATTAGGCGCAAGATGGTTCAAATGATTAGGAGCAGTTACATGATTAGACGCAGCCTCCTTACACGATCAGGCGCATTCACACAAATAGGCGCAAATTCCGTACACGATTAGGTGCAGTTCCACAATTAAGCGCAAATTTCGTACACGATTAGGCGCAGTTCCACCATTAAGCGCAAATTTCCTACACGGTTAGGTGCAACACGTTATTAGGCGCAATTCTTTTACACGATTTGGCGCTGACACGATTAGGCGCAAATACACGATTAGGCCCCCCACAGCCCCCCTGTTACGGGTCGGTAAAGGGTCAGACAGACTTATTTATTGCTGTATGTGTGGGTATGCCTTATTTCCTGCCTTGTAAGCCAACCGGTGCGACTATCGCATGTATCCGTTTTATATATATATCCTCCAAGCTCCATGCTGGTCGACTTTTCCGAAATCGTTACAATTTCTCTCCCACCTCTCCCCATTTTTACTCAGATACTGATCTATTGAATATACTGATCTATTGAATATCTGTATGCATGTCAATAACTCACGATGGAAAAGTGCATCTCCCTACTTAATTTTTTCCACGCCCTTATATTGATGATTCTACTTGTGTTTTATTAGTACAGTTTGACGTATGATATGCATGTATATTGGTGTTTGATAGCGGACTATTAAACATATTCCCTACATCACCCAAACCACTGTAGTTGTGTGTTATTGATTTATTTTTTAATATTGTCTGATTCTTTAAGTAGTAAATATTATATGTGATTTGTCGGCAGAGGGCTTCACCAGTAGGTATAAATTAATTTATCAAACAACAGGACGAGAAGGGAACAGGCATTAACATTTAGGCTTATTTTCACTTTCCGCCATCATAAATGATATCATCAAATGATTTGCTGATATCATCAAATCATTTGGTGATATCACTACATCATTTGCAGATATCAGCAAATCGACTGATTTGCTCATATCAGCAAATATTTAATGATATCAGCAAATGCCGAATAAAAAGTAAAACGGCTTGCCATACGGACGGAACTTCTTGTATTTATATACGCGCCCCTATAGCCCATTGAAGTTGTGCGACCCATGCCATTTGCAAGGATTAAATTGAGAAGAACCATTTGGACTTGGCTAATGATTGGCATACACGTTTAAAGATTACCAGGATTACTACTTCAGTTAAAATAGTAGGCCAGCCAAGAGACGAAAAAACACTTTTGATGGCATCGCGTGTTAAAAGCAATCATCCATGCTTAATCAACTCTACTTGTTGTGGGGATTGAGATGTGACCGGATGACATTCTCGCTTTTGACCTTAAAGGTCATTGTTAGGCCAAATATGTCACGTGGGTTCAAATCAGGATATTTTATCAAACTTTTCGTGAAAGCTTAGTAATTGAAGATTGAAGCTGGCTCAATCTTTAACACTTGATATTTTATTCAAGTGAGCTCATTTTGAAAATATTTGCATAATCACTGGTACAAATGATCATGGGAAAATTCAATATGGCGCCCCGTAAATGTCATCCAAAACTTACTCTGAAGTATTCAAAGTTTCCCACACATGTAACTACTAATTGTAACTATTTAAAAGGACGAGTCCTAACTGTTAAACAAGGCGAACTTCCAACTTTATATCTGAACACACTTGGCCATTGTGGATCCTTATCCATCAGATTGGAATCATCAGAAATTCAAAGTGGCGGTCATATGTAATATATGTATTTCCGTTATCATTTACTGTGCGTATGCATATCTGACAGCAAGGCTGCGGGAACGACATCTTTATAGCCACTGAATTGACATTCCCGAAGTGGAAGCTAGCCGGCTTCATTTGAGCATGTGCCTGTGCTAACAGGGTCGGAAATCTGTTCTTTTTACTAGTTCCAAAACCGGAAAAGAGCTCTGGAAAGTAGATATTAAGGCATTTGTGGGTAGAATTTGGTATAATGGTTTTTTTAAACATAATTTGGACCTGCTGATTCTGAAAATGGCGCATGCCAAGCTGTATATGTGCATGTGACCCCCAAAATGACAAAAATATAATGACCGCCTATTTCACCAGAAATCTCGTTAATTCGTGACATTGCTGGGATAGAATGGCGGAGACATTTTCTGGGAATTAAAGCATCAAGAAATCTAATAGTCTTGTATTTTCGAGTCGTTGAAGTGAATTTGGATATATCCAGCTCATTTTCCAATATGGCTGTCATATACATCCACTAAATATTGTATTTACTGATCCACCAGAAAATATGAGGTGATACATACTGCAACATTAATAGTACAGGTGGCAGCATTTATAGTTAAATGGACCACACATAAAACCTAAAATAATAAGCTAGGACGGTCTCTAGTTGTTGGCATTAAACCTACCAGGCCTGGTGAGAGAGGGGACAGCTGCTGGTGTGACCCTTCCTCCATTAGAAACTTATCCCTTATTTACACTGTAATGAACTTCACATAATCGTAGGTGTAACGGTTCACACATGGATTTGAAATGGTGGCCATGAGAGAGGTCTTATGAAATTTGTTTCATCGTTAATTTAGTCCTATATGGAACATTTATCTTATCTCAAACAACATGCAATTTCTTTGATCCTAAACATGTTACTAATTCGCATACCGGTAACGGTTTTTATTTTTAATTGTTGAAACATATAAGGCCTCTTGCCCCAAGAATTCAAAATTATACCCCTCCATTCATCTATCACTCACCACACCTAATTGCAAGCTGCTATTTGGGTAAACCTTAAAGTGCCTTTGCAATCTTCTACAATATTCACACATTCGCCTGCAGATTTCCTAGAACTGGTACATGGCAGTCATAGTACGGCGGCATCAGGTCTAATAGGTGTGGCATCGCTTACATCTCACATGCACGATTCCAAGTTAACAGAGCTATGGTATCATCTTCGATCCATGAATCGAATAGCGCTTGAGTCGGTGATAGGGGATGTGTGGTCGCGCCATTCTGGGCATCCATCCAAAAACGAAGCATGACTCATGATTGCACACCTGGACAATTCCGTTTCGAAATTTTAATGTTGGTTGGTGTGGTCACCTCATGAATAATTAAACAAATGAGTTATTCTCCGTTATAGTAATTTCTACTGATGCAACGAGAGCTTGTCAGAGCCGTCAAGCATTTAATGGTACCAGAAGCCACATCGAGGACTTTGTTGGTGGTTACCAGACTGACAATTCAATCTGTCTTTAGCTACCAGCTGGTAAACCCAATCGTTTCGATGGAGTGACTATATGCATCTCTTCATGGCAAACTTCGCTGTATAATGTTGAATTCTATGATCCTGGTTGAAAATTTTGCTTCCTTCAATGATGAAATCATCCAGCAACTACCATATGTACTTGTCTGATCATCAAATTCTGTTCAACTCTTCTGACAAATATTAAGCTAAGGTCTCCTTGGTATGGTTACAAACCAGTTCTTGATAAGGGGTAATTATCCTGACCATCTGAATGCAAACAGGGACACCTGGTCAAGGGTAATATTCCTGACCATCTGACTACAAACAGCTAGGGACATCTGGTAAAGGTAATTATCCTGACCATCTGACTACGAACAGGGGTACCCATCCCCCTCCATTTTTATGGAATGTTGTTCATATGTTCCAAAAAAGAATATCTAAACCACTGTATCTTGCATCTGACTGGTAGACAAGCTGCTTGTACAAGAGCAATACCATATATGTTAACAAATGTTTCTGTGTGTAGCTTCCGGCTAGTCACAGCCCGGTCCTGTCCAACAATCATGAGCGCCATCAGATATTTCCTTTGTTGACGGACAATTTTGTCAGTTGAGCTATAAAACTGATAAGTTTGAAGTTTCGATCATGCGGATGGGGGATTAGAACCAGATCAATGGGGCACTACACTTACACATAGCAAGGGGATCAGAGGTGGATGTTATATTGAATTTTCACATAATGCTTTGCATCCGTGAATACGCAAATCACCTAATAAAATATTACCAACCATAATGTGGTAATTATTCTTCCTATACGAAGATATTGAAAAAAATAGACGACTTATCCTTATTTGACATCTCTTGACCTTCATGACCTAAAAAATGACCTTCAAGGTAAAAAATGAGAATGTCATCCGATCACATCTCAATCCCCACGCCATGTAGAGTTGATTAAGCATGGATGACAGCTTTAACAAACGATGCCGTCATCTTCTTTGGTTTGGCTCACTAATTTGGGGTCATTGCTCCCTCTAAATGTTTTCTTGTCCCTCCAGCTAGGGAGCTGAATCGTACCACACTATACAATTGGATCAAGCTCTACGAGAAAATGTTTAAAAATCCAAGATGGCCACGTGATGATTTTCGATTTTTTTATTTATGTGTTTTCTTCACAAAAACTGCATGATAATTTAGTAAATAATCATCTGATGTAAAATGAAATAGTTTTTGACCCCTTTTCCTCGTAGAAAAGTAGGAATTTGAACCAAAAATGACGAAACAACATTTTTTTCTGATACGCCACATGGCCGCCATTTTGAATTTACTCATGATTTTCTGCTCGTAGCTATGCAAATAGGTTCAACATGACCCCATTATGATAAACTACAAAGCCATGGAGTGTCAGCTCTCATTTTTTTACCGATTCGAAGATAGGGCAGAAAGTTTTGGAAGGGGGCCACAATCTCCCCCCCCCCCCCAAAGGTCTGGTAGTGTTAAAATTTCCCATAATCCATTGCATCTGTGAATATGCAAATCACCAGTAAGTAAGACCAGAAGAAAAATGAAACAAGTTTAAAAAATCAGTCGCAATTACTCTTCCTCTACGAAGAGATTGCAAAAAATAGATGCTTTATCCTTAATTCACTTCTAATGGCCTTTATGACCTCAAAAATGACCTTAAAGGTCAAAAGTGAGAATGTCATCCGGTCACATCGTAATCCACACACCATGTAGAGTTGATTAAGCCTGGATGACAGCTTTTAACACGCGATGCCATCAAAAAGTTTTCTAGCCATCTTTAGGTTGGGTGGCTGGCCTACTAAAAGCTGTTATATAATTGTAATGGAACCACTTAATATTTAGTCACTCTCATCGCCAACTACTTTTTTTTACATCATAATGTGGCTTGCGTACCTGCATATAGTGAAATTCTGCTGACCCCGAGGTTCACCCTCTGTATATAGTGATTTTGACCTACATGTTAGTAAGATGGGAATAAGCGCTTCGTCGACGTTGGCCCTTATAGACTGGGGATTGGAATAAGAACTTGCACTATTGACGCTTGTGGTTGTGGTTCAACTTAGGAGCGGGGAAATTCCTTTTCGATACTTGCTGCGAACGAACTCACTGCCTGCAAAAATCACGCTTCGTTGACGTGTATCTCTTAGACAGGATCGCCTTCTCCCTTTATAGTTAAACGTTTGGTTTTCTTGGCAACCATTTTTCCTATTGGGTTATCTTCCTTCCCTAAGTTAAGAGATAGAGATTTCCTTTAAAGGCCTTCTAGCTGAGAATGTTGCACAGCAACATCCATCCAATTTGATAAATTTTGATAGACATTGTTATTATCTGCAAACGGTTAGGATATAAGAAAAAGTTAAATACTAATTATATAACTTTTCCATAAATATGCTTCAATAATTGGGCTATTCCCTGTGCTTTCTGGGTTATCAAATGGAGCATGGCTCAGTCCACTTATTGTTGCCTACAGCTAAAAAATGCACACCAGCCTATATATTTTTTCTTTGTTTTCCTCAATGTCTTTTCGGCATCATTGAAAACTGTTGACCGCTTCTCTCTTGCAGGAAACTAGCCTATGTTTATATATACTATGATTGTCTTTTTAAATTTGGTGCTAATACTGTTATATGGAATATGTCTTTGGATTATGGACGCGGATATTCTTTAATGGACGACGGCTGAATTATGAATGACGGACTAAACGCTTGTAATTCAATCTCCTGTACATTTGTTTCTACCGAGTCTGAGCTACCCCAACTTTACCGGTGACCGCATATGAATAACGAATGCCACATTTGCCCAGCGAATGTCGTGGTACATTGTATTTACGTCACCGAAGTTCATCTCATTTTCCCCAAGTGAAGGACGTCCTGACAATTGGTATCAGATAACTCCAGTCAGTAGAAGCCCCACAATTTTACACGGTGGCGTTAGGCCTACCCTTTAGGCACGTGGGGATAACATGATGACGTAACCATTTTAGGCACATGTAATGGTGACGAAATTATTACATGTGTTTGTGACACGCAAAGATCATGATATCATTTGTTAGAATTACTAACTTCTGATACATTATTCATATCAGTCGTTGATTATGGGAATCTTTGTACATGTGCATGGTTAGTTGATTTTTGTTATTAATTTGCTTATCTATTACATGCTTGATTAACTTGCTAATATCAGTGCTATTTATCATTTTTAAGATTTTGATGATGTGTGTAATCAGCTGCGATACTCAGACCCATTTACATTATGATTGTGCATCATTATTACTATACCTCAACCTGACTTTCAATATAGTCATTAATTTCCGTGAAAATAAATAGTTTCAAAGTTAAGTTAAAATAGTGGAGCAAATTATATACAGTCATTCTGAAATTTAGCGTCAGAACTTTAAAATGATGCCGATAATTCAAATAGGCTAACACAAGTGGAAGATCTCAGCTAAATACATCTAGAGCTTTGTAGTTGGTCGGTGTACTCTGAGGGATTGTTTTGAGCATCACTGCTTATGCATCATTATGTTTTTGTCACAGCAGTAATTGTTTTATTGTTGTTTATTCATTTGTTTATAATGTTTGAGATTTATGTTGTAGATTTGAAGAGTTGAATTGTATGAGTTATATTTATGAGATGAGCCGTTGTGGGGAAGACGTGTCATGATGCCACCATATTTGGTTATGTATAATATTAACCTAAGCGTTTCAATCATAGGTTCTCTGGTGATGTCAACGGATGGTTGTATTACGTAAAGAGTCTAACTGCGCGATTGGTATGCTAATGTGGAATCGTGAGTCAACATATCGGTCTGTTGAATCTTGAAACCATTTAGAAATCACACATAAGTGTAGTCTCGATATAACGTTGAACTGTGCGTTTGTTATTTGACTTGTAGCATGGTGATAAGAAAGCGCTATATAAACTACTGAATATGTTGCTGAAGCCTTTGAAGATTTATGTTACCATATAAAATGCTGCAAGGTCATGGGCAAGGAACCAAACCGGAAATGCCACATGTGATGAAGTACTGGTATTTGAGTTTCACTGAAGTTTATGGTTGACTTGTTTTATGGATTTGCCATAGGCCTATGGTTATCTGTTGATAATATGGAGCTTTTTCTCCATTTAAGTAACACTTTTGATACATGACTTTCGATTTGATTATTTGATGCCGATAGGGAGACCGGAGGTGTTTCCTGGTGCGATGGTTGATATTTGATTGAATGAAACCAAATGATGTATGCAGTATGCGTATGATATACGATGCATTTATTCTCTATATATTGCTAATCGGCGGAGAAGATCATTTCTTCTCTATGTAGTCCGCTATTAATCATTCCCTGATCGGCGGAGAAAAACTTCATGTGTAGAAATCTCAGTGTTTTGATTTCCCTAGGATGATGAACTCAGGTGCCTTTTACCCGTTAAACTTTAAAATTTGGTACACAGTTTTACCTTGGGGTCCAGTTGTGCAAGATACCTTTTTTGGTCCGATTTGAAAATCCAATATGGCCACAAGGCGGCCATCTTGGATTTCCCCATGAAACTTTGTTACCGAGATTTCTCAGGAACTACTTCATGGATCTTTCTCAAATTTGGTAATCTTGGATTTCCCCATGAAACTTTGTTACCGCGATTTCTCAGGAACTACTGCATGGATCTTTCTCAAATTGGGTAATCTTGGATTTCCCCATGAAACTTTGTTACCGCGATTTCTCAGGAACTACTGCATGGATCTTTCTCAAATTTGGTACACAGGTTCCCCCTGGGGTCTAGCTGTGCAGGATATCTTTTCTGGTCCGATTCGAAAATTCAATATGGCCAACAGGCAGCCATTTTGGATTTCCTCATGAAACATTGTTATCGTCATTTCTCAGGAAGTACTACATGGATCTTTCTCAAATTTGGTACACAGTTTTACCTTGGGGTCCAGTTGTGCAAGATACCTTTTTTGGTCCGATTCGAAAATCCAATATGGCCACAAGGCGGCCATCTTGGATTTCCCCATGAAACTTTTTACCGAGATTTCTCAGGAACTACTTCATGGATCTTTCTCAAATTTGGTAATCTTGGATTTCCCCATGAAACTTTGTTACCGCGATTTCTCAGGAACTACTGCATGGATCTTTCTCAAATTTGGTACACAGGTTCCCCCTGGGGTCTAGCTGTGCAGGATATCTTTTCTGGTCCGATTCGAAAATTCAATATGGCCAAGAGGCAGCCATTTTGGATTTCCTCATGAAACATTGTTATCGTCATTTCTCAGGAAGTATTACATGGATCTTTCTCAAATTTGGTACACAGTTTTACCTTGGGGTCCAGTTGTGCAAGATACCTTTTTTGGTCCGGTTCGAAAATCCAATATGGCCGCAAGGCGGCCATCTTGGATTTCCCCATGAAACTTTGTTACCGAGATTTCTCAGGAACTACTTCATGGATCTTTCTCAAGTTTGGTACACAGGTTCCCCTTGGGGTCTAGTTGTGCAGGATATCTTTTTTGATTCGATTCGAAAATCCAATATGATCACAAGGTGGCCATCTTGGATTTCCCCAAGAAACTTTGTTATCGCGATTTCTCAGGAACTACTGCATGGATCTTTCTCAAATTTGGTACACAGGTTACCCTTGGGGTCTAGTTGTGCAAGACACCTTTTCTGGTCCGATTTGATATCCAATATGGCCACCAGGCAGCCATCGTGGATTTTCCGATGAAGCTTTGTTATCGTGAATTCTCAGGAAGTGCTGCATGGATCTTTCTCAAATTTAGTACACAGGTTCCCCTTGGGGTCTAGTTGTACAAGACACCTTTTTCGGTCCGATTCGAAAATCCGATATGGCCACCAGCCAGCCATCTTGGATTTCCCAATGAAACTTTGTTAACGTGATTTCACAGGAACTACTGCTTGAATCTTTCTCAAATTTGGTACACAGGATCCCCTTGGGGTCTAGTTGTGGAAGACACCTTTTCTGGTACGATTCAAACATCCAATATGGCCACCATGCAGCCACCTTGGATTGCTCGATGAAACTTTGTTATCGTGATTTCTCAGGAAGTACTGCATGGATCTTTCTCAAATGTGGTACACGAGTTTCCCTTGGGGTCTAGTTCTGCAAGACACCTTTTTCGGTCCGACTTGAAAATCCAATATGGCCACCAGGCGACCATCTTAGTTTTCCCCATGAAACTTTAGCTCGATTTCTCAGGAACTACTGCATGCATCTTTCTCAAATTTGATACACAGGTTCCCCTTGGGGTTTAGTTGTGCAAGATACCTTTTCTGGTCCGATTCGAAAATCCAATATGGCCACAAGGCGGCCATTTGGATTTCCCAATGAAACTTTGTTATCGTGATTTCTCAGGAACTACTTCTTGGATCTTTCTCAAATTTGGTACACAGGTTCCCCTTGGAGTCTAGTTGTGCAGGATACCTCTTCTGGTCCGATTCAGAAATTCAATATGGCCACCAGGCAGCCATCTTGGATTTCCTCATGAAACATTGTTATCGTGATTTCTCAGGAAGTACTACATGGATCTTTCTCAAATTTGGTACACAGTTTTACCTTGGGGTCTAGTTGTGCAAGATACCCTTTTCGGTCCGATTTGAAAATCCAGTATGGCCACCAGGCAGCCATCTTAGTTTTCCCCATGAAACTTTATTGTGATTTCTCAGGAAGTACTGCGTGGATCTCTCTCAAATTTGGTACACAGGTTCCCCTTGGGGTCTAGTTGTGCAAGATATCTTTTTTGGTCCGATTCGAAAATCCAATATGGCCACAAAGCGGCCATCTTGGACTTTCCAATGGAACGTTGTTATCGTGATTTCTCAGGAACTACTGCTTGGATCTTTCTCAAATTTGGTACACAGGTTCCCCGTGGAATCTAGTTGTGCAAGATACCTTTTCTGATACGATTCGAAAATCCAATATGGCCACCAGGTAGCCATCTTGGATTTCCCGATGAAACATTGTTATCGTGAATTCTCAGGAAGTACTGCATGGATCTTTCTCAAATTGGGTACACAGGTTCCCCTTGGGGTCTAGTTGTGCAGGATACCTCTTGGATTTCCTCATATAAACATTGTTATCGTCATTTCTCAGGAAGTACTACATGGATCTTTCTCAAATGTTGTACACAGTATTACCTTGGGGTCTAGTTGTGTAAGATACCTTTTTCGGTCCGATTCGAAAATCCAATATAGCCACCAGGCGGCCATTTTGGATTTCCGCATAAAATTTTATCGTGATTTCTCAGGAAGTGCTGCAAAGATCTTTCTCAAATTTGGTATACAGGTTCCCCTTGTGGTCCAGTTGTGCAAGATACCTTTTTGGTCCGATTCGAAAATCCAAGTTACGCTTCAAATTAATACTGCATTACCGAGTTGTGAGTTTCATCACAAGAGTCGGCTTATCAAAGGATGGAGAATATTCATACTTTCACCTTCTATATCAAGGAGTTCAAATGATTCCGTATTTCTTCAAATTTTAAATCAAAAAGTAAATTACTTTAGTCCATGCCGTTGGAAGTGAACTGCCCCACCGTTTTGTCTGCCGAAGGGACGTCACTCTTGTGAAACAATGTCACAACTCGACAACTGTAGACTACTGCTTTTTTCGATCCAAGGGAGATAATCAGGGCTCATGCCAAAGTGTCAAAGAGATTAGTCTTCGCTTCCAGTACCCAATGATGACACGTGCAAGAAAAAAAAAATACTGCAAAACGAAGACGAAGGATCCTTCGGACATTCACTTTCAGACTAACTTTGCTCATCTCACTTGTACTATAACAACCGACATCAAGTACAGTTTCTAGAAATCTTGAAACTCTTGAACCTTAGATAGATACTATCTTGGTGTTTTCTAGTGTCCCTTTTTCGATCTTTTTCGCTCAAATTTGAAATTCTGCAAACAAAATTACAAATCAATCGTTTGTTCTTAGTAACAATGGACAAAAAGATCCTCTTGTCATTAGCTAACAATTATCAGACAATGGTGGGCGCCAAGATCCTTCAGGATCACTCGTCTATGACCAGGACAATGATTTTGATATGCTGATTTCAAGCTCATCAGGCCTTTTTGTATCTAAAAAGGTAGCGTTTTTAGTGCAGTTTCATGGCGTTTCGCCATGTGTATGCAACTCGAAATATATGGTAAAGGTTGGATTTATTTGACCACGAACTTTAACCCCCAAATCAACAGGCTCCCCATTCGTAGGAACAGCACACTTGTGAACTATCCTGAAATTAAATTAAGTGCAACCAAGATGTTTCCTCTTTTTGGTGTACCCAGACCTTGACTTTTGACATAAAATCCGACATTCAGAAGCCAGCCGTCATCCACTAAAAAAATTCGCGTTCACAAGCTGACATCTTACAAAATAGAAGCGATCAACAGTGATGACGCAACTTACCCTCCACTTCCAGCAATGACATCACAGTCGTGCATGTTACCACAGGACTGTGTCCCACATAGTTGTATAAACCACACTCACTTTTTCTCACCCATGTCAGTACTAACAATATTCAAGTATAGCCGAACGGACCCTAATTACAAGCGTCTGGTCCGTCATTCATAATTCAGCCGTCGTCCATTAGAGAATATCCACGTCCATAATGCAAAGACCTATTCCACATAACATTATTAGCACCAAATTCAAAAAGACAATCATAGTATACATAAACATAGGCTTGTTTCCTGCAAGAGAGAAATGGTCAACAGTTTTCAATGATGCCGGCAAGACATCATGATGTTCCAAAAATATCAAATCCGTATTGCTGATCAGTATTCTTAATCCATAATATTCGTTGTAAAGTCGTCATCTAAAGAATGATGTATCTCAGTCACGCTTTGATTGTGACTGTTCATATGAGTACCATGAGGATATTGAAGTAAATGGGTTCATACGGCCCCTAGCCCCGGGTCCAGCGGAATTAGACACAAGTGAAGCGGAATTAGACACAAAATACTCATCCACACAACAGTCGTACATAGGTGTACGTCCACATTCAAACATAGCTGCGGGGATCCTACGCATATACCGCTTTAGGAGCTCTCCTCACACATAGGTATACATACTTTACTCACACCTAGCTTTACAGACATTACAGGTACATAGTTACACAGAAACTAGACAAAAGTAGCGGTATCTAACTTACTCAAACAGAAGTAGGCCTACCCACATTCACCATAATTAATTTTGCATAAAGTACTGATATAGGCATGTACAGACCGTATTGGCACATATATGCAATTACAAGCGTCTGGTCTGTCATTCATAATTCAGCCGTCGTCCATTAGAGAATATCCGCGTCCATAATCCAAAGACCTATTCCATATTCCATATAACAGTATTAGCACCAAATTCAAAATGACAATCATAGTATGCATAAACATAGGCTTGCTTCCTGCAAGAGAGAAGCGGTCAATCGTTTTCAATGATGCCGGCAAAACATCATGATGGTCCAAAAATATCAAATCCGTATCGCTGATCAGCATTCTTAATCCATAATATTCGTTGTAAAGTCGTCATCCAAAGAATGATGTATCTCTGAAACGCTTTGATTGTGACTGTTCATATGAGTACCATGAGGATATTGAAGTACATGGGTTCATACGGCCCTTAGCCCCGGGTTAAGCGGAATTAGACACAAGTTACGAAACGTAACGCCATAGATCTTGCACGCTACGCTCGTAGTTTGCTATCAGCATGCGATATGTATCGCCAAATTTGAGAAACTTTGAGTCAAGGCGCTTGGTGGTGTAGCCCTGTTTTATAAGTTTCTGCAACAATGTTTTGTGACGTTGATTAAAATCGTGACATTTAACACAGGATCTAGCAAATGCTACTAGGCGAGATATGTATACGCCATATGCAGGTCCCACTGGAATATTACTGTCCAGAAAGGGATAGTTTACGATGTCGAAATTGTAATCATCTCTTTTGTCATACAGTCGACGAGAGAGAAGGCCCGCTTAATTTTTGTAGAGATATAGGTCTAATTACGATGTGCCTGTAGGGTTATCTGTAGTTTCCTTCAAATCCAGTGAAGGTGGATATATATCCGTCACTGCGTCATTTTTATAGCGATTATCCACAGCGAGAAGATCGTCTGTATAGCGTTTGGTGAATGAGAAGGAACGGGCTTTGAATGGATCGGTTTTTGAAAGCGCCTGCATATAGTCATATTCATAAGAGAACAGATACAGGTCAGCCAACAGGGGTGCACAATTAGTACCCATTGGAATACCTATATGCTGTTGATATATTGTGTTGCCAAATTTCACATAGATATTTTTAATGAGAAATTCAAGCAACTCTATAAACAAAGAAACATCCCATGAATGATATCTCTTGTATGTAGTAGAGCTAAAGAATGCTTTATGGCTTCCGACATTAATATATCTACGATCAGTTTTCTTGAACACAGATAATATTAATGAACTTAGACGGTCAATAAGATCCTGATGAGGTATTGTGGTATAGAGAGTCGAGAAATCCCATGTGGATACATGTCTATACGTTATGTGACCTTTAGCATCGAGTTTTTCAATATCCACATACATTCAACGCCAGAGTTTTTAGAAATAGTGGCGCAATACCTTTCCCAAAATGCTTTTATCTCCTGACAGGCCCTGGTCAACAGGGTTGAAAGGAGCTTGGTGGTGCAGCATCTAGAACCAGCTATGAATCTAGCTGTGTATGGTGATTTATGCATTTTGTGAGTCCAGTATACTTTTGGTATATCGTTATGTTTAGTTGAAAGACAACTACCTCTTTCAACGACCTTGCTCTTGGTGAGGTCCAGCCAATCATCGAGTACTGTGGGTTCAACTTTTTCTCGCTTAGATGAATCAATAACGTACTGTTCCAAAGCAGACAGGACTATCTTCTGATCGGCCTTCAGATTTATATTTCTCGGCTCTCTATATTTAGGTCCCTTCATCAGGAGTAATCTTAGGTCCTTATCACTCACCACATCAAGGTCACCAGTCACAACATGTTTGCATGGTGTATAGATAAAGTTCGATGATTCACAATCACAACTATAGCCCCCCGACAAGTATAAGTTCCAGTCAAACTCCTTGACAGCATTAGAGTAATTGAATACTTTGGTGGCTATAGATTTAGTATACTTCTATGAAATGCAAGGAGGTTCTTTGAACTTAAAATAGTTTGGTACAGTATTGCGTACATCTGGATCATTCAGGATTCGAGGCAAAAATGTCCAGTAGTTGAGTTTCAAAAAAAGCCGATCTTGGGATGTTTCGATTATGTTCACTGGACGATACAACCGAAAATACGCTATATCTTGACATACTTTAGAGATTTTGGGTGGAATTATATTTCCTGAGGACGCACATTGTTGTATATCTCTGGCTATATGATTTAAAGCTCTCAGAGGTAACGCATACATAACTGTACGTAAGCTATGTGTACTCTTGGGTTTGTTAGTTAAACCCACTAAGTAATTTAAAGTGCGTGAATCATCGAACTATTAAACTTTCTCCAACCATGGCTGCGATGTCTCCGTTGATGGGGTTTAAATAGCTGGGTAATATTGGATATATTTGAACGGCGGTTTGTAACATTGCCGAACCCGCTGACATTATCATTTAAACCATACGGAAACACTGACCCAAGTTCTAGCATCCAGAATAGTTCCCGCTCTCGGATTTTTCTCTCAAATCCAAAGGGGGAATCCTTGGTAGATGGATAGACGACGTCTATGATCTGAATACTAAAGTTGTCCCAGTCATGGTCGGGTCCAGAAAAATGCTTAACTATAAGCAATTGCTTTTTCCTAACGGATTTTCTGTGACCATTCACCCTAAGATGGAGTCTATGGGTGGTCTTGCCAACATACTGTTGACCACACTTCTTACAGGAAACTAAATAAATACAGTTTGTAGTAGAATAACTAAGATCAACATACGAGTTTACAGAATATGAGTTACCAATTAACGCGGAACTAAATGACGCTGAAGTATTGAAGAGTGGACACGTGAGATATCCACGGTGTCCACATATAGAACTCTTGAAATTATTACATATAAAATTCGGCGCTCACAATCATCAAGCGCAATGTTACAAGGTTTGATGTCGTTACCTTGCTTTGCGGTCAGAAATATATCTGTCATTTGGATTGAAAAAGGTCTTAGTGCATTTCGAACTATTAGAGACTCGGCTGAGAAACCTGCACTGAGGTTCCTCGGGTCTGTCTTATTATATTTTCTTTCTGTTGTATCTGCAATACTTGAACCATACCTAGTTGTACGAACTTTACTCATTTATAGCTGTATGCACATTATTCAAACATAGTTGTACAGATATTACGCCCACATAACCACACAGTCCGTACTCACTCACAGTTGTATTGACCTGATATAGCGTCAATATACAGTTATAGTGCACCAGTGTACTGTTATAGAGTGACAATGAGGTTGTATAGCAAGTCAATGTCGTTATCACAGCGCGTCGATGTAATGTAGAGTCAATGTTCTATACCTAGAGTCGATGCAGTGCACTGAACGTCAATGTAGTGTTACTAAGCAATAATTCAGTGTTGTAAAGCGTCAGTGTGATGTTATAAGACACCAATCCTGTGTTATAGAGCGGCATTGTAACGTTTTATAATGTCTGTGTTGTGTTATAGAGCGACGATGTGATCCTAGGGAACATAGATTTAGTTAGCAAGTGAATTCAGCATACGGAGCGTCAAACATAGACCTGTCTACATATGACAGTAAGCAGTCACCATCACAATCCATACCAAACAGTTCACTTTCTACACTACTGCCCTTGTACCTATGCAATATATCCCGATATAACATGGAGCCAGGAGTGTGATATGAGCTAAAGTCCGCATTCGCAGACCAGGACATACGTCTAGCGCCTTAGAAAACTAGGCCATCCTGACACAGTGTGGTCATAACGATCAAACATACTCATGCACAACAGTATATGGACGAGATCATGGACACACCAGTTCACACGGACTTGAAGTGGTGGCCTGTCTAAAAGGGAGTTGCCACCTATAGATAAGTACAATTTTAACTCGAGCAGACTGGTTTAGACCGGTCTGAGCTCGATTGATTGGATTGGACCGGTCATGCTAAAAAGAGATCACTGGCTACATGTAGCAAATATAAATGCGATTATTCTGGCCGTTTCCGCAGATGATGTTCAACTTTACCTCTTGCTCGAATCTATATACAGGTCTGTACGACTTACAACGCCATTCGTCTGCCGTCCAGGATAGATCTACGACCTGCGGAGATACATTTAATCACCTGGGGCCGGTTGTTCGAAAGTACTATTAACGCTAAACCAGGATTAAAACGACTAATACGGTGTTAAAATTTAATCCGGTATTAGACCTGTTGTTCGAACCGCTATTAGCGGTAACCCGCTATTAAATTCGGCCTAATCTAGGATTAAAGTTAAACCTGCTCCCGAGGAGGTTTAAGCACGTAATACCGCGATTAAAAACAACATGGCGGCTATGTTTATGCATGTGAGAGGTCCAAGAAGAGCGAAAAGATTTCGTTTCCACAACGATTTCGTTACGAATTATTAGAACTCGACCAGATTGATCCCTTTCAGCTTGAATCTGATGAAACAAAGTCGAGTTGACGATGAATTATCGTCTTGGTTTTCAACTTGAAAACGAATTAATGTGTTATAAGCCTATACCTTCTAGTCTAAATTTATTTAAACTTTCTCTCCAGAAAAGATCGTCACAGAGGCCTTCGTTCGTGTTTAATCTTTGAAAATTCCCTGATAAATCAGTCGACAAAGACGAAAAGGACAACTGGGCACGCTGTTGACATCGTTATGGCCTTGACCTTGGTTCATTTTAAGGGAAACAACTCGTTATATTTTCTTGGTTAAATACTTCAGACTGGTTTCCTCCCCTTATTTACAGGACTGGCATTCTTACTGGTTTACACATGCAGGTCTTTATTTAATTATTTAAGAGTTATAAGAGACTAGAGAGTGTAAATTTTTGAACAAATAATTGGAAACTACAAGCAGATATGAACAAAAATCTATAATACAACCACTACTAAAACTACAAAAAAAAACCAAAAAACCCCCAACAATCTATATAAAAAAACACATCTCCCTCTTTTAAATAATAAAAATTCAGTTTGTTCTGAAAATAATTGAATATCAATATCAGTTTCATTTACTACTTGAAGTTGCATTAGAATTGGAAATGCAAACAAATAGGCTTACAGAATGCATTGAACCAGTTGCCTAGCTTTTGAATAAAATGTTTCTTCAGTTTCATGTGAACTATGACCATGCACAAACTTGGAAGGGCCTAGTAAGTAGTACAAACTACCATTAATTGAAAAATATATGTTTAGCATTCAATATATATAGAAAATAGTTTCACCAGTATAAAATATAATTTACATGAAATGGAAGAAATTTTCCAAGGTAGAAAATCTATTTCAACAAAATAGAAAATGTTCTTACCTGGGCAGAAAATACGTTTCATTGGATTGAAAAATATCTTTCACCTAATTAGAATTGAATGTTGAGAGCCACAGGAATATTCCCCACCCTGTACTAATCGAGGATATCAAACATCATTATATCTGGGGAAACTAGACTCGGATATTGACCATCTTCATCTTCATTCTGTGTGCATGGGGAAACTAGACTTGGATAGCGAGCGTCTTCATAGGGCATACATGGCCAGACTGGACTAGGATTTGAAACATATCCATTCTGTATAGTGGGACTTGGATATCAGCCGGCATCTTCATTCTGTATGCATGGAAAAACTATATCGAGACGACCATCTTAATATGGCACACATACTGCAACTGGGCAAGGATTTTGAACAGCTTCATTCTTTTGATTACATAAACCAGACTTGAATATTAACAGTCTCCATAATGCATTTAGGAGTAGAGGAGACCTGAGTTTGAAATTTTTCAAGTGTAGTATAGTGAAACTGCAATTTTTGTTATGATAGTCACTGTATAGATTCTACATCTTAAAGTGTAGGCCTATATTTTTGTTCTGGTATCATCTTCAAGAAAACCTAAGTTGATACCAAGTATAGTCTTTCTCTATATATTAAATCTAGGGGAATTGAGATAGTATTAGCTAGAAGTGATACCAAACATCACCATGTCATTGTGGAATCTTGTGATAGTTTGAGCTTGAACATCTACTCAAGACCACTCATGTTCAGTAGGATTCTGATATCATGACCAGATAGCTATATGGTGTTATTTTGGAAAGACTTCAGTGTATGGAATTTGTTAACTAATGACTCGGATTTCCTCAACTTGATGAATTTTCTTAAAAATTGATGTCTGTAGGCTACAATAAATTGTTAAATCTCCATGTTTGCAAACTTGAAAACGTGTCCGAAATCAAAGTAGTTTTAGATATTTAAACATCTGGGGAGCATACAATGATAGAAGACAAATATTCTAATATTTTGTATTCAATAATTCCTTGCAGGACACCACATTTTAGTAATGGAATATACAACATTACAATAATTAGCCGGCTACAATATTTAGAACAACCAAACACTTTTTCAAAATATTTCAACACATCTTTGTGCACCATTTTAAGGAGAAAATTTGAGAATTACGAATAATTGAAATAAGAACATTTTGAGATTTTTGTTTTACTGTGCACATGTAACTTTTCAAGCATGTCAAGAGACTAACAGGACTCAACGAAATTTCCCACAGATATTTGATCATGAAAATATGATCAAGCCCCATATGCCTTCAATATGACTGTGATGACCATAACCAGATGCATATGTGGTGGAAATTTGGGGAGGAGAGCTATCCACCAAGAGATATTGTAGAAGTAGCATCATACCTACTACTACATGTATCACCTAAATTGACCTTAAAAATATGGGTAGAGATATTATTTATTGTGCTTTATTGTGGTCAGTAAATGAAATCAACAGAGCTGCAAGTTGATTTTGAGGTGAGTGACCAATAATGTACCTTCCCAGTCAGATAATGGAGAACAAGGTGCTACACATCACTCCTGTGTGATAGAACAGTAGCTTTAGTTCAGAGTGGCCTATCTGCTTGATTTCACCAATCAAAATGGTGGACAATCTCCTTTAAGGTTGTTGTTGTGGTTATGTATGGTAAGAGTTTTGTCTTGAAATGTTGCAATATCTCAAAATAAACTTTTAATGGAGATCTGATACGTTATGTAATCAATATATATTGTTGAGAGGCTTATTATATATGGTTGCTTTGTGAAATATTTCTGTGAAAAATAATTTCAAAAATGTCAACTTTGCATACTACTAACTTAATTATTTTAAGGGTCTTTCATTGTGGGATGTTGTTGTTGTTGTAACAGGATTGGTGTACAAGAAGTATCATCATCTTGAAATGAACAAATCACAACAACCTGACAATTTATGCACATATTCTTCAGATTATCTTGATTCAATACTAATCCAAATCGGTGAAAATATCTGATAAAAAATAATTTAGGACATTTTTAACTTTATCAATTTTGGTACACAAGAGGTCACTTTTGGCAAAAAATGTCTTCAAATGAGTATAGATTACAGCAAAACCGAATGAGCTTATCTGGACATATAAGTTTGCGATAATTTCTGAGATATCAAGTTCAGTAGAAGAATTATGAATCATATCATCCTGATCACCTTGGCATGCCTCATGTAGCCATGATTAGTGAGGAATAATTGTTTATGTGCATATATTAAAAATGACTAAAAATGATGATAAACAAGGCATTCTAGGTGGTTCTTATATGTTACTGAATTGAAATTTTTAAATAAACAATTCTGTCAAATATATGTATGACATTTTTTGTTTACCAAATATTTGCAAAGATAAATAGGCCTACTGTTCTAAAATGATTCTTATCAGATAGCTTGACCAGGTGTTCATTAATATTCAATAAAGACAACCTAAAGTATATGTGTGTGTATAAATGTTTAGCTTACTGTGGTTTGTTAATTTCAGATATTTCTGAGGAAGAGACAAATATTGTAACAACAACATCCCACAATAAATTACCATTAATCAAAACCGCCTGAATTATATTTATGTGAAATTACAGCTCTCTGTGATCAGGTTGAAGATGAACTCCAATCAAGCTTTGTAGCTTGATTAAGCTAATGGCTCAGTCAAACTATTCACAGGGTCCGTACACTATCTTGAAAACCTTGAAAAGCCTTGAAAAAGAAAATTCAGAATTCAAGGCCTTAAATAGCCCTGGAAATTAGAAAATTATGCTGAATATACCTTGAAAAGGAGAATTCCTGTCCTTGTTGTCAATTCATTTGTCAAGTTGTAGCTCAAACTTGTGCTGTCCTTTGCCATCGGGTGGTAAAATTAACCCCATCATAGCAATATATATATATTGATCATCCAAAAGGAAATCCTAAGTCTATTCCAGAAGTGTGAACAATAATCTTTGTCAAAGTAAAAAGAATTAAGAAAATTGATCTGCATAGCTTCAGTGACACTGGAGCTTATACGCCTTGAAAACAGGATCTATTACCTGGAAGAGACCTTGAAGAGAGTCAAGGTGTACAAACTCTGTATTCAGCAACGAAAGAATATGTGGTATATGTATTTTCAATTACGGTAAGTTCCCTAAGTATTCGTGACCGGAAGTGAATATCGCAGTCGTGAAAAACTGACCACTTCCGAATAGTTTGTGCAGGTCAGTTCAGAAAAACGGACGTTTTCGTAAATTAGAGTCCCCATATTAAATGCCCATACCGTTCGACAATGAAAGGTCACAATACGTCGACTGTGGTGTTTCTTTAACTTTGTGATATTTACACCAGACAGCACTCTTGAATGATATAAGATCGACAACCACGAGACATTCACTATACTTTGTGTGTAAAATGAAGCTTAATTTACTTCGGCGAAGTTCAGTGGTACGAAGTTCAGTGGTACGAACACGTGTGGTCGAGGGGAAACCCCGAAGCAAAACCCAGGAAATGTTTGTTGTGCGTTTAGATTTGCCAGGCAATAATTCGCAATTGATCAAAGGATAAATAAAGCATTCTTTCTGCTCTTTAACCATTAAATTAGGTTCGAATAATTGACTGCAATGATCGGCTGACAATCAAGAGATTAGTTTCATCGGACGCCCGGCCAATTTAAAATCACAAATTCGCGTATATCCTTGTATTAGTACATACGGGACAAGGGCATATTCTGTGACTTAGACATTCTGATATTTTCTTTATTTTCCCTTCAGGACATGCTTGAAGTCTTGCAGAATTTTTTTCACGGCCGAGAAGACTAGGCACAACTATCCCAGTGACGCCAATGATGTTTACGTGAAAATATATAACGATCTAATGAAGAAACACAGATTACGTCATTTTCAGATTGAGAATCAAACCTAATAATTTCTTGATTGCTCTTCATAGGGAAATATTGTGGAAGGGCTTTTCAAACTGTTTATGTCAATGAAACGAACAGCAAATTAAGCAAGCGCCCGACACTATTAATGCAACTTGGGGTTGGGGTTGATCGTAAATCTCTACCCCGCGACTAAGAAAATCCGTGGTTCAAATGTCCGGTGAAACTTCAGCATTATATTTTTTTTAAACCGAATGAAACGTAACTTCCAGTTCCAGTATAATATCGAATGTATGCTCTCTTCAATCGGCAATGTTTAATATCGCACGTCCCCGTAAACCGGCAATATTCCCAATTTAATGACCATGAGAAATCGCGGTTTAAACAATGGCTACATTTCGTTTGAGACATAATGAAAATCAACTTAGTTGTTACAATTGGTTATGTTCAAAATGCTCAATAAGTTATCAAATACTAATTCTAAGGAAACTCGTTGATCTGGAAGTTTTTCCATCGCACAACTACATAATATTATCAATCTCGCGACCATGATAAATGGGCGATTTTCGAATAGTTAGGACCGCGGTTTTTCGCGAATGGGCCGTTTTCGATTACTTAGGGAACAGTGTCACGTGACTTGACGAAAAATGCCCGTTTTCGAATTTACTTAGGGTCGCGAATACTTAGGGAACTTACCGTATCTCTTAATAATAATCAATATATCCATATACATGATGTATGTGTATTACTAGAGATTTCAGAGTCAGTGGAGTATATATATCATGCTACGGAATCGACAAAGTTGATTGGTGAAGATGACAGTGAATGTGTCGCGCAACTGATTACTCTGCACGGAATGAGCACTACAGAACTTATTGTTTCAGATATCACAGTTCCACTTATGCCTAAAATACTGTCAGCTCAAACTACCGTGAACATCATAGCCTGGGCTACTTGTCAGCTCATGCCTTAAAGGTGAAATGTGAGGATTTTTCAATTCTCCGTTTTACATTTAATATTGGTTGAATAATGATAGAAATACCAGTATTATCTACTTCACTTGGATTAATTTGAATTATCTTGTCTGCTAGGATCTTTTTGAAAGTTGGTACCCCTAGCCCAGCTGAATTCAGATTTGCAAAACGTCATCACTTATCTTTCCTTGATTGTGACATCGCGTCAGACCAGCCGCTGGGAGACAACATTACAAGTATTGACAAATGGCCAGGTGATCTGATGTGACGTCACAAACCAGCATCAAACAAGGGCAGATAAGCGATGCGGATTTCATTTCTGAAATAGGTGGGGCTTGAGGTACCAACTTCGAAGCACTTTTCAATAGCTACTTGGAGATAAAATACTTCAAATAAAATCAAATGAAGTAGTTAGGCTGATATATCAATCAGTAAATGACCCATGAAGAATATAAAAAGGAAAATATGAAAACCTTTGCATTTCACCTTTAATAATCATTTGGAACCTCTTGTTTGGTTTATCATCGAATAGGGTATCAACTCAGAGATATGTCTTGGATATCTCCATATGTTACTAATTACAACGTTCATAAAGTTAGACCGCGGTTTGCAGTTCGTTATTCGAGGGGACCAGTCATTCAGCGACTCATAACAGCGCCCCTAGCAGCGCCCCCTGGCATCAGATTTGGGATATGAATATGCAAAGATATAGAGCATTACATTCTCCCTTGCTATGCAGAGTTTGGAGTTCAAAGTATTCAAAATAAAAAAATTACAGATTTCCATATCTAAAGAAACATGAATTGCAGGCGAGCACCTAAAAGGTGCGTGGACCCCTCAGCCTGTTTTTTTTTAGTCAAGTAGGATCAGGGCTGCATCTAGAGCCAGTTTAGTTTCGGAAAACATATGGGCGCCCAAAACTCAAATGAAACAAAAAACGAAAGTGTTGTTTTTGTTCAATTTGAAAGGATTTCTGAAGGAAATACTCCCAGGCAAAGCTTCTGGGAGCCTCAATATCGATCCGATTGCATAGCTGGGTATTGAATTTCATGTTAAATAATAAACCTCTGTTTTGTGATTGATCACAGGCTCTTTGCGCCGAAATTCACTTAAAAAAATTGGACCCTCAATAATGAATTACGAAAAGGAACTGGGAGTTTGGGATCGGAACCTGCAAAAAACCCTGGATACCGTATATAACAGACTTCGGTTTCACATGAGTGGTGTGCTGGGATTACAGCATGCAAGAAAGTGTAGCTTTATCAGTGGCAATTTATGCATTGCATAAGTGTGATAACAAGCAAACACACTTATTGACACAGGCCCACCCTTATCATTATTTTGGGCATAAGCTCCAGGTATGCAAACTGGTTCAAAATTGCCCAGAGTCAGGCTAAAAATGGGCTCTCCTAATCACTCGTTTTACATAACTTCCAAGGTACAGTAACATGTTTGGTGGAAAAATGAAAAAAAATGAAGCATTATGTTGTACCAGTTAAATGTGTGGACACAAATATGGTTCATGCAAAAGTTTTAGAATAAAACATATGATGTAGAATAGAATGATTTAATAGCAAAATTTAAGAAAAATGTTGTCCTTCATTCAATGAGAATCATGAATGGACCAGGCTTTCTTTTATCAGGGAACCTTCAAAATTCACAATGAAACATGCAACCAAGGGTTCCCAATGGGCATAGATGACAGTGCAAAAGCTAAGCCATCAATAAATAAAAAAATCAAAAAAAATCAAAAAAATCATGAAATCATCATAGCCATCTGAAAATCTAATCATTTCATCAGTTAACATTCAGGAAGCTCTCACCAAAGTTTTGTCAGGCCTGACTTGCTAGATCTGCAGATATTCAGCGGACAAGAACATGTTGATGGGCATGGATAACAGTGCAAAAGCTGAGCCATCAATAAATAATAATTTTTTTTTTTTTAAATCATGAAATCATCATAGCCATCTGAAAATCTAATCATTTCATCAGTCAACATTCAGGAAGCTCTCACCAAAGTTTGGTCAGGCCCGACTTCATAGATCTGCAGATATTCAGCGGACAAGAAAATGTTGACGGACGGACGGACGGACGCTAGGACAGACGGACGTACGTACATGGCAACGACAAGACCCCACAGCCCTATGGGCTGAGGGGTAATAATTGCTGGTCTCCTCGAATAACGAACTGCGAACTGCGGTCTAACTTTATGAACGTCTACTCTAATTACATATTCTAGGAAAACAAAATAAAACATACTGGTTGTTATCCTATAACCTTATATGCAATGCTATATTATATAGGGCCTACTTAATTGGGTAGAGATATGGGCCTGTCCATGGTTTCTGTTTTTTACCTGGGCAATAGAGAAAACATGATCGGATCAAAAAAATGTTCAAAGCACTGTTGCCCCCTAAAATGCTACCTACAATTGACTGTTGCTTTATCTTACATACAATCATATGTTGCCTCATTTTACAATTGCTGCAGTTATCAACTTATCAAAGTTATCTGGCTAAAAGCAGATGTCGTACCACCTACAGATGTCTGTAATATGATGTACTGTTGCCTTCCCCAACAATCAGCTTTGTCGATTCAGTGAGCCTATAATGTGAGTAGGACTGACCAAGAAGTGGGCCTGTCAGACTCAACTGTTGATCAATGTCTGCAGAGTGCTTCTTAGTGTGGATGACAATTTTGCTACTTCCAAATCTCTACCTTGTAGATGCTTTTCAATTTCAGATGATCCACCGCTCGAAGAATAGTTTCCATTCTGATCCCAAATTTCAAACTCACCCCCTCCTGAACATATAGACGAAAAGATTCCATTTATCTGTTGCTACTATAATAGTATTTGAAAAAATAGAATGATGACCCATCTTTTTTATTTCATATTTCACAAGAAGTATACAAGTTCTGCTGATCTATACATGCTATATCTATGGTAAATTAATCCAAATATGACTGTGGGAAATTAGTATTTACTGAGATTTAAATATGAGAACAGGCTTATTTATAGTTCACTACCACATGAAGAGTACAGTTTATTAATAAGGATGCTTTCAAACTGATGAAATTATATATTACAAATAGTAGGCCTTATCTTAGCTGGCGGACATGTTATTACTAAAGGTTTAAGCTCATCTGCACTGTTAGAAATGAATGTGATCTAATCCATTAAGGGGGACTTTTACCTAAAAATCTGATTAATCAAATTTCTCCAGCTCTTGTAAGTCATTCGGCGATGTCTTCCAAAGGGTTTGGAGTAAGGCCATGAAAATTCACCCTCATGTCAATCTAGACATGAGGAAGATATTGGAAGAAGAAAAAAGATTTTTTACCATATATGCACATTTATTTTGTATGCTATTTTAGTCAATAGGACTGTCAATCTGGTTCAACCCAGTTAAGTAATAAAAAACAAATGCAGTGTCAAATTGATCTAAAAGTGCCAAACAACCAGAGTGACATTAGCCCAATATAATGTCAAATTCACCTGATAACTACAGGAATATGAACTGAATAATTGATATTAAAAATGTTTTGGTCAATATTTTCACCTGTCCATACCACATAAGAAAAATAATACCTGGATCTTGAGTGTCAAGTCTGATAGAGTGAACTGCTTGTTCCGCTTCCGGTTCATTTACTACCATCCGTCTTTATACCAATGACTGTCCTTTGAGTTCTCCCAATGTCATGTCAAGCTTATGTTTGAACACATTGAGGGATGTGGCATTTACAGTGGTCCTGTACTACATGTATTGTTTGACACTTTTTCAATTTGAAGCCGTGTTTGAGATTCTAAGCTCGATTGGGTCCTATTGACTAGAATGATGTACAAAATAAATGTAAATATGAACCATTTTTTTCCTATTATTCTTCTGCCAATATAGATTTACATGTGGGTGAATGCTTCATGAACATTATACACTCTAAAACTTTGAGAAGAAATCACCAAAAACTCACCAAAAGACTGATGACAAGGGCGGAGGAAATTTGAGTAATCAAATTGTTAATCGGATGCAGAAATTCTTTAATGGACGACGACTGATTGTTGACTGATGGACTAGATGTTTGTATTTTGTGATACTTCGATTTCAGATTGTTTTCAATTGATTGGAAATTTGGATTGCCGTTTATAACGCCCCAGCTTTTTTGTATACAAATAATGCATGATTCTCCAGAGGAAGATTTCTTTAAAGATGAGTTATAAGCCGATTTTAGGATAATCGTCTTATAACTCCTGTTACCAAATAAGGCCTACCGATACAATACACGTCGGGCGCATTCAGATGCGTCGAAATATGGACCATCGGTAACTTTATCCTGTCACAGAAGAAAGTAAAATAATATCATTACTGTTGATTAATGCTTACAAAACTCTCACTTGACCAAACGGTGCTCTTACATTTAATAGCTGCATTAATAGCTTCTTAGATTGGTACCGGTATCGAATTTCCATCGAGAATTCCGCAACACGGAAACGACAGCTCATACTTTCATTCGCAACTTCTCGGGGATCTCCGGTTTGAGATGTCCCTCGAAGGCCATTGACGCCATATTGGACTAGAGCGTGGTCACGTGTGTTTCGGTGTCGGGGAACTGTCAGTGACGTCACGGGAATTATATCTTGCCAATACGTGGCGTGTGTACCATTTAAACTGATGGTTTTCTATTGAAACGTGCTTCGAATGAAAAGAATAAACAGTTTTTAGAATACCTGACGTAAATCAGAGACTCGCAGGGAAATATTTGCTGGTCGGGGATTAAGGCTTCCGCGAGAGTGATTGGGCTTCGGAGCCACGTCACATCTGGAGATTCATAGGAAATTCATGTTGTCGTCCCCCGAGCGTAGAATCAGTCCCCTTCGTAGATTTCCGCTCGGGAGTTCCGAATGCTCATACTTTGTGTTACCGCGAGTATTTTCAGACGTATTTCCGGTTTGCACTAAAATGGCAAGTAAACAAATGTGGATTTGCCTTTAACATGGAATCGGGAGGCATGCAACGTGTCTGGCTCGAAAGAAATACACTTTGTGACAGTCTTTCACTGCTGAACATGAAAAACACGTGTTTCACTCCCGCCATATTTTCCCAACCGGAAGTAAACACAACAAAGCTTTGTGGGATAGCTATTAATTTTAATCCTAGATTAGGCCGCTAATAGCCCGATTAACTAACACCGGTCCGTTTTGACGTTTGAGCAACGGGTTTAAATCACGGTGTTAGTTAATCTTAGATTAGATATTTAATAGTGGTTTAGCGCTAATAGTGGTGTTAGTTTAATCGCTCGTCGAACAACCGGCCCCAGGATAGTTTACATAGCCAAGAAAGGTTAATCCATGAGACACCCAGCCATCAATGTGGGGATTGTGGACACCGCATCAGATTACAGAGTGAGTTGATATCTCACCAATGTGTATTCGGTGAACATGCATGCTTATGGACTGAGGAGCCCGTAGAGATTGTGGCCATACACGAGTGTATCAGTTACTGCTTGTTTTTGCAGGCAGTCATTCAATAGTGTGGTTAATTTACGGTGCCTCAAATGTTATTCCATAAGGCAACCAGATATGAATGCCAGGTCTGCCCACTTATCCCACGCACTGAGCCACCATGTAAACCAAGCATCAACTGGAAGAGGATATGAGATTACCACCCACGGCGACTTTGCACATTGCGACAGCAGCCGTTCTAGAACATGTCAGGGGTGGAACAGAGAATTCCCTACCCTGCGCGATCCATTCAGACCAGCATGGCTTCTAGTTTGTCTAAACACGCCCAGGCGCACGTTCAATCAAACCACACCACTAGTAGTTTACACAACGAGAACTTCAAGCACGATACTACCCAAGATCCATTTGCCCCAGGCACCGAGACCTACTTTACTGCAACCATCAACCACGACCCATGTGAATCCCATATGGCCCGACCCACGTGGACCCCATATGGCCGAGGGCTGCCATTTGGCCCAGGTGCATGTATATCCCATCTACACCCGTTTGGCGGGGTCTTCGCCCACTCAAATGATGAGGTTTATTATTTCTATACTACTATTAGCGCCAAATAAAAAAAAATAATAATAAAAATAAAAACAAACAAAAAACAAACAACACAGTAAACATAAAATAGGATAGTTTTCTGCAAAAGAAAGACGGGGTTATACCGGGAAGACATCGTGATGTTCCAAATCCGTATCGCTGATCAGTAATAAATCAGTGATTTTCTTAAAAAAGGCGGTACCTGCAGAATGATGTATATTAGTCACGTTTGATTGTGATTGTACATTTGAACACGATGAAGATTTTGAAGCGCAGATTTTGGGTTCATACGGTCTCTATTCCTGGGTTAAGCGGAGTTCGGCACTTGTTACGAAACGTAACGCCAAAAATTTAGCATTTTGCTATCAGCGTACGCCAAAAACAAATGAACTAGGTCTGCATCCTTAGACGGGACTAGCTAGAATGCATTGATCACCACCTCCCTGCTTATAACACATGATGTGACGTTTTCTCATAGGATTGGTATATGTCGCGTTCGCGTAGGTTCGAAACAAATATCGAGTGTTATATCACGGGAGATGAGCTGATACTCAGTCTATGACACGTACAGAATTACTCGCAATCATGATCGCCGCGTGGCGCATTGCATTTCGTCTTAAGTCTGTATGAGCCGTGTAAAAGTCTAGTACTGTAAGCTGTCGGAAGAGTCTAACCTAATGAGTTAAAAATTTGTATGGGATCAAAGATACATGTACAAATATGCATGTTGTTGGACTAGACACAATCTGTGGTGCATCATCCAATATCCAGAAGTGAGTTTTGTGATGTGAGAGATTCGGATATGCTACATGATCATGTACAGTGACATAATACTGAGATGTTGAGGAGACGCCGTATTGGCGCAAAAAAAGTAATCGAAACGGAAATAGTTTGCACTGCGTGTCCACCGAAGTGTATCGGATATAATATTTGAGTTACGTAAGAAGCAAAACAATTAAACATATACAGTTTTGCGTGCTTCACCGAGCAGATGCCTAGGTCTTTTGCACCAGGATAGCCTAATGAAATTGACCCAGACAAAAATTTACATAAAAACCACATAAATGCAGATACTAATAATTTAACTCGGTTTATTTGTAACTCAAGCCGGGAAATGCACAAAAAAATTCAGATTAAAGGATATGAGCCGATTAGGGCAGATAGAGCAGCGTTGCGTGGAGTAAAATCACATATACGCCGCTAACAAAGCACAAACTTCGATAAACTCGAATGGCAGGCACTTGAAATCTTTTATCAAAGAAGTCCTTAACAATAGTAAATTTGTACTAACCGGACAGTCTAAAAACTATTCCGAATAGCGATTATACTGAAATCACAGACCAGTTATCCGGTCCCAAAATCATTTGCGGAGATTTCAATCACATAGACAAACAAGATTTGATACACACGTGGGTTCAGGAAAGGACGCAATACAAGCGATCACCTAGTTAGGCTACAAGACGCAATACGAAAAGCTACTAGCAGAAAGCGGTCTGTCAAAGGAATATTCTTGGACCTTGTAAAAACTTTCGAACTTGTCTGGCAGAACGGTGTCCTACAAAAACTTCAAAATATGGGTACAAATGGCGGAATACTGCACTAGATTAGGTCTTTTTTGAGCGATAAAAGATAAAAGTCAGAGTAGGAGGTAAATTATTCACTCCACACAGTCTCGAAAATGGAACGCCCCAATGTAGCGTCTTTAGTCCACTTCTGTTTAGTGTATCCATCAACGGCCCAGCCTAAGAATTACATATATCACACCACCCTGAGGTTCAACAATCGCTTTTTACCGACGATGCAACTACATGTATCTGGAAAAGCGTTGCATAAAAACACTTACTAGTATAATGCAGGGAGCACTAGACACCATTACGAAATGGGCGAATGAATGGAGATTCAAGTTTTCGGCCACAAAGACAACTGGCGTTATATTCTCAAACACTCAACCTCCTGAAATGTACTTAAGCCTAGATGAAAAAAATAGGGAATTCAAAAATAGCATAAAATTCCTCCGAATGGACTTTGAGCGCAAAATAACATGGAAAGATCATATAAACCAACTGGTACTCAGATGTAATAAAGATCTTATCCTGATGAGATTTAACAAACTTGGGAGCCAGTAAAGCTAGCTTGCTTAAATTGTACAAATCACTCAATCACTATGGATGTCTTGCTTATCAATCAGCCTGTAAAACCGAATTGAAGCGAATTGATAGTATACTATACTCGGCCCTTAAAATAATAACTGGTGCGTTTAAAGAAGCCCCGCTCTCAAGTCTATTAGTTGAAACCAATGAAAAACCCCTTAGCATTAGGCGATAGGAGCAATCCGTAAAATTTGCTGGAAAAATTCAGTCTATTGAACAGAAAAACGTAATGTTACAAACTCACATGGAAGACATACCCGAATATGAATATCCTAAGGATAAATGGTCAAAATACTCTGCACCATTCGGCTATGTTGTTACGAAACTCCTTAATAAATATAACGTGTTGAATCTATATAACTCTGTCAACTACGGCCCCCAACCGTAGACCTGTCACTCAATGGTATGATCAGTAAGAAGGAGAGCCTACACTACATTAAATTTACAATACTAGAATACCTCGAAAAACTAAAATGGCAAAATTACTTGAAGATATACACAGACGGATCAAAAACAGCAAAACTGAATCAGATTTCGTTATTCCCGAACTGCAAATTATTAAGGGATTCAAGTTACCTGGCAATGTCTGTCTACTCAAGTGAGCTAATAACAATTATCATGTCACTGCAATGGACAATATAAAACAGACCCATTTGTTCCCTTGTGTGTAGCGACTCTTTGAGTGCATTTATCTCAAACAAAAAACTCAGAAACCCAAAGTGGACCAGATTTAATTCACGAAATCGAATATCTATAGCTCAGGAAATTAGGGCTTTGGGGATCGACCACTCTCTGATATGGATTCCAGCCCATGTCGACATCGCAGGAAATGGAAGTACAGAAAAAACTGCTGAAAACTGTTTACAGAGAGAAGTTGAAATCAAGATAGGATTAGGAACAAGTGAATTCAATTCAAGTATCAGATATAAAACTGGAAGCAAAATGGCAGAATTCTGGAATGAAGAAACTACAGGACGGTGACTATACAAAGTTAAAAAAATAATAATAATATAATAAAAATGATCGTGTAAAATGAAGCAACGACGTGGTGACAAAATCATCGCACGGCTTAGGCTAGGAAAAACAAGCCTGAACCGAAACTTGTCGAGGATATTTCCAAATAGATCCGAAAGATGCAGCCGGTGCGGTCTTGTGGAAGAAACAATAGAACATTTTATACTACAATATAAAGACAGTATCACCCAACGCCAGAAACTCATGAACGAAATACAACACCTAGACCTTAAAATTCATCCTGGTAAATTTGCTTACCCCCCCCCCCCCCCGATGATCGTGAAAGTATAATTTACGACAACATAATTACGACAACATAATAAACTTCTTACGTGATACCGAATACAATGACAGGATATGATAGCTCTTAAAGTTGAGGTCAAATCATTAACGACTGTTAGCCCTCGGGTTTACTAGCAGAGACAGTAGACTCGAGGTTATACCAACATTCACAATCGGTATTTATTCATAATATATATTTATTCATAATATTTAGTTACTTATTAAATATTTTTATTTATTTATTTTATTCATTCTTGTTCCTAATTATTTATTGCTACCTATCATGTGTGACTGAGAGCATGATGGTGCCTCTGTCTGTTGGATAATGATATCTATAAACTCTTTGTGATACAGACACAACACACTGAAGATCACAGATGAGCCTGTGGATGGTAACCCCATATCCTCTTCCATGTGAAGTTTGTCCTTCATTGCGAGCGGCAGCAGGCTATACTGTTAGTAGATTGTCATGGCTGTTTTTATGATGTAGGGGAGCATTTGAGTATAAGCCTATTGCAAGTTATTCTGCTCGGCGTCCCCGATCGCCGCATCGTGGGTAGTATTGACCCCTGTCACAATACGATTTCGAAATGTTGAGTCCTCGTCTTCCTCACTCAGGCTTCGCTCACTCTCTACATCAGCGACCGCGCGTTCAGCTGACAGTCAGTGGGTAGCCTCTGCATCAGTATATATCTCTGATCCTGATACACCAAGTCATGGTGTATCATATCGTGGTGTCTGGTGAAAGTTCGTCTGTACTCACGTCCTCGGTTGGATGTCGTACATTGGAACGCCCTGGGACCACGAACGTTGGCTTTCTCTAAAGCTTCGGCTAGAATATCCCAATCGTCAGGTTCAAAATTTATGTTGCTCATGGTGAAATGCGAGGATTGTGATGGTATTTATATTTCAACTGCGGGCGCTTTGGTGGGCCTGGTAGGGTTAAGCCGGTGCTAGGGGCCGTGTGGATACTTTATAGTCTCCACATGAACAGCTGCAATAAAAGCGCGGCTGAGATACTAAGGCTACGCCCCACCTCTTACATATCGCTTAAATGGTAACTTTTTGGTAAACGAGTGGTCGATATGAGAATTGTCCTTCGTCGCATCCATCAGATTATCTAGTACTGCCATGCTGGTCTGCGAGGTTGAGGTAATACGCTTGTTCGATATCGTGAGAAATGCCTGGGACGAAGCTTAGTCTTTAGATCCGCAGTGGCGTACATGGGCTGCCACTGTCTTCAGCTCCAGGCAATATGAGTACAGCTGAATCAATTTAGTGAATTACAAGAATATCTTATCTGTACACGCACTGTGCTAAGTATTCTACAGGGAAAAACAACTCTACCCGGCTAGATAGACCCACCGAATCCTGCGCTTTATTCACCTCGGATGACGTCACATATACAAGCGTCTAGTTCGGTATTCAATATTCAGCTGTCGTCCATTGAAGAATTATCGCGTCAATAACCCAAAGTCCTAATTCATATAATAGCATTAGCACCAAATTAAAAGAATAAATCATAGTATGCATAAGACTAGGCGAGCTTCCTGCAAGCGCGAAGCGGTCAACACTTTTGAATGATGCCAGCAAGACTCATCATCAGATGAGTTATTTCTTTGAGCTAGTCTGTCATCACAGCTCCCGGGCTAGCGTATTAATTCCGCTTAAGCCGGAGCTGGAGACCGTGTGGATACTGCATAGTATCCACATGAACAGCTGCAATAAAAGTGCGCCTGAGATACCAAGGCTACGTCCGAGAATCTACCGTATTCTTGGGTCTGCATGTGAGGTGCCGAGGGAAGCTTCACTGTAGGGGCATATGGTAGCTTTTCTTTAGTCGCCAAACGTCGTCATTTTTTCCCCTTCTCTTGCATATCGCTCCCATCAAAAAATATTAAATCCGTATCGCTGATCGTTATTCTTAATCCATATGATTTCCATTGTGAATTCGTTACCCAGAGTATGATGTATTTCAGTCATGCTTTGATTGTGACTGTTATATGAACATTGTGAAGATCTTGAAATACATGGGTTCGTACGACCGCTAATCCCGTGTTAAGCGGAATTAGACAGACATAGATCTTGTACACTACGCTCGAATTCAGCATGCTATATGTATCGCCAGACTTGAGAAACATTGAGTGGAGGCGCTTGATGATATAACCCTCTTTTATAGGTTTCTGCAATAATGTTTTGTGATGTTAATTAAGATTGTCACATTTGACACCGCATCTAGCAAGTACTACTAGGCGAGATTTGTATACGCCATATGCAGGTCCCTCTGGATATAGCTGCCCGGATAGGGATAGTTTACGATGTCGAAATTGTAATCATCTCTTTTGCTTTAAAGTGAACGTGGGAGAAGTACCGCTTTAATTTCTAAGAGATGTAGCTCTAAATTAGATGTGTCTTTAGGGCCACTTGTAGTTCCCTTCAAATATAGTGAAGAAGGATAAAAATCCTTCACTGTGCCATTTATATAGCGATCATACACTGGAAGAAGATCGTCTATACAGCGTTTGGTGAATGAGAAGGAACGGGCTTTGAAATTATCTGTTTTTCAAAGCGTCTGCATGTAGTCATATTCATGGGAGAGCAGATATAGTTCAGCCAATAGGGAAACACAATTAGTACCTATTGGAATACCTATATGATGTTGATATATTATATTTCCAAATTTCACATCGATATTATTAATGAGAAATTCAAGCAACTCTATAAACAAAGAAACATCCCCTGAATGACATTCCTTGTAAATGTTGTATGTAGTAGAGCTAAAGAATGTTTTATGGTTTCTGACATTAATATATCGGCGATCAGTTTTCTGCAACACCGGTACTATTAATGATCTAAGACGATCAATAAGGTCCTGATGAGGGATTGTCGTATAGAGAGTCGAGAAATCCTATGTGGGTACATATCTGTAGGGTATTTATACTTTCTCATCAAGTTCTTCAAGACATTTTGAGTTTTTCAATATGCACATACATTCAATGCCAGCGTTCTTGGAAAAAGTGACGCAATACCTTTCCCAAAATGCTTTTACCTCCTGAATGACTCTTGTCAACTGCGTTGAAAGAAGTTTGGTGATGTAGCTTCTAGACCCAGCTATGAATCTAGCTTTGTATGATGATTTTTGCATTTTAGGAGTCCAGTACACTTTCGGTATATCGTTATGAGTGGTTCGAAGAAAAATACCTCTTTCTTTGAGAAAAGTTTTGTGGCTGTTAAATAAATCTTCCAGAGTAAATGCTGTTTTTGAGAAGGTAGACTTATTCGGCGATGGTGTGCTTATACTCCATTCGTTAACCAGCACCTGGTAATATTTTACATATGAATATTATATTATTGGAGCTATGACTGGGACTATGATGAATTCACTTTGGAAATTTGATAGAACTTCCAGCGAACTAAGGGTTTTCGGTACTTGTTGTTCTTGAGGGACTCTCAATATGGCGGATTTAACAACCTTGTTCTTGCGGAAGTTCAGCCAGTCAGTGAGTATTCTAGGTTCAAATTTTCTCGCTTTGACCACTCAGTAACACGCTATTTCAGTGCAGTCAATATTATCTTCTGGTCGGCCTTCAGGTTTATTTTTCTCGGCTCTCTATATTTAGGTCTCTTCTTCAGAAGTACTTTTATGTCCTCATCACTCACTATCAAACTCCTTGGCAGCATTAGAGTAATTGAATAGTTTGGTTGCTATAGATTTAGTATACCTTTATGAAATGCAAGGAGGTTCTGCGAACTTAAAATAGTTTGGTACAGTGCTGCGTACCTTCCAGGATTCGTGGTAAATTAATACTGTTCAATCTTTTATTCAAGTAGTTGAGTTTCAAGAAAACCGGTCTTTGAATGTTTCGTTTATGTTCACTGGACGATACAATCGAAAATACGCTACCTCTTGACAAACTTCAGTGATTGTGGGTTGTATTATATTTCCTGAAGAGACAGATCATTGTATATCTCTGGCTATTAGATTTGAAACTCTCAGACGTAACGCAAACAAGACTGTATGCAAGCTATGTATACTGTTGGGCGTGTTAGTTAAACCCACTAAGAAACTTAAAGTGATACGATCGTGAATCAACGCACTATTGAACCTTCTCCAACCATGGCTGCGATGTCTCCCTTGGTGGGGCTTAAATAACTGGGTAATATTAGATATATTTGAATAGTGGTTTGTAACATTGCCGAACCCGTTGACATTATCATTTAAACCATACGGAGACACTGACCCAATCTCCAGCATTCAGAATGGTTTCCGCTCTCGGATTTTGTGTAGGTGTAGGCATGTCTTAAGTGCGCACCGAAGCGATTCTGCGCTTTCTCTACAACTCTCAGAGTGCGCATGCTCATTATAAAATCAGCACACCCGTCGTGGTTCCCACCACGAGGGCTTTAATATGACACATCGCACTATCCAATTGAACTACGTATGGCCCCTAGAATCGCATGTGTATGAGGTATGGGGGATACTGTAGAGGAAAGTATGTCTCCAGGGCGCGCCAAAAATTACAATATTTCTCTACTACTCCCCGAGTAAACACGCGCATCATGACGTCGCCACCCTGGTCGTAGTCTACACTACGAACGTTTCAATATGACACCTATGACACGCCATATTTTTCCCCCAGAATTGTCCTTACATCGCCCATAAAATGCCATCTTTCTCTACTACTCATCGACTGTGCATACGCACCATAACTTCACTTACGGAAAAAATACCCCAGTCGTTGTCTACACCAAGAAAGCTTCAAGACGATGCCCTGCACGTCCCATGTGGAACCATGATGGACTCAAAATCCCTCCAACACACCATTGCAAACCCTACAATGCCATCCTTCTCTAGAAAACCCCCGAGTGCTCACAACGTCATTTTCGGGAAAAGTACCCAATTCGTATTCTACACACCAAGCGCTTCAAGATGACGCCCTCACGCAATATTTGGAATCCAACTGGCCCTATTCCACCAAAACAAGACGCCACCACTGTTCATGCACACAATGACGTAATTTACAGTCCATTACACCCGTACGTAGTCTACATTCAGAGGGCTTCAAGACGAGATTGTCCACGACTCATTTTGATCACGTAGGGTCCACCTAGACCCATTTGACGTCATGCGAGATGTCATTATGCTTCCCAGACGCCTCTCACTAACCACGATGTTTCCTCCTCAACAATCGTAAGAGATCCGTTTATTTTTACTCATTTGCTTATTTAATATGATTTTACAACTTGAATATATTTGCATAGTTCCAATTAAATAAAATAATCAATAGAGCCATTTCACAGTCCCGTGTAACTGCGTTCTCTCCGCTGAACAGATCAAATCAAACCAAAAGGAAGCCTAGGCCGTCATCATGGCTTCCGGTGTAGTCAAGAGAGTAATAAACTCCTGCTGTCTGATGAGTTGATAGATACGATTAAAGAAAGTTCTCCCCCCTTGCAATGCAGCTGATTGACAAGTGTTCAAAGTTGTTCCTTTCTGCTACAGTTATGATACTTCTACTTCTATTTTAAATACCGCAACAAGTTAAGAAATGAAATACTATTGACAGTAAACACTGGCAGGCGTGAAGCCGTACGAAATCTGAAATTAAATTCTGTTTCGTCTCTATTTTCGAAAGCACCATCTTTTTTATACGCCCTTTGCTAGATGAGGTCACATTGCAACATTAACTTCTAACTGTCTGATAACATTTGTTGTTCGTGAATGCGATATCTCCATTTCCTACGCATTGTACGCATCGCGAAGTTGCATTTACACTACTTCTTTGGTTGAATGTCAATGTGATCCCGCTACGCACGGCCTCGTATTATAGTTTTCAGCGTCATTCTTTCCCAGAGCGTATACACTAAGTGCATAAAGTGCATATACAGTTTACATTCCCTATATAATATGAGCGCTTTTTAAAATGATTGATGTAGTTGGATTTTGCCAGAGTATAGTGTTTGCTAGAAACAATGAAAGTTCAACTGGGTCAATCTCATAATCAGGATTGGGAGAAATGTAATAAATTATATAACCACAACACAATACATAGAAAAACCGCTTCGCGTACTCGAATATTATCTCGAATGCTCTGCAAACCACCCTAAATCCGTTGAATTGTTGAAAAAATGTATTTTAAAGCGACCAAAGTTATAAGGCGTAGGATATGATCCTATGTAAAGAGGCTGTGAAGGAATTTTATCATTTTCTTTTGGATTTGAAAGAAACCACATAATCTAATGTCTGGTGTCCAATTCCGGTCAACTAGTGGCTTACACTAAATACTATGTAATGTAGTGCAACATCGTCGCTCGACAAATATATGTAGGTTCATTGTTTTGGTGGGAAATTTAAGCCATATAGCGTCGGGCATTACAGGTTACTTTTTCTGGGTATTCTTGCATTTACCAGATTTACCTCATATTGAGGCGTTTTCTCCATCCATTAACACATTAGATGAGTTGTTGGAGCTGGTCTATCATCACAGCTCCCCAGCCAGCGTGTCTAATTCCGGTTAAACCGGAGCTAGGGGCCGTGTGGATACTTCATAGTTTCCACATGAACAGCTGCAATAAAAGCGCGGCTGCGATAGTCCGTATTCTCGGATCTGAATGTGAGGTGCCGAGGGATGCTTTCCTGTATAGTCATATCGTTGCTTTTTAGTCTCTAGACGTCGTTAATTTTTCCCTCTCATGCATATCGCACCAATCTTTTACCTGTATATGGTAGAATTCTGCCTCTGTACATGTCGCTCGACAAATATATGTAGGTTCATTGTTTTGGTGGGAAATTTAAACCGTACGACGTCGGGCATTACAGGTAACCTTTTTCTGGGCGTTTTTGCATTTACCAGGTTTACTCCATATACTCGAGGCGTTTTCTCCATCAGTCCTCCACGATGCTACATATCGCATGCTGACGTCACTTTTCGTAACTTGTGTCTGATGCCGCTTAAACCGATGCTAGATGCCGTATGAACTCCTGCACTTCAAGATGCTCACGGTGCTCATATGAACAGACACAATCAAGGCGTGACAGAGATACATCATTCTCTAGATGACGATTTTACAACAAATATCATGTGAATTAAGAATACTGATCAGCGATACGGATTTAATAATTTTGGAATGTCATGATGTCTTGTTGGCAGCATTGAAAACTGTTAACCGCTTCTTTCTTGCAGAAAACTAGTATATATTATGTATACTATGATTGTCTTTTTGAATTTGGTGCTAATGTTGTTATATGGAAGATGGAATAGGTCTTTGGATTATGGACGCGGATATTCTTTAATGGACGCCTCTCACTAACCACGATGTGTCCTCCTCAACTAGCATAAGAGATCATTCCTTTTACCACTACTCATTTGCTTATTTAATGTGATCTTACAACTTGAATATATTTCCATAGTTCCAATTAAATAAAATATCCAATAGAGCCATTTCACAGTCCCGTGTTACTGCGTCCTCTCCGCTGAACAGATCAACTCAAACCAAAAGGAAGCCTAAGCTGTCATCATGGCTCCGGTGTAGTCAAGAGAGCAATAAACTCCTGCTGTCTGATGAGTTGATAGATACGATTAAAGAAAGTTCTCCCCCCACTTGCAATGTAGCTGACTGACAGCGTTCAAAGGTGTTCCCTTCAGCTATATTTATGACGAGATACTTTTACTTCTATTTTAAATACCGCAAAATTACCAAAGCTAGGGAATATAGCGAAAGTGATTTCGGCAAACCACTCGACAGCCCGAATGTTTGCAGTGAAAATCGCTTCAGTAGATCGATACAAGTTAAGAAATGAAATACTATTGACAGTAAACACTGGTAGGCGTGAAACCGTACGAAATCTGAAATTAAAATCTGTTTCGTTTCTTTTTTCGAAAGCACCATCTTTTTTATACGCCCTTTGCTAGATGTGGCCATATTGCGACATTAACTTCTAACTGTCTGATGACATTTGTTGTTCGTGAATGCGATATCTCCATTTCCTACGTATTCTACGCATCGCGAAGTTTCATTTACCGTACTTCTTTGGTTGAATGTCAGTGTGATCCCGCTACGCACGTCCTGGTATTATAGTTTTCAGCGTCTTTCTTGCCCAGAAGGTATACACTCATTACATAAATTTCATACACAGTCTACATTCTCTATATAATATGAGCGCTTTTTAAAATGATTTATGTAGCTGGATTTTGCCAGAGGATATTGTTTGCTAGAAACAACGCAAGTTCAACTGGGTCAATCTCATAATCAGGATTGAGAGAAATGTAATAAAATTATATAACCACAACAAAAACCTCATTCGCGTACTCGAATATTATCTCGATTGCGCTGCAAACCACCATAAACCCGTTGAAAAAAGGTATTTTAAAGCGACCAAAGGTTATATATAAGGCGTAGGATATGATCCCATGTAAAGAGGCTGTGACGGAATTTTATCCTCTTCTTTTGGATTTGAAGGAAACCACATAATCTAATGTCTAGTGTCTAATTCCGGTCAACTAGTGGCTTGGAGCACAGGCCCGCAAAACAAGATATTTTTTTTGGGGGGGGGTGGTATTAGGGTGAAGTGTCGAAATATGGGGTCTCTATATATAACGCCATGCTTTATATAAATAAACATAAAGGTGTGAAACGGACTTTGGGTGAATCGAGAAATAAACGGTTTACCGCTAAACAAAATACATCAGCATATTCTACAAGTATCACTTTATATATTCCTGTCGTCAAATTAGTAAATTTGTGCAATTTTTTACCTTTGCCTGGCGATTCAAAATCCAACGTAACTGTCCGTCCATCTAGGAACAGTTAGATTATGGCGGGCTTCGTTCTCAATTCTGATTGGTCAGTCGCGACAGCTGATCAGTGCGTGACCTCCCTTGCCGAAGGCGTGTCGCTACTGACCAATCAGAATTGAGAACGAAGCCCGCCATAATCTAATTGTTCCTAGATGGACGGACAGTTACGTTGGATTTTGAATCGCCCGGCAAAGGTAAAAAATTGCACAAATTTACTAATTTGACGACGGGAATATATAAAGTGATACTTGTAGAATATGCTTATGTATTTTGTTTGGCGGTAAACCGTTTATTTCTCGATTCACCCAAAGTCCGTTTCACACCCTTATGTTTATTTATATAAAGCATGGGGTTATATATAGAGACCTCATATTTCGACACTTCATCCTAATACCAAATCTCTTGTTTTGCGGGCCTGTGCTTGGAGTAAACACTAAATACTATGTAATGTAGTGAAGCATCTTCATGGTGATTATGAACAGACACAATGCGAGCGTTCCAGATAAATTGTACCTCCCTCGCAAACAATTTAGAAATCCGAAATACAATCATCAGTTATCTTGTTAGCATAATTAATAACCGTTAGTCGCTCCACCCTAGCAACAACCTTGTTTGTCTTTAAATGTATCTTTCTATTGCATGCTTACCTCGTGCTAACAGTATTATACGAATGTCTTCAGAATTGCGTCCGAGAATCCACCGTATTCTCGGATCTGAATGTGAGGTACCGAGGAATGCTTTCTTGTAGATTCATATGGTTGCTTTTTAGTCTCCAGACGTCATCAATTTTTCCCACCTCTTGCATATCGCTCCAATTTATTACCTGAATATGGTATCATTCTGCTGGTGGACTGTTAGTCCCCGAGGCCAGCCCTCTGTACTACATGTCGCTCGACAAATATATGTAGGTTCATTGTTTTGGTGGGAAATTTAAACCGTACGACGTCGGGCATTACAGGTTACTTTTTCTGGGTATTCTTGCATTTACCAGGTTTACTCCATTTTGAGGCGTTTTCTCCATCAGACGTCCATGATGATCATCCATTAACACCAGATGAGTTGTTTATCATTACAGCGTCCCAGTTACCGTGTCTAATTTCGCTTAAGCCAGCGGTAGGGGCCGTGTAGATACTTGATATTCTCCACATGAACAACCGCAATAAAAGTGCGGCTGAGATACTTAGGCTACGTCCGGGAATCCACCGTATTCTCGGATCTGAATGTGAGGTGCCGGGTGATGCTCTCCTGTAGAGTCATATTGTTGTTTGTTAGTCTCCAGACTTCGTCAATTTCTCCCACCTCTAGCATATTGCTCCAATTCAGGTTCGTGCCATGGAACTCCTTCCATGACCATGGTTAGCTATCGAGTGAATGTCGGACATGATGCCTGGATTTAACAGGAAATCTCACTCGAGAAGGGATGATTTTAAAATATGGGTTTATCGGCCTTGAACCTTGAACATGGGGGGCTTGGAGCTCGGACAGGTCACTTTTTCACGTGATTGGCTGGCGAATGTGAAAATAGGATTCCTGGAAAAACAAAAATCGGGAAAAACGAACTTTACTTGATATTTTGCAAAAAACAATATAAATACATAAATAATTCAGGCCTATTTTTGCCGGTTCGGAATGCCCCATGCATAGAATAAGTAACCAGGTAGACATACTTTTGAAACCATACACCAAACAGATCAGTAGCTATGTCGGCTACTTTTGCTTTTTGAATGTCGGCACCTCTTCCCACTTCCCTTATATGTGTTTTAATTTTTACCTGTATATGGCGGACGTTTCGTCCTCGAGGCCCGCCCCCTGTACAGACCTTTTGGTCTTTGATATATGTTGGCATTTGTGGGAAGTTGATGCTGGATCGACATCGGACCTTACAGACTAGTCTTTTGTGTTAAATGCCGTCATTTACATCTGACGACAATACAGCTCACCAATCTCCAATGTACGAGTTGTCACAGCGAAACAGCTCACCAATTACCAATATACGAGTTGTCAGAGCATTTCCATCATAGCTCTCTAGATTTGTATCTAATACCGCTTATGCCGGTGCTAGGGGCCGTGTGGTCATATCATCCAAGTTGCCACATGAACAGGTACAATAAAAGCGTACCTGAGATACAACACATGTCACGAATCGTTAGATTCTTGGTATGTGCTTTAGAATAGGTTAACCAGAAGACTATTCTGTGAAGTCATGTGACGCAGTCAGTATGTCGGCACCTCTTCCCACTTCCCTTATATGTGTTGTAATGTAAGATTACCAGGAAATGTACCGTCAGATACTATACTTGTCACTTTTTACTTCACACAGCAATGGGAACCAAAATGGTCCCCATATACGCTACAATGACTCCGGCTTATCTAGAATAAGAATTATTTGATGCCGTGGATAACAAATATGGTCCACAATAAAGTGCAACTTTCATAAACGTACGAAAAAGAAATTTAGACGATTGTTTCCTGTTATGGCAGGAGTCTAACTGTGATGTGCAAACGCTGCGCCCGAGTATCAAATTTACCATGAAAAGCCGCAGAAGTAGGTTTCACTTCCTCGAAATTTTGATAACTAAGAACGAAAACAAACTAATCATCGATTTGTATCGCTATATAAATGACGCGGTGAAGGATATATATCCACCTTCACTGGATTTGAAGGAAACTACAGATAGCCCAACCGCACCTCATATTTAAACCTATATCTCCATAAAAATGAAGCGGGCCTCTTGATTACAATTTCGACATCGTAAACTATCCCTTTCTGGACAGTAATATTCCAGTGGGAGCTGCATATGGCGTATACATATCTCGCCTAGTAGCATTTGCTAGATCTTGTGTTAAATGTGACGATTTAATCAACGTCACAAAACATTGTTGCAGAAACTTGTAAAACAGGGCCATACCACCAAGCGCCTCCACTCAAAGTTTCACAAATTTGGTGATACATATCGCATGCTGATAGCAAAATACGAGTGTAGCCTGCAAGATCTATGGCGTTATGTTTCGTAACTTGTGTCTAATTCCGCTTAACGCGGGGCTAGGAGCCGTATGAACCGATGAACCGATGTACAAGATCCTCATGGTGCTCATATGAACAGTCACAATCAAAGCGTGACTGAGATACATCATTCTCTAGATGACGACTTTACAACAAATATCATATGGGTTAAGAATACTGAACAGCGATACGGATTTGATAATTTTGGAACATCATGATGTCTTGCCCGCAGCATTGAAAACGACTGATCGCTTCTCTCTTGCAGAAAACTAGTATGTGTTTATGTATACTATGATTGTCTTTTTGAATTTGGTGCTAATGCTGGTATATGGAATATGGATTAGGTCTTTGGATTATGGACGCGTATATTCTTTAATGGACGACGGTTGAATTAGGAATGACGGACCAGACGCTTGTAATCATAAACCTACAGATACTAGACAATATTTTCATTTTAAAAGCAATCATGCAAGACATACTAAGATCAATATTCCGTAAAACCTTGCCCGTCGTATTTGCACCATTGTGACAGAACCGAACTTATAGTTAAGGGGAAAATAGGCTTAGTGAACTTGAAAAAGATTAGGCCAGTATTCCACAAGAGATGGTCAAGATAGGTCTGAATAAATCCAAGTCACATGACATTACATTTTGGAGAACCCCAGACCGAAATCAGCGAACAAAGTCATGGTGTTGGTGACCACATATAATCCATATAATTGTGCAAAATATGAACATACTACATCAAGAGAAATGCAAAATGTTCTAATAGACGTGAAACTCCAGAGAGAGGCTCCTAATCTGAAAAAGGAGCCTAACTCGTGCCACATATATAGAAAATCGCAGCACTCCCAAAAGTCATAAAATGCACAGACTGGCGATGCGGTACATGTGAATACCTGATTAAAAGCTTATCGTTTTTAAAACTCATGTAGTGTCTTTAAAGGAAAACATGAGTTGTGATTCTAAAAATGTGATTGAAGTTCTTAAATGTAGCGGATAACTACATTCGACTGACAACACATTTTAGAGCTCGCGTCCGAGTGCATAAACAGCAATTATTGACTGTCTCTTTGAGAAATATATTTGTATGCAAGCATATCCACACATGCGCCAAAGACAAGTTCACAATAAAGCCGTGAGCGGGAATAGCGGGTACCAAGCTCTGGCTCTGAAATAAATAGGTCTATTGGATCAAATGAATAGCACTCTAGGAAAGTTACCTGTTTGGTGAATCATAACTTTGAGATGTATCCAAGACACTACGTTAAATTAAGTTTTGTGATGTTGCGTCCTGGATTGGAATAATAACTGACTTCATTGGAATTATTTGAGCAAAAAATCTGTTTGGTGAATAATACCTCCAGACAAGTTATTCTAAGTTTTGAATGGATTTGACGTTGACCTTTGTAAAAGTAAATAGTTCTCTTGACCACACGGACAACATATATTTCGGGATGTCTTTGAATCAAAACTCAAGATACAGAACGAATAATGATTTTGATTGATCGATGGCAACCATATTTATTTACGGAGCAACTCCATGTGGTCCAGGTTAAGAGGCCTCGAATCATCGGTCATCTATATCGACTTTCACGTTGTCGGTTCAGCAGTTCTAGATTAATAGATCTGTGAAAGTTTTGGCATAAATCCAAGATGACCGCCGGGACTTTTGATCAATCCTCTTCATTAGGGGGTATGCATTCCCATCTCATTGACCATAATCACACCTTGAGGTTTCAGTTTCATCGGTCCAGAGGTGTGGAAAACCTAGTGTTTTGGGGGAACACACATGTAGGTGGGCCAAACAGGATCCCAATGTGTCGTGGAAGGAGTCTTATTAAAGCTCTCGATGGGTAGATTCGGACTGTTGTGAACACAAATTTGTGATGTAGTTATGCACGTGCACAGGCGGGAATAGTATACAAAATTCAATCTGTTGTGAGAGATTTTGGGTATATGTGAGCCATTTTGTGTGAAGCAAAGTGCAAGATATGTGGATTCTATCGACTGGGCTCACGCCGTAAAGTACAGCATGTACGACGGAAGTGGTTTCAGGGTGGTTGGTTGAGTTTAGCCGGTGACGTCATGACGCGCACTCGGAAGGAAAGCATGTTGTAAGTGAGTCATACAGGGTCCAGCTGGGTGGCGTCTGCTATCATATTGAAGCGCTCAAGGTGTGGAATACGACGTTGAACTGTGACGTCATGGTGCGCATGCACAGTCGTGGAGTAAAATATCAGGGGCAATTGAGGTGGGAGTTTCGGCCAGTTGTAAGATTTGTGCATGCGCAGAGTAGGACATACTGCTCGTGTCATCTGTGTGTCTTAGATACTTCTCCATAGGCTTCACACCTTGAAGTGCAGAAAACCACCATCGTTGTAACGCAGAAACGCCCCCAACGACCGTCTTTAGGCATTGACACCCTGACGCTGGGGAGTAAATTTTCGTACATACACCTATACCTATCCTGCAATGCCTTAATGGTTTGACGAAATCAGACAAACAAGAGAAAAATAATAAAGAACAGGGATAATGCGTATTACACATTTTATTATCCCCTACATCACATCACACCCATTACAGTTCATATACAGTTCATTGGCCGCCTGTTCGTTCATTTCCACCCGTAAGCGTTTTATGTCAATCCAGGTTACTTTAACGACAACATATCCTGTAGCAGCCGTTTTCGGATTTTGACCGCATTTCAGAGCCTCTGTCTGCGGTGACCCCCTATCATTTTCTAACTGACGCTTAGTCTTCGTGTTGAACCTATGCGTGCGATCGCATTACATTTCAAGCGACAACAGGTCATACTGTTCATAGATCGCCATTGTTGTTTTCCTGATGTTGGGGCGCATTCGAGTGGAAGCCTGTTATAAATTAATCTGCCCGGCGTCCTGGATCGTCGCAGCAAAAGTATTAATAGCCGCTGTCACGATACGGTCCTAAAAGCTGGCTTCCTTGCTGAGCATTTGATTTTCGTTCACAACACTCTCGCTCTCTACTTTAGACAATGACTCCCGATCCTGAACTATTTTTGAGTCCATAATTTCTACTGGCGGTCATCAGGACACACAAATAAACAAAAGTTACCATCCGCACTTTCAGACAGCTCAGCTGACTGTGCATGTATTCCGACAGGAGAGCTCTCCGCAACGGGAGACTTCTTCCCCGGATTTGCTTGTCTAGATTTCACACATACCCATTTAAAAAGACCCGCCTGGCTACATTTTAGGCATTTGCCTTGAAAGGACAATCGCATTTCATTCGTTGCTGTACTCACAAATGTAGCATGTCTTAATCTGTCGTTTATGCCAAATAGAAAACCTAAAACTTCAAAGCAGAATTGTAGAGGACAGAGTGGTTTTGATGCTGGACATGCACGCCCCAGTTTTCAAACTTCTGTCAAAAGTATAGTACTGGTCATAAATGTCCAGAACTTCACATGTATAATATCAAATTTTGGGATTTCAACAGGGCATTTTATTTTGACAAGTACTTTTCCAGGTGCAATCTCCTCGAATCAATCATTCAACTTCTGAATAAATAAAATACCGTAGGATAGGCGGCCCTGATCCGGCATTCATATTACGCGCGATGAATATCAATGGTCTTCAGCAGCATATAGGTTTAATAGTTTTAGGCTCACTATACTATCAAACCCTTTGTTCGCGACAGTACGAGAGAGAGAGAGAGAGAGAGAGAGAGAGAGAACATTAGTTTGAAAACAATAAAAGTATCAATTACAATGTAAGTAAATAAATATAATGACTTCTCAAAAGAGAACTGAACGCACAGGTAGTATACGTTTCACAAATAGATCCCAAAGGGAGACCCTCGCTCTCAGCCAACTGTAGATAACAATAGAACAAAAGCCTTAGACATGGACAGAGTGTCTACTAGAATAGGTCAAACGAAAAAAAGAAAGAAAACAGAAATACAAGTCAACCTAAGCAAGACACTGTAACACGGTACATGTACACGAATACTCTGTAAAACTGTACATGTACAGGGGTAGGCCTGTCCACAAAAATCAATTTACTCAAGCTACACTAAAATGAATATATTTACACGAATAAACCAAGAATTCCAATGAACGAAGTATTTACACGGCCAAAATAATCATTTTTCTTGACCGAAAATACAGAAGTACAAAAACACAAAACCCAGAGAGATAGAATATAGCCTGACTGACTGAGACAAATAAATGTCTCAAATAGCAAAAGTCTGAAGAATTAATTAAAAACACAGATTCCAAAAACATTTATTAAATATATTATACAGGAAATCTGGGAAACTCCAACGATCAACTTCAAAATTAGACGAATCACAGAGAACAAACTGACAGCACGTCTGATCTCCAACCAGTCTACATCCGGCTGAGTATGCTAGGTAACTATGTGGAAAGTCGATGGCTGTGACTTGTTAACCCTACCAGGCCTGGGGGCGGGGGGATGCCCCCCATACAAAACTTTCTGCGCTATCCCCGGAACGACAAAAACTTGGGATCTGACACTTGAGTCTATTTGAATATAATCCCCCCCGAGTAGAGGATCATGGGTAAATTTGAGATGGCGGTCACCTGGGGTACCAGAAAAGCGATGTTTTCGTCATTTTCTATCCTTTTCTGCAAAGAAAAGTGGGCAACAACTATCTTATTCAACATAACATTAATATATACTAATTTATCAAGCCGTTTTTGCAGAGAAATTGCATAAATGAAAAATTGGAAAAAGGTCACCGAAAAATCTACTAAAAATGCCGTTTTTGAAAATGACTTCACTGCGACGTCATAAAAGCGGTCATCTTGGATTTTTTTTTTACATTTTCTGGTAGAGTTTGACTCAAGGGCATAGTGTTGTAAGTTTAACCCTCTTAGCTTAAGGAGGTAACAACAAATAATTAGGGGGGGGGGGGGGAGAGCGAAATGGCCCATCCCCAGGTCTGGACAGGTCCCAAAAAGCCCAGGGGAGATAGGGTTAAATTGGGTTAGGGTAAATCGCTGTGGATTTCTCTGTATATTACGTGGGCTAAATATACATGAATCCCTGTAGTGCCACGAATCGGGAACTAGAAGAGACAATACGTAAACTTACAATAGCTTCCGATGACGGTCACCTGGTTATTTGAAAAAGTGTGAAAAGCATATATGTGGAATTGGATATCTTCGAAGTAATATAGGGGTACATGTAGTTCTTCAATATAAATGAATCCCTGTAGTGCCACGAATCGGGAACTAGAAGAGACAATACGTAAACTTACAATAGCTTCCGATAACGGATCATTTGTTCTCGATTGAACTGTTGAAACACGATTGAATATAATGTTTCATTTGTGGTACTTTTCTCGAAAATATTTTTCGAATAAAAAAACGTTTTCAAACAGAATAAACGTTCGCGCCGAGCAATCGCGTTTCAATCGTTTAGTTTAAAGAACAGAAATGCCGTCGCAACATCGGAAATCGCGAATACACTGTTGAAATCTAGAACGATGTTTGGAAATGTTTCTTCGCGTAATTGTAAATGAATTTGACGTATTAAAGCAACATAGCCCGACAGTCCATTGTTCCTTCAAATTGTAACCCATCGATGTCCTTTTGGGCAAAAACAAGTGAGAAATGACTACATTGTAGTCAAAACCTGCGGCAGTGGCAATAATACAGTGAAAGGCATATCAGCGGAGATAGTGGTAAATGTAGAACAAGCGCCATCTGCCAGTGTTTTCATGCCAAGGGAAGTAATTTTCAACTTCTAACCCACAATTGTAGGAATTGCGTAATAGGTCTGATACAATATATGTATATTCACTTTCCCCGTTCAAAATCCAACGGTTTTGACTAGTCCGTGCCGTCTATTTTGAATTGACAGACGAAGTCACAATGATCGCTTTGGCAATGTCTTGGTACAAGTATCATGTATGCCAAGTTTCAAAACATTCGGTTCAGCTGTTGCTTTTTGCAAATAAAAAAAGCTTTCAAATATTTGGAAATCCAAATAAATTTCAAGGATTTAATCGTAGCGCGAAAATCGACGCGCTTCAGTCACCCTTCTCGCTTACTTTGCCGAGCAAATTGGAAAATTTATATTTCCTTAAGTTAATTTTCAATGAATTTAGTATCAGGTCCATCTCTTTGATCTGTGAAACTATGGAAGGGGGTTGAAGGCTTTACCCAACTGTCCAAGGGGCATAGTTACACTTTTCACTATTCAAATTGAGGCCTGTGACAGTATTGATATTTGATTAGAATAATTAATTAAGTTTCTGCATTTACGTGTGTTATCATCTGCAAACTGAATACCTTGACACTCTTTTCCATGCAGCAAGTCAATGGTTTGCTCCTTCTATATAAATGATTAACTATTTAATTCTTAGTAAATATCATCTCATGTTCGACCAAGCCTTTTTGAAGGTTGCTTATTTTATTAATTTCTTTTTTTAAAAATAAAATTCTGCAAATAAGAAACATTTCTAGTCAGTATCTATGGATATCTCCCTATACTCAATTCGCGAATATGTTTGTCACTAATTCATTCCGAAGGTGATTTATGTTCGAAATGTCAGGGCTAGTTCACTGAACAAGGTTTGTGTGCAAGAGAATTATGTCGAATTCTCGTTATTATCTTTTGGTACATCAATTATTGCATTCACGAAAACGGCTGCCAAGTTAAAGTCAATATGAAAGGCATCTAAGTATCAAACTCAAAAACTCCTCCGGGAAATAAGGCCCAAGCTTTTGACAACGAGGTCAAACAGATCGCTTTTATAGTCAGCATCTGCTAATATATGACGTAATTCCATTCGTAAAACTGATTGACAAAGTAACGTAAATTGTGAAGTGTAGAACCAGTAAATTCTAGCCGAAATGGGCTCTGACTTGAGAGAATGATGTGAAATGCAATATGTTTCTGCCCATTATCTGCTGATACACATAAGTATTGAATCCACGGGAGTGAATCTAAAGGGATTCTGAGTGCCGAAGAGGACGAGAACATCAATACCAGCGAAGCGAGTCCCTGGCTTGCGAGAATGAGGATAGAGAGCGTGTTCCGAAAGAGGACCATTCAAAATAGCCATGTGCCAAAGTTCATACTTGTAACTATGATGTATTGTTCGCTCATAGGGTTGTCTAACTCATTAAATACAAAATAGTGATTTCTGTATAAAAAAAACCAGTTGCGCATAAAGTCAGTTTTGAGTATTATCAATGAGTCGGTTTCGCTAAGACAGTAAGTTCATCTCCAGTGATTGGAGGGTCATTGTTTCGATTCCCACAGAGGGTTAACTTATTCTTCCTTTCAAAACATATTTCCATATATGCGAATTGCTTGGGGGGATAAAGTTAAACATGATACCAAATTGTCATTTCTATAAGTTAAACATCTTTATTCGACGAAAGTTGGTGAGTTTGTCCCTAACTTCTGAAACGTAATTGTTGCGTTTGTTTTTATGATGCATGATCTATAATTTGATACCAAGTATTATTCAATGTTAATCATAATGACAATGCGTTGCTTATCTACTTCTTCACCAATTTGTGAATTATCTAGATTGGGTAGATAAAATGAGTTATAGATGTAGTTAACTTATTTTTCAACTTACTAAGGCAGTCGCCTATCACTGTATGCAAATTAGCCGAACCACTGACACGGTTGCGGCTCATCTTCCTTGGTATATAGTCAATTCAAGGATCTTAAAAATTATATACGTGTAATTACTGTTCAGTGAAAATGGTAATATCTGAAAACAATGACTGATGTGTCGATCGACAGCTTTTTTTTAGCGTGTTGACGTAAGAGAATTGATGTCTGAATGGAATTCAACGAAGCAATAATTCATTCCACCAAATATAGTTGCAAATGAATTCAAATGTGCCTGAAGACAGGGTTGTCATGTGATATCGGATGTTGAAAAGAAAAGTGTGGCAGAGATCACACTCTCTTAGCGCATGCGTATTTCAAAAAGTCACAAGAAGAACAAGAACAACAAGAACAACAACAACGCGAGCCTCTCGTAGACCTGCGTGCCGCAGGTAAAAACGAAGGTTGACCATATGTACATGCAACACAGTAGAGTTTAACTATTTGGCTTGTCATATGAAGCAAAACCGAACAAATGGGTGATGAAAAGTTTATTCGAATTTTGTGGAGATTACAGGGATGTTTATTCCTTCCTTATTCAGACCTACATCTCTATTAAAATGAAGCAGACCTTCCCTCTCGTCGACTTTACGACGAAAGAGATGATTACAATATCAACATCGTAAACTATCCCTATCTGGACAGAGAGAGAGAGAGAGAGAGAGAGAATTAAGGTTTAACGTCGCATTCAGCAATATTTCAGCTATATAGCGACGATCAAACAAAATTCTAAGTAATCAATTCAAAAACTCGGTAAACTAATGCGTTAAAACAGGTACGAACATTAAAATTTGTACAACAAACCAATCTCTCTCAAATAACCTAAAATGCAATCCTCTTTCACTCTGCTAAAAAGATCTTCCAGCGTAGCTGCTCGATAAAAAGTATCTCTTACAATCTTAAAATCTATGCAGTTTATGAGAATATGTTTCACCATGAGATCTTCATGGCAAGGTACCTATCTGGACAGTAATATACCAGAGGGACTTGCATATGGCGTATACAAATCTCGTCTAGTAGCATTTGCTAGATCCTGTGTTAAATGTAACGATTCTATTCATCGTTACAAAACATTATTGTAGAAACTTATAAAACAGGGATATGTCATCAAGAGCCTCCACTCGAAGTTTCGCAATTTTGGCGATACACATCGCATGCTGATAGCAAAATATGAGCGTAGCGTCCAAGATTTGTGGCGGAACAATTCGTCGAATTCCGTTAACCCAGACCTAGGGGCTGTATGAGCCTATATATATTCCTAGATCCTCCAAGTGTTCATTTGAACAGACACACTCAAAGCCTGACCGAGATATATCATACTCTAGATAACGACTTTACAAATTCAATCAAATAGATTGAGAATACTTATCAGCGATACGGATTTTTGGAACATCATGATGTCTGGCTGGCATGATTGAAAATTGTGGACCGCTTCTTTCTTGTTAACCCTAGTTTTATGTATACTATAACCTATTTTTTAAATTTGAATTAGGTATTTGGATTATGGACGCAGAGGTCTGGTGTTCAGAAAACAAATAAGGTTGAAACCTGCCAAAACATGACAGCTGTGATTCTCTCCCAATCAATGAATTTCATCTGATATAAAAGCTGACACACCCCTTTCAGCCAGTCTATCATAAAATACATGTAATTTCAACTTGCGTTATCCCGAAAACGTTAGGAAAGGGAAACAATCGGCTATGAGACATGACTGCTGCATGAAGGAAACAGTTATTTACTCCTACACTATACATTCAACACACATCGCACTGACCTGGAAATAAAAAGTTATTTGACACAACAAATGTATAAGCAGAACTAAAATATGGTGCAATTGTATTTTAACGTTGTTTATAAAAGCAACAAAATAATTTCTCGAACTGCTGGAATAATAATTTATATAATTTGAGAATGTCACATGATCACGGAATGAGAAACATCATCCGAATGTTCTCAAATACATAATTAGAAGTAACTTATATCCATTCAGAGAATGCCTATGACTGATTGTCTCTCATTCTCATGTTCTTCCGCCGCTAGACTATTATCCCCCAGGAAATCCCTGAATTTCAGAAAGATTTTGTCCGAAATCAAGACACATGCTCAATCCACACGCCCTGAACATCTTACTCCTCTTTCCCACTTTATGTGAAATTACATATTTGTCCTGGATTTACCTTTAAGATAGGATACAATGCAACGTTCTATACTCAGTTCCTTGGGGGAGGAGATTCAGTCGGCATTTCTGAGATTTTGGGTAAGCAGGAAAAATGCATTTGATGCAAAAACAGCGTTCCTCGAAATAGTCCTTGAATCAGGACCTCATTTAAAGTTGGGCCTGTTTGGGATATGTCTTTTGCCTGTATCCTTTAGTGGGAAGTATCTACTTTTCATTCCTGCTTGTTAACCAGCCTGAACGAGGAATTTGTCTTACCGCTTGAGCTATGGAGCTGAAACTTGCTACACTAGATCAAAAAATCCAAGATAGCCGCTGTAATGACGCCACAGTGACGTCATTTAAAAATGCATTATTTGGTCGAGTTTTTTAGGTCAGGTTTTTTAATTTATGTCATTTCTTCGCAAAAACTGCATGATAAGTTAGTAACTCATATTCTGATATGAAATATAATAGTTTTTGTCCACTTTTCCTCGCAGAAAAGCAGACATTTTGAAGAAAAATGACGAAAGCATCACTTTTCTGGTACCACACGTGGACGCCAGCTCTCAAGTGTTTATCGTTCCGGAAATAAGATAGAAAGTTTGGTAGCGGGGGAAGGGGGAGGGGGCAGAGTTGGGACCAGCTACAACAATAACAACAACAACAACCTGTAATATGACTTTGAATGCAAAGCCCATTCATATCAATGCTGGTCTCATTCATATTGAAGAACTACCCCTATATTACTTCGAAGATATCCAATTCCACATATATGCTTTTCACACTTTTTCAAATAACCAATTCAGACAATTGTGCACAATATTTATTTGCGCTCATGCCATTCTACCTAAAACTCAATCATTATCGTCTGCCTGTGCTTGAAACCTGAAAATATATCCTTCAAACTGGGCTGAAACAAATTTAACAGCTGTACTTCGTGGGATTGTGAATTGTGTGAATCCCGTATGCCAATGGACATATAATTCGTAAATATATAGGTCTGGAATAACATTCACATTCGAATAACACCTGCAATAAAAGCGCGGCTGAGGTACTAAGGCTATAAGTCCGAGAATTCACCGTGTTCTCGGGTCTGAATGTGAGTTTCCGAGGGAACCTTTCCTGTTGAGTCATATCGCTGCTTTATAGTCGCCAGACGTCGTCAATTTTTCACACCTCTTGCATATCGCTCCAATTCACACGAATTTACCCAATAACGATAGTTTATTCGAATACCATTCTTTCCTTCGGGGGCATGATTCCATTCGCAGTAAAACCTCTTCACCAAAACGGTTTTTGAATGAGAAAGTTCGAGGTATGGTTCAAATCGGGAGAGGGTGATAGTTGGGGTACATGTATCATACAATTAGTTGTTTAACGCGACTATGGAGCCATATCCAAATTGCGTGGGAAAAGCAAAACAGTCAGATGCTGTTTCAGCTGAGCTTTGGGATGGTCCCACAGTGACGCCACACATTGGTATCTTCAGAATAAACATTGATAGCCACCATTTTCTCGATATTTGCTGAGCAAAACAACACCGAAGTTAACAAGATTGAGCAAGACATACGAAAGTTATGGATATTTTAGTACCTATTCCGCTTTCCGGGGCATGAAAAACAATATTGAGGGCACTGTCAAAACTTGATGCTGCCAGTCCAAACGGACACTTCTTCAGGCTGACAACAAGAAGAAATGGAAAGTTGAGATTTCAAACTGTAATTAAAATCATCCGAAAACCCCTTTCCGGAAGGAGGCGAGTGTGGGTGGTTATGGAAGCCCTGTTTTCAGCGAACTCGGACGAATGCACTGTTTATTTATTATTATATGTCGCGTATATGAAGTTGTTTTTATTTAAGTAAAAGTGTCGTAACCAACCTTCAAACATCCATAACATAAATATGTTTCATAAAACAATATTAACAGCATGCTCTAAGCAGGCATGATAAAAATAAATGAATCCAGCAAATGAACCCAAGATATTTTTACAAGAGACGATCAGCAATTTCATTAATGCAGACAAGACATCGTGATGTCTCTATCAACAAATCCGTATCGCTAACCATTGTTTATCGTTTCACTAGATCTAGGTACTTTATGAATATATCTAATATAGTCTCTCGAACGCCACCAGCATTTGAAGAATCTTATGTGATAAAGTTCAGTCAATATGTGAAAAATATGCCGTTTTTATAGAATAGAATAGAATAGAATAGAATAGAATAGAATTTATTAACCAATCAGGTGCCCACGTGGAGCGTACAATCAATACCCCCCCCCCTTTCTTTGATACAATTGATTCAAACAAACATGTACAACACACAAGAAAGTTACAAATTTCTCCAACACTGAGATCTGTTTACCATTATGAGGATCAAAGGCTAACTAGCGTTTATGAGACATGTTATTATATAATACATGTACAAATAAAGCTACCCGGAAAGTTCAGACTCACGTCGCAAGACCATAACATGACAAATAAATTTTGATAGTGCAAAACACACCTCAGAGTTACCACTGCTAAGCAGCCAGATAAACTGGTTTGGGGACGACAACAAGTTAAAATTTGCACAAGATTTTCTTGCTGTTTCGTTTAAAGAAAGGCGAATATTACTATATTTATTACAATTAATTAATACATGAAATTCATCTTCGATCTCATTTGGACAGGTGTATTATTATACCGCCCATGTTCTATAGATAATCTATGACAGCTTAGCCTGAATCTAGATAATTCCTGTCTATATTCAGCACACTTAATAGATTAAGATAGGTTTCCCTATGAAAATGAGACTTAAAAAGTTGATAGGTCCTAAGTTTCACACCGGAGAACTGATTATGAAACTGTTTCACATCTGTAAGCATATTAGCACAAGAATGAGAGAGTTCAATTTTACATTTCCATAAATAACGATATTTCTCCGCTAGACAGCGTGATACTTGTTTCGATAAGCACTTAGGACTTATACAAACATTTCTAGGGGATAAATGAGATATATTCAAAGTAGAAAATAAGGCTTCCATATCCCCCACCCAAGACTGAGCACTTTCACCATATAGATCACATGATAAAGAATAAGCCTCAGCTAAAAGGCTATCATCATGTAAGGATTCGATTCTTGACCAATATCGGGCTTGAGACCTAAGGATATCAAAGGTAATTGGTAGCCTGCCGAGTTCTCCACGAACAGCTTCATTACTGGCTTTAGAGTGTACACCTAAAATATATTTACAAAATTTAAGATTAAGTTTCTCGGAGGGAATGTCCTCAAGGGATCTCATAAGATAACCATCACCCTTCTGAAGCAATCGTTTACCATTCATACAACCCCAAATTTCTGCCCCATATAATGCCGCTGGTTTTACAGTATGATCAAAAACATGTAAGGAGGTATCTATGCTGGGTGTGGTTACTCCAAAGGACTTGATCAGGTGAAAATAAGACTTCAACCCCTTTTTGTATACATCATGTTTTGCAGCTGAGAAAGATCCGGACTGATGAAAAGTTGTTCCTAAGTAATTATATGTCTTTACTTGATCAAGAGTATTCCCACAAAAAGAAATATTTGTCTTTACTGATTTACCGGATCTAGTGAATACCATAACCTTTGTTTTGTCAATATTAAGATTTAAATTCCACATGGTACAATATTCCCCTAATTTATTCATAGAATTTTGCAAGCCCTCCTTTGACTCGGATAATAACACCAAGTCATCGGCATATAGAAGGCTACTTATTTTACTTGTTTTAAGATGAACTGGACAGCAGGAATCATCGAAGATACCTGGCAGATCGTACACAAATATTTTAAAAAGGTTTGGACTAAGATTGTCCCCTTGTTTTACACCAACGAAAGATTGAAATTCATTTGACAGATTATTGCCAATTTTGACTTGCAAAGTAACACTCCTGTACATACTTTCAATAATTCCATAGAACAAAGGAGGAACACCAACCATTTTTAATTTATATAAAAGGCCATCATGCCAAACACAGTCGAATGCTTTTGAAAAGTCAATAAAGCATGTATATAAAGGAACCTTAAGTTTATGGTTATATTTGTCAAGTAAGGATCTAATGACAAACATGTGATCAATTGTCCGCTTACCACTAGTGAACCCAAATTGCTCTTTTGGAATAATATTATTCCTAATTAGGTAGTCTTCAAGTCGCTTATTAAGGACACTGTTGAACAATTTGCCTATGCAGCTAGTAACGGTTATTCCCCTAAAATTATTTGGATCAAGTGAGCTACCTTTCTTATATATAGGAGCTACATAGCCTTTAGACCATCCCTTAGGGTAAACAGAATGAGTAAATACAAGGTTAAATACTTTACTTAAACATTGTAGAAAACAGTTTTGACCACATTTAATCATTTCATTGAGTACATTGTCTAGACCACATGCCGTATTGGGCTTTAAATCCTTAATAGCAGCTTGGATTTCCTTATCACTAACACGAAAATCCAATTCATTAAAGGTGGGCAGGTCAAAACTAGATGACCTGGAACTTAAATCAGCTGACCCAGTCGATTGTTGCTGACCTAGTTTCTCGAAGTGACCTAGCCAGTCACCTGAACTAATACCATCTAATTTATTATCTAATGGTCCCTTCTTACGGATATCTTTCAAAAGTTTCCAGTAAGCACTGGGATTGTCAGTTTGCAGATCATCAAGTTGCTGCATTAAATTTTCTTTGAACTGACGGCGTTTAATTTTTTTACATTTACGAAATTCCTTAAGACATTTAAAGAAAGAGGATCGAATAAAGGGCTCCTTTGGATATTTGCACAATAACCTTGCCTTATAATCAAGATTTTTCTGAATTTCATAGAATGTTTTATCAAACCATTTCGGTTTGATACGTTTCTTGGAATTGTCATGTGGAATTTTTTTCTTACATAATGATTTTGATGCAGCTGTCAAAAATATTTCATTGAGCTGAGCTGCTGCACCTTCAACACTACCGGAAGTAAACTCAGCTTGCATCAACTCTTTAATTTGCTGTTGTAGCTCAGCTGATACTAAAGCAGCTTGAAATAGCTGTGGAGACATTTCATCCCATGTAAATCTATTTGGCATTTTTTGTAATGGCGATGACCGCCTACAGACTGGAATGTGATGGTTAACTTTTACAGTAACCGAAATTTGACTGTGATCAGACAAATGGCCAACTAGAGGCATGACATGAAAATACTTAACATCATTATTGACAAGTAGCTCATTTGACACCAGTACATAATCTACAACACTGCTGCCAAGATACTGATGGCAGGTAAAATAGCCGACGGAGTCACCTAACAGTCTTCCATTAAGTATCCTTAATTGACTGGCTATACAACAATTAAGTAATTGCTGACCCCTGGTATTAAGTACAACATCTTGACTGAGACGATCTGGCGGAGGGATATCACATACATAGTCATCATATAGATTCATAGAGGAATTAAAGTTATCGTTCTCTATGAAATCTAGATCTGTAGCAGTTCTAGCGTTAAAGTCTCCACCAAGGAGAATTTTACCCAAAGAAGAGTATTTCTCAATACACTGTTCAAGATTCTCAATATAATCATGACACATCCTTTTACTATAGAAGGAATGGGGTGGAGGGAAATACACCGCACAAACATATATGTCTTCCAACATTCCAAAATAACATTTACACAGTTTAAACCATATACAGTCATCCTTTTTTTCGAGGATTGTAATCCCTCCTAAAATAGAATTTCTGATAAGAATAGCTATCCCACCAGAGTATTTCTTAGCTCTTTTTGCACGTGGTCTAGGATTTTGAAATGGTGTAAACCCATCTATATCAAACTTGAAATCTGGACCACAATGAGTCTCTGATAAACACATGACGTCACAGTTACTAAGTGATGAAAGGAATGATTGATCATAAAGTTTGTAACAGTCATGGATAACCATACCTTCAATATTCCAGAAGGATAAACGTAATGAGGCTAGTCTAACCATGGTAAAAAATCACAAATGTTTAAAAATTAATTGTAGTATCTGGACCGATATCGCCCCATATTTTTTTCCTTCCAGGAACTGGGTTCACCACACACGGAACTATTTAAATTGTTTTGGCGAAACCATCCAGCATCGTAGTTGGCACGGTTCTTTCTAGATGAGTCAATGTAGATGTCTCGATCCCTTCTATGCGACGCTGAATCCATGAACCCGGACCTATAGGATGGGTTGTCCGTGTGTTGTCCATACTCAAATACACGATCATCTGCAAGGTCGTTATAGCCCTGGTTATCAGATTGGTAATGTCGCTGGTCTCGTTGGTACTTGCTTCTGTAAGGACCATCCTCATAGGAAGAGTAATGACGCGGCTGTTGAACATACGGTGTTTGTGAACGCTTGCGTCCACTGACAGAGAGATTCAGCGAGCGCTGGATAGCCACTCGGAGATTCATGGCCAACATGCTGGTACCCTCATTGGAAAGATGGAACATATCCTGGTCCACGAACTGTTCTTTAAGAATGCCTCTGGATGAGAGATTGGTATTGTCGCATACCTGAATGTGATCTTCGTGTAGATACAGATGCTGGAGAGCTACATTTACTTCATAGATTAATCTGTTCAACTCAGCATCATCGTTCCTGCAAATGCCAAGGGAAACCACTATCTTCGAAGTTGGCCACTTTATCTGAATTTTTTTCAGCAACGTAGACATTTGATCGGCGCATGATGAGCTGGTGGCTTAACATCATTGGTAATAAGATGAGTCACAATGCAATCATATTTCCTTGTATCAGCGGCATCGATGAAACGCGAAGCCCCATCGATGGTATAAACTACCTGTTTAGTTATTTCACAGTCTCTGATGAGACGACGAGTGTCAATATCTTTCAGGTGCGAGTTTCCCAGTAACAGCACACGGGGACGTCTGGACTCTTCTTTGGGCAAAGATGTACCAAAATACTGTTGCCCCTTATATACAGGTTTTTCCGATCCAGATAAAACAGTCCTCGGGGACTGAGAAGAAGAGAGTGTGGAGACTGATGTTCTGCGATTATCTCCAGTCACAACACTAGCATAAGAAGCTGCAGGTTTATTTGATCCCCACTTAACAGTCGGTAGTTCCTGAGTCTTTAATTGCCCCGAGTGGACCTTTCCGACGAGCGAAGTTAGATTGGCTATGCTTGTGTCAGAGTTTTCCTCCACAGACTGCTTACTATGGAGGACATCATGCATTTTTTGCTGACTGTTTTGAACTTTCTCTAAAAGAGATGTCATATTGTTTATCTTCCCTGTGTTATGCTCAACTTGAGACTTCACCTTGTTGATATTTGTTACAACTTCAGCTCCAGTGTTTTTTCCCCAACTTTTCATTTGCCAATAAGCTTTGTTTGAGTTCACAGTTCTCATCCTTGAGGACCTTGCACAGAGATTCAACCTGCACTCTTCTGTCAAGTTGATCAGTCAGATTTGCTTCCAAGTTTTGAATTTTTGAGGACTGGTCCGATTCGAGCTGTTGCTCAGTGGAAGCGACCAGTTTGCCTTCTAATGCTTGTATAGACGAGACTGTATCATGCTTTACCTCGGAGACAAACTGTGAAAGAATAGGAGTGAGATCTGCTTTAATATTCTTTTCCTCAAGAGCCTGTATGTGGGAGAGAGTTTCCTGTTTCATTTCCAATGTTGTGGCTGTTAGGGTCTCTATCGCCTTGCCAGTAGATTCTACATCAGATAGTTTGTCCACAGTATGCGACGTAGATTTTTGAAACTGAAGAATTAAGTCCAATTTCTCCAGGATTGTGGCCTGACCTTGCCGTACGTTCAATATTTCAGTCTCCAAACTCTCTAACCGAGTCCCTGTGTCTGAGGTCAGAGTACTTTGAGAAGATGCACGTCCGAAGTTAGATTCGCCCCATTTTTCCATATCTTCTGGTATGTGGCTACAAAGTTCACACGTGTATTTGCGTTTGGAACCAGATAAGACCGCAAACTGGTATAAAGGCAACTTTGAACAACGGAAATGCACCCATGATTTACAACATTCACATTGAATCACCTGATCAGAACCCTTATCTTGTTTACAGAAGCACCCATTATCTGTTTCTGTAGGTGAATGAGAGTCATCGACAGTTTTGGGCATTGTTTCATGGTGATCAGCATAGCAGTCTGATTCTGAATAGCACTGGATTTCAGCATCAGATTCACTCACGACGTGTTTTATTGTGCACGATTCAGAGCAGCAGTGTCCATAATCAGAAGGGGATATTATTTGACCACCGGTTTCAATCACTTGAACTGAGGAACACACTACACGAGCGTTGGTTGTGACGTAAAGAACTGCTTCATCAATATTTGAGAAGCGTTAGTAGAGAGCTATAGCGTGACGTAGAAAATAAAATCGATGCTGAATATTTGGTATACACACTCAGATATGCTGACAGTGCTAATTCGCCAATAATGTAACTGTCAGAAACAACTCCGAACTGTTGTAGCAAACATCAACTTGGACAAATTGGAAGAGTTTATAACTAGCACAAGACGTATTCCATGGGCGCGGCCATCTTGAATCCATCCAACCTTGAATCCATCCAATATATAATGATATTCAGAAAGATAACGTCACAATTCCACCCTGACGTCGTGTGTTACGTTACAAAATGTTCGACTTCGACGTCAATCGAATGCAACTGTATCGTAACGTTGCGTTATTAAGTCGCTACAAACTGTTAATTTAAAATATTTTCATAATGATCAAACCAATGCCAATTATCAATTCAAGACTATTGACCCTTTATGAAAATCAAAGTTGCATTAGAAGCCATTCAACACCACAGATTTCGATTGTAGACCTATCGCATACATACGGTTTCTTGTCCTTATTTAATTATCACAGATCCTCTGGTAGAACATATACCGTGGGTGATATATGTATGAATAAAAATTCAATCAATTGCGAGCGTTGTTGCAGGGAATTTCGTGTTTTATACAATAGCAACTCAGCAATCCAGTGCAATCCAGTACACTTCTAAACGATTCGTTCAGTTAATTCAGAATTCCAATTTAAATTCAACTACACTCACTCCGATTCTGTCCAAATTTGGGTGTAATTGTCAAGGAATGTAGTATATATGCTACACCAGCAATTCGGCAATTCAGCAATCCATTGCAATTTCAAATAGTTCAACGAAACAACTCAGCTGTCAAATTCAAATTCAATACACACCAATTCTTCAAAACACTCCAATTCTGTTAAATTCTGGGCGTAATTATCACGGATTGTAGTAATAATTCCGCAGTTGTTCAGCAATTCACTTCAACTCCAAGCAGTTGATTGAAATAATTCAAATGTCGAAATCAAATATCTCTTGTATTTGAATCTGGATTCACGAGATTTAACTGCGATATACATCGAGGCCTGCGGAGTATTTCTAGATATAGAGCCACCGCGAACTTTTCATATGTAGGTCGCAGCGAACATTTGTTTTCATATGGAAGTTCTTCACTGTTTTTTTTCGTTTGGGATTTTTTGATCAGTTATTAGAATATTGATTTTAATTGCCGTAGCATTATTAGACAAATGAAAGTAGTCATATGGCATATTTGACAAAGAAAATACACAAAAAATTGAAAAATGTTTGCAGAAGGCAACATTGTAACAGCTTTTTTTCGGGTATTCCCATGGGATAATATAGTATTTTCATTTTCTGCGGTGTGATTGTTTGCCACGCGGGTTTGTTTGAAAACGAGTCTCCCATCATATGTTCATTTCCCCAATATATTTGACAGAACAAATCAGTCTTCCCAACAAGGGAGTTCATTTGTTGCAACGAAATAATGTCTTCTGGAGATGTGTCGGCTAAATTTACTACATAATAAGCAAGGAATAGTAATGGTGTCGTCTAACTTACAGTCGATATTCAACGAAAATCTAACTTACAACGGCGACAAATACTAAATGCGTACGAATAGATATAACGAAACGGGTATCCTAAAGACAAAGATGTACATGCATATATAGTTGAACCGAAGCAAGCTTTGTGGTTTCTGAAATTAATATATATTGTGTTTTTAACGCTACCATTATCAACGAACTATACTCCTCATCAAAACCATACGGAGAGTAGGGAGGTTCAAGGTGGAGGCATTTTGGTGTCTGCTTTCCTCGTCATTTGGCGTCATTTTCCCTGAAGACATTCTGGATTTTTAAATATCCACATACATTCAACACTAGGATATTTGAGCTGATAGCGCAATATTTCCCTCAACACGATCTTACATGCTGTATGGCTCTTGTCAATACGGTTGACAGACGTTTGCTTGGTTGTACAACTTCAGCAACGAAATATATATCTAGCTCTGTATAATATTTTCTGCATTTCGGGTGTTAGATTGGTTTGAGTACTCCGATCGGAATTCCTTTCTCCTTGGCAAAGAGTGTATTGAGCAATTACAGTAAGTAGACCTATTCACAGATGGGATACATGTAGTTATTCCTTAACGTGGTGCTAGGTACTGTAATGATGCAGGATACTCCAATTGCATGGAACGGTTTCCACAGTATTTCCTTTGCTAAGGGAAGATGGCTTTAATCAATGTGTCTGATCGTGTCAGCAACCTTTCCTAAGAAGGTCCAATCTCGTTTCTGCCTCTCAGTCACGTTGTGTTTGACATTCTACGCCTTCAATATCCAATGTTGAAATTGACTGTTAGTTATCAAACCAGAAGCGGGCAGAAGCAATTAAATGGGGGGGGAGGGTCAACTCGGGGTGGGACCCGGAGGGTAGTCCTCCAAAGTCAACTCTGCCAGAAAACGCGGCAATTTTCGGAGCTGATTAATTTTTTTATCGAAAAAGAGAGGCGGATATCATATGAAACTGATACTTCATGAAGACTGTGCTGGAATTAAAACTATACCGGATAGAACAAACAGTGGGAAGAAGTTGGCACTTGGCATGAAACTTGATATCAAACTAGTCTAGGAAGAAAGGGGGAAGTTGGGGGTAATACAAATTCTTTGTTTGTTGGGGAAATCAGCTAACCACATTCATGGATTGATCTATAACTATATTTTCTGTATCTTGGCCGCTTCACTGTGAGTTGTTTTGCGGTCTTCTAAATCATGGATGTCCCGGTGGAGGAGGCCACTGAATTCCGCTTCATGCATTATGTGGTAGCCATTTATGCCACTTTTCTTCTATTCAGTGTTATAATATAAGTGGCAGCTCAGTCCTACAGAAGTCAGTTGTTGTCGATAAACGGCTTGTATGTACTTTATCAAAAGGTGCAAATTACACGATATCAGCTTACTATGGTGTTCTATTTGTGCCAAGTTTCCGTCGCCTTATCAAAACGCGACGTCGCCTTTTGAAACGCGACGTCGCCTTTTGAAACGCGACGTCGTGTTTCGAAACGCGACGTCACGTTTTTAAAACACGACGTCGCCTTTTGGAAAACACGACGTCGCCTTTTAAAACGCAACGTCGCGTTTCTTTCCTATGTTTTTGCATTGTAAAACTCGACACAACGGAACTCGACGTCGCGTTTTCAAAAGGCGACGTCGCGTTTCAAAACGCGTCACCTTTTTAAACGCGACGTCGCCTTTCGAAACGCGACGTCGCCTTTTGAAAACGCGACGTCGCCTTTTAAAAAACACGACGTCGCGTTTTAAAACGCGACGTCGCGTTTCTTTCCTATCTTTTAACATTGCCAAACAAGACGTGGGTGAAACACGACGTCGCCTTTTGAAAACGCGACGTCGAGTTCCGTTGTGTCGAGTTTTACAATGCAAAAACATAGGAAAGAAACGCGACGTCGCGTTTTAAAAGGCGACGTCGTGTTTTCCAAAAGGCGACGTCGTGTTTTAAAAACGCGACGTCGCGTTTCGAAACACGACGTCGCGTTTCAAAAGGCGACGTCGCGTTTTTAAAAGGCGACGGAAACTTGGCACAAATAGAACACCATAGCTTACCCTAGGTTGCCCTCCACAGTTTCGTAGTAATGGCCCCTCTCTAATTTCATAATACGATAGACTGCCCTTGTTCTGCTACATCATAATTCTTCTTGTCTCCTTAATAGTTTATATCTATAATGCCATCCTATTCAGCATTATCAACGCTGCAAACGAGTACGTACAAATCGAGGGCTGGCTTCGTCTACACGCTGATCGGGATCATGGAGTAAAGTTTGTCCTGCCTCAGTTATGCCCCTTGGGTGTGCCTAAAAATCGGGACTCATTTACGGGAAGAAAATCTGACAAAAAACGGTTAGGTTGACACCCACTTTTGTTTGCCTTTTTAAGTTGAGACCGGACCAGGGAACGTGTGTAAGAAGTTTAATTAAAATCGCTCTTACAGATTTTTCTGGAAATTGAGCCGAATTTGACCATTTTTCGACATTTTTAAGGGGTTTTCTAGGAAAAATGAAGCAAGCATGGAGAAGAATGTTCGAGTTTAAATTTTCTATAACATAGCAGTGGTATATCTTAAAATAATAGTTTCATCGTGCTCTTTCAGAAAATATATACATATAAGTGATTTGGGTTGAAGGTTTTACGACAACTGGTGGCCGAAAAACGGACCCATAGTCTATTCCATGCCGAATGAAAGAATCTCTGGAGTGCACCCTTTAAGGCATAATAGTGGAGTCTATGCATTATCTTAATGTAGACTCCGTTACGGAGCGGAAATGTGTCATTACGCCAGATTGTTTAATTTTGACTGCCTAGTTACACCTGAAACGCTATTTTCGGAAGCAGGTGGAAAGAAGACCAGGAGTTCGATTAAAATAATCCACAGTGTGTCCATTAGTATACTATTGAGGTTATTGCATACTGTATTCCATACAGGAGTTATCTCCCCCTGGAATGAGATTTCGATGGATATTATGGCAGAACTAGGTCATATCAAAATGATATCAATTTGCCAGTGTAAATTTTCTTTACAAGAGAACCCATTTACAGTCCATAAAGGATGGAATAGATGTATATTATTATGGTTTTACGAATTATTTTTCAAGTTTCTGAAGTATTTTTCATGTTTCTGGGAGAAATTCAGTGGAAAATTACCAATAATTTGACTTGGTTCCATCTCTTATTTGCATTTTCTCGTGTTTCTGCTATCATTGGAAAGCGGAAAAGCAACCACGGCCTTCATATTGCCGAATGGATGCACATTATTAAGAAGAAATAGGTTAATTTTGAGTTTTGTTCTCGAAAATCCTGCTAAAATTGGCAAAAGTGATCAAAACAAAGATGGGGTAGGGGGAAAGTTATCGGTCGGATTTCCCACAATAATATGTATAACTGGCAAGTGTTGTATACCGCCATACTCGCAAACACTCTGAGATTACGATAAATGTGAATAATTAATTTCGTAAGAAACATCCTGCCCCTTAAGGTTGCCCTCCACAGTTTCGTAGTAATGGCCCTCTCTAATTTCATAATACGATAGACTGCCCTTGTTCTGCTACATCATAATTCTTCTTGTCTCCTTAATAGCTTATATCTATCATGCCATCCTATTCAGCATTATCAACGCTGCAAACGAGTACGTACAAATCGAGGGCTGGCTTCGTCTACACGCTGATCGGGATCATGGAGTAAAGTTTGTCTTGCCTCAGTTATGCCCCTTGGGTGTGCCTAAAAATCGGGACTCATTTACGGGAAGAAAATCTGACAAAAAACGGTTAGGTTGACTCCCACTTTTGTTTGCCTTTTTAAGTTGAGACCGGGCCAGGGAACGTGTGTAAGAAGTTTAATTAAAATCGCTCTGACAGATTTTTCTGGAAATTGAGCCGAATTTGACCATTTTTCGACATTTTTAAGGGGTTTTCTAGGAAAAATGAAGCAAGCATGGAGAAGAATGTTCGAGTTTAAATTTTTTATAACATAGCAGTGGTATATCTTAAAATAATAGTTTCATCGTGCTCTTTCAGAAAATATATACATATAAGTGATTTGGGTTGAAGGTTTTACGACAACTGGTGGCCGAAAAACGGACCCATAGTCTATTCCATGCCGAATGAAAGAATCTCTGGAGTGCACCCCTAGGCCGTCAGAAGTACAAAACTGTCACGCGTCCGACGCTCAAATACATGCCAGAGCATAACGTTTGACGATAGGGATTTCTTCCCGCGTTCTGTCAGGTGTCCAACGCAAATCTTTGGTTTTCTGTATGGAAAAGTGGGTAAAACTTATTTTATTTCATATCAGATTATTTTTTACTAATTTATCATGCAGCTTTTGCGAAGAAAAAACAAAAATGAAAAAGTCGAAAATTTTGACCCGAAAAATCGGTCACTGTGACGTCATTATGGCGGCCATCTTGGATTTTTTTACACTTTCTGGTAGAGCCTGACCCAAAGATATAGTGTGGCAAGTTTCAGCTCACTAGCCTTAGCGATAGCGAAAATATATAGGGGGCACTTTCCAACCCCCCCCCCCCCCCCCCCACCCAGGCTGCGGTACAGCCCAAATCGCACAGGCCAAATAGGGTTAATCTGACTCATCACGGTGCTTATTACATATGCGATGTCATCGATTGGAACTTCTGTTTCCAAAAACTTCAAATCTTGGATCCGCAGCAGTTGAAAATGTAGGCAGAAACCCCTGTAGTATTAATCACACCAAGAATTGAACGCAGGCTTGAGAAGTCAAATGGAGTAGGTGCAGTATTCTTTCCTGTTTTACTAGCCGTCTCAAACACAACACGACGATCTTCCTCCTTCTCCTTTTGGCCTTTCCTTTAGACCGTGTCGTCCGCAATGTAGCACTGCTCATTTGCAAGGCCTTCTGGAAGGCAGATGCAACGTATGATATGCCAAACGAAACATCGAGACAAAGGTAAACGCACTGTGTAGATTGAAGGCCGTGGTATCACGCGACTCAAGGGCAAGTTCAAATTTAAGCTGAGATCAAGATGTACGGTACTGTCGCACCGCGCAACTTCGAAATCGGTTAGCTAAATTTTCCATAACGAAAATTTGTCCACGGCCACTGGTACGACATGGGTCATTGCAAATACTTTATCAACCCAGAGGGACGAATCTACACGGTTGTCGATTTTTGCCATTTCCAGACGCAATATTTCAGCAGAAACGAATGATAGGCATCACCCTTATCACCCTTATTTTTTTCTGAAGAAGAATGCATTGTCTCGAGGATAAATAACGGAGGGTTCGTGATTTCTTTTTATCTCGTTGACTAACTTATCAGCCTTTAATTTGGTTTTGGTTTGTCAATCTTCGGCGTTATAGCATAACGTAACATCGCACTGTGAAATGATATACATGTTTCAAATCAACAGTTTGACGACAATAACTACCCAAACATAACTCACAGAGCTTCAGATAACTAATACCAGAGGCTACATTATTATCATTGCTACGTTTATAACATCGCGTCCTATATAATCTGTCATGATTTAAACTTTTCATATTCCCTGGGATAGAATCCGCTGACCAAATATTCAATGCCGCCATGGAAAATGTACCTAATAAATAATTACAACAGAGATCGCCTCGTCCTCTAGTTCGTATGGCAAGCTGATTTACTTTTTATTCAGTATTTGCTGATATTAACAAATATTTGCTGATATCTTCAAAGGATGTGTTGATATCAGCAAATATTTGATGATATAGCAAATATCTTTCGTGATGTCAGTAAATCAGGACGAAAATTTGCTGAGGCACTCCATGGAACAATTTAGGAAACCACGAATACGGACAAAGCTCAAGGAGCTTGTTTATTCAATCCGGTACAATTCCTAACATGAATTATATATCGCCTGTTATGACGATATGTTTCCAGATCAGGAATCACTACATACCTTTTCCTAAACAAACAACCAATGTGGAAACATTCTATATGTTGATACTACGGTGGGACGAATATATGCTGATATACTTTTTAAGACTCATACGTGGGATCTTCAATAATGCAAGAAACCCTGAGCTTCTATACTGACTATGTCAGTGTGTCGGCACCTCTTCCCACTTCCCTTATATGTGTTGTAATCTCTACATAAACGCAATTTAAACGCTTTTGGCCTACTTGCCGGGGCCAAAGGCTCGAGCAAGGAGGGTCAAAAGCTCATGCATTAAATTGGGTTAACGTGGAGAAGCTCAGGGCTTCTTGCATTATTGAAGATACAACTTAGTTTAGTGCCAAATTAAGTAGGGCATGAAATTATAGCAAATATTTTTCCTGTGATATTATCCTCGCAGTGAAGCAGTTGCTTTTTCTGAAAGCCGTATAATCTCCACATTATTAGTGTTCTAACCCAGAAAGGTCAGTCAACAAGCTAGAAGCAAAATAAGCCGTCAATGAAATATTTGGCGTCAACGCAGCCCCTCTTGGTATCTATATCTATATATATTGTGGAATCTATATATATTAGTATCCAATGGCTACTAATTGTGCACCCCTGTTGGCTGACATATATCTGTTCTCTTATGAATATTACTATATGCAGGCGCTTCCAAAAGCCGATCTATTCAAAGCCCGTTCCTTCTCATTCACGAAACGCTGCATAGACGAAATCTCGCTGTGGATAATCGCTATATAAATGATGCAGTGAAGGATATATACCCACCTTCACTGGATTTGAAGAAAACTACAGATAGTCCTACAGGCACATCATATTTAGACCTATATCTCTATAAAAATGAAGCGGGTCTTCTCTCTCGTCGACTTCATGACAAAAGAGATGATTAAAATTTCGACATCGTAAACTATCCCTTCCTGGGCAGTAATATTCCTGTGGGACCTGCATATGGCGTATACATATCTTACCTAGTATCATTTGCTAGATCCTGTATTAAATGTGACGATTTTAATCAACGTCACAAAACATTGTTGAGGAAAGTTATAAAACAGGGCTATAACACCAAGCGCCTCCACTCAAAGTTTGTCAAATTTTGCGATACATATCGCATGCTGATAGAAAAATACGAGCGTAGCGTGCAAGATCTATGGCGTTACGTTTCGTAACTGGTGTCTAATTCCGCTTAACCCGGGACTAGGGCCCGTATGAACCCATGTACTTCAAGATCCTCATGGTGCTCATATGAACAGTCACAATCAAAGCGTGACTGAGATACATCATTCTCTAGATGACGACTTTACAACGAATATTATGGATTAAGAATACTGATCAATGATTTGATATTTTTGGAACATCATGATGTCTTGCCGGCATCATTGAAAACTGTTAACCGCTTCTCTCTTGCAGGAAACCAGCCTATGTTCATGTATACTATGATTGCCTTTTTGAATTTGGTGCTAATACTACTGTTATATGGAATATGGAATAGGTCTTTGGATTATGGACGCGGATATTCTTTAATGGACGACGGCTGAATTGTGAATGACGGATCCGACGCTTGTAATACTTGTATGTTCCAGTAAATGCGTAACCATCGCTCTGGCTTAAAAGTCAAATCTCCGAAAGTCCGCTATCTTTAATGATATCATCAAATGATTTGCATATATCTTCAAATCACTAGATCATTTGCTGATAGCAGCAAATCGACGTTTGTGGTGATATCAGCAAATCATTTGATGATGTCAGCAAATCATTTAGTGATATCATCAAACCATTCGAAGATATCAGCAAATACTGACTAAAAAGTAAAACGGCTTGCCATACGCTCGCAATTCGTTAAGCGGAAACAGCAGAATCAATGTATTCCCATTCCAAGTGTAACTAACATTGTACTCGTACTCAACATTATTTTGATGTTCGCGATTACGAGATGTACTAGTACACGACTGGATCGGTGGAAAGCTCCCACATAATGTTGCACGCTACGCATACTTCTTCGAAACATTGCCTGAGAAACCATCCAACTGCGCGAGATTTCACACTTGCAAAATAAGTGTTCAAAATTCAGCATTTATTATGCCCCGTGGAAATAGATCAGCGCAGAGTTGAGCAGATTAATAGTCATATAGTAATGAAAATATTCACTTGTTCTGAGCGGAATATGTAGTTTAGTCGAATGTGCCTATCCCCCTAAAATAAAGTAAATGATTCCATTGATAATGGAGAATTCTATGCTCGTTAGTATTTGCATATTTGTGATTTATTAGATTTGCGTACGAATACACCATCATGTAAAATATATGAATTATGCCAGTTGATACGGTGGGATCTGAATGTGTAACGTTTTCATAAAATAAAATATACATACATTATACATCCAGCCCCAAAGAATATTCTGGTTAGCATATTCATGTACAGTAAAAGAGGATATGACGAAATAATTTCACTTTGCTATTGGTACATACATGTAGTTAATTTATTATAAAGAACATATCTCACTGATGGATCAGATAAGTAGTCTAAATGATAAAATGAAAATATATATATATGCATTCTGGGTAAAAAATGGTTTATTTGCCCTGCTACATAGGAACCACCATTCCAATCACTTATGTACATTCCCCCAGATATGGGCCACAATGGACCAGATTTTAAAACGGTCCAAACACTTTATCATTATTCTATATGATCTACAATTAACACTTGAGAACAACAAATAATTCAATGGGTAATAATAATAATCATAATCATAATAATCGTACTCCCAATTTGTTACATAGCTTAATTAGCAATAGTGCAGAATCCACGATGAAGATGCTTAATTAGCAATAGTGCAGAATCCACGATGAAGATGCTTAATTAGCAATAGTGCAGAATCCACGAGGAAGATGCTTAATTAGCAATAGCGCAGAATCCACGATGAAGATGTTCGTTCACCTACTCCTCAGTGAAGGTAACAAACAAGTAAGTAAAGTGGGTCAAAGATTTAGATTCGGATTTACCGATTGGCCATTATACCCGAATGGGGAGGCTTGTAACGTATTTTAAAACTTTTCTATAATATTTAACTATCAAAAATACTAAAACAACTTGTCTAAATTTTAATAGCAAAAATATCTGGACCGGTTTGATTGAACCTCTCGTATTTTAAAACGTTTCTATAATATTTACCTATCAAAAATAGTAAAACAACTTGTCTAAATTTTAATAGCATAAATATCTGGACCGGTTTGATTGGACCATTACCCCTGCCTCAATCCAAATTTGAGTGTGATGATGTCTGATGTCGAACAGAATCGCATCATTTCCGCCAGCTGTATGTCGAAAACAAATGTATGGGGAATGTACATGTATACTGATATGGATAGGTTTGAGCGAAAAAGTTGACTGGTGTATCAAGTCATTTGTATGCGTCAATGTTAGGGAATATATTTTTTCATGATTTTTAGCTCATCTGGGCCGTTGGCCCGATGGGCTTATGTCATGGCCTGATTGTCCGTCGTCCGTCGTGTGTCGTGCGTCGTCCGTCGTCCGTCGTGCGTAAACATCTTCTTCTCTGAAATCGCTTGGCCGATTAAGCTGAAACTTGGCATGCATGTTCCCCCCAATGAGTACACCAGAATTTGTTCATGCCGTGTCGATACGATTTTAAATATGGCGGCCATCTTGAATTTGCCAGTGAAATCTTTTCATCATTATTTTTCGGTAACTACTGCATGGATCTTTCTCAAATTTGGTACACAGGTTCCTCTTGGAGTCTAGTTGTGCAAGATACCTTTTGTGGTCTGATTCAAAAATCCAATATGGCCACCAGGCGGCCATCTTGGATTTCCCGATGAAACATTGTTATCGCGATTTCTCAGGAACAACTACATAGATCTTTCTCAAATTTGGTACACAGGTTCCCCTTGGGGTCTAGTTGTGTAAGATATCTTTTGTGGTCTGATTCACAAATCCAATATGGCCACCAGGCGGCCATCTTGGATTTCCCCATGAAACATGGTTATTGCGATCTCTCAGGAACTACTGCGTGGATCTTCCTCAAATTTGGCACACAGGTTCCCCTTGGGGATAGTTGTGCAAGGTACCTTTTCTGCTCTGATTCGAACATCCAATATGGCCACCTGGGGGCCATCTTGGATTTCCCTATGAAACTTCGTTATTGTGATTTATCAGGAAGTACTGCATGGATCTTTCTCAAATTTGATACACAGGTTCCCCTTGGGGTCTAGTTGCGCAAGATACTTTTGTGGTCTGATTCAGAAATCCAATATGGCCACCAGGCGGGCATCTTGGATTTCCAGATGAAACATTGTTATCGCGATTTCTCAGGAACTACTGCATGGATCTTTCTCAAATTTGGTACAGAGGTTCCCCTTGGGGTCTAGCTGTGCAAGATACAATTTGTGGTCTGATTGCCAGCAGGCGGCCATCTTGGATTTCCAGATGAAACATTGTTATCGTGATTTCTCAGGAACTACTGCATGGATCTTTCTCAAATTTGGTACAGAGGTTGCCCTTGGGGTCTAGCTATGCAAGATACCATTTGTGGTCTGATTGAAAAATCCAATATGGCCACCAGGTGGCCATCTTGGATTTCCCCATGAAACATTGTTATTGCGATTTCTCAGGAACTGCTGCATGGATCTTTCTCAAATTTGGTACACAGGTTCCCCTTGGGGTCTAGTTGTGCAAGATACCTTTTCTGCTCGGATTCAAAAATCCAATATGGCCACCAGGCGGCCATCTTGTATTTCCCCATGAAACTTTGTTATCGCAATGTCTCATGAACTACTGCATTGATCTTTCTCAAATTTGATACACAGGTTCCCCTTGGGGTCAAGTTGAGCAAGATAACTGTTCTTGTCCGATTCGAAAATCCAATATGGCCACCAGGTGACCATCTTCATTTTCCCCATGAAATTTTGTTATCGTGAATTCTCAGGATATTACTGCATGGATGTTGATACACAGGTTCCCCTTGTGGTCCAGTTGTGCACGTTACCTTTTTTGGTCCATTTTGAAAATCCAATATGGCCGCATCTTGAATTTCCCATGAAACTTTATCATGAAATCTCAGGAAATAACTGCATGGATCAGTTGGTGTTCAGGGGGGACAACACAAGTTAGAAACTCATCTATTGCAGTTCTTTAGTAAAAATTTCCCACAGCTACTTTCTCCAGTTACAGACAGATGAGAGCTACAGTGCCGTGACACTATCTTTCCCAAGACGTACTCAATCGACATTAACACACGTAAACACTCCGAACTGTGCAATACAAACTTACAATGGAGACTTGGCCGCTGAAGGCATGCTACTGTCTTTGAACATATCTACTGTCTGTTCCAGCTAATATGTTTGGGACGGAAAATGTAAATACCAACCGAGCAAAACTGTGTAGGGCATCTAAGTTTATAAACTGTATTTTTATCAAAATGCGCTCAGAATCAACGTACATCTCCAATACCTGACAATTGTTTTTGCAGACAATAATGGTGGTGTTTCAATCATATAATATGCAGACCTGCCGCGATAACGACGGAAAATGTTTACATGCCAATCGCCTATCTCTTTTCTTTACGATTTGAGTTTGGATGCTGTGCAATGATCCACTGTTTTGTGAAAATTTGGTTCCGAAATATCGATCAAATCGCCTGGATTATAATTAGAGGGACAGATAATAGACTAGGATTGCCTATACATGGTTTACTGTATCCGCACTTAATAACAGTTGAAAGGAAATCTACATAACCCACTTATATCACTCATCTTACCTCGATGGACTGTCCTAATGCAATCCAATAGTACATGCACTAACCTATTGAAGCATTGGAACGCCGAATATCACTTCGGCCAAATATGATCAAGACAAAACATCGTTGGAGATATTTTGCCGACATTGCCTTGTTATTAAGTAACAAACTAATTTTCGAATTTTACTTCCTATAAATGAAGATTTGCGTGCAAGTAAAAGATCTTCTCATTATAGATTCGTACAGGAGAGGAAGAACCACGGCCTCCTCACAATCTCAGTAAACACAGATATGGTACCACGGAATATTATATCTGACTTCAGCGCTATGGGTAATTCTACAGAAAAGTCTCGCAACTTCTCCAGAAGATAAATTCGCACTTTCTCGCAGATTTGAACAGTTCTCTAGCATAGAGCTACGAAATAATAATATATTTTATGTTTTATAACAAACTGTAGTTTATTATCATGTATAATTTTTTTCCGTAGTTTACCCTGATAAACTCTCAATTTTCTGGTGTCCCAATTACAGGACTGAATACTTTCAATGAAATTTAGTTTTCCGAAATAGCGTGTGCCAGCACGAATTTGGGCCTATATATGCAAAATTTATCTTATAAAATAAAAATATGTGTAACATTTACCGTAAAGCCAAAAAAATATGAAGATTATTTTTTAGTTTTTACCCTATCCCAGAAATTTTGCCTTTACCGTTCGTTCTTTTTGTGTTCAAGACACATTAAAAGGAGGGGCCCTGGCGCGATAATCACGTGATTAGTTAGCACAGGATGTTTTCCGTTATTGCTCGGAGAAGGTTTCAGCGCGTACAAGAGAACGTCGGTCACCAGATTCCCAGGTTGTATTTGATGTATACGTTCGTATATCTTTAAATTGTCGTTACCGTTCATATATAATATGTGTTAATATCATACCCGCAAAGCCGTTTCATGCAGAAATGGCAAGATTATCCGCGGATCAATAATACAATCCATAGTATCAGTGGTGGCAAACAGCAAGGTGCAATATAAAAAAAGCTAACGATAGAAATGTCTTTAGCGTTATGCATCTTTTACTGTCTTTACCGTTAAAAGAAGTCCCGATTTCGCGTAACGGTAAGACAAAATCAGGACAATGTTCCACAAATGTACACAAAGTTAGTGTTTGTCGGAAATATAAAGGTACCATATACTATATTAATTGATTGGCTTTAAAAAAAAGCCGAAGATAGTGTGAAACAATAGGCTTGTAATTCTACAGATATCATCTGATTCATCACCGAGGAAGCAATCTTAAAAATATTATATGTATATATTCCACACACGATAAATATAACTGTGAAAGAGCGTAGTCTAAATTGCTGATTACCAATTTGACTAAAATATAGATTAAAAAAAAATTATGAATGGAAATGTCGTCGTAACGGTAAAGACAGTTATATCTTTCAACATACACACAAAAAAGGAGAACAAAAAAAATGATATATCACAAAAGAAGAAAATTGCCAGCTGTGTATTGTTCATCTCGGGGATATAATGAGTGCATTGATCTAAAATTTTACCAAAATAATTGTATGTGAAATTTGGGAAAAATATTCCCCAATTTACTACATTTCTGTAGAATTAGCCCTATATAAATTCCGTGCGAATTTCAAAGTACATTTGTCAGCAAATCAGGTGACTAGCTTGGTGAAACAATTTCGAAATCACGCCCACAATAATTACACACGGTAGCATGTGAACCGGTATAGTAGAAAATTGTCGAGAAGCAATATCCAAATATGGCATAATTTTCAGACTGTGCGTGGTAGAACGTAAAGATCGAAGGGTTTACTCCTAGTAAAAGGTCTGACTTTGTTAGGCGGTAGAAAATATGAAAAGAGCGTGCCGTACGAAGGCGTTAATATCCGTGAACTAAACGTCGATCATTGTCAAAGTGAAAGGCAGAAATTGTCGCGATTGGTGATCGGCGAACATTTCGCACGAATTTTTAGTAGCGTCACGCCTATATGGTATTTCCCTGATTCACCATATTTGTTTGCCTAGATTTGGTCTCCGCACTGATGTAACACTTGGCATCAAAATCTACACTAATTGTTTTATATACATTTCATACTAATATCGAAATGGAATATGTTACATCAGCTTCCATTCGGAGAACTACGAGGGAACATGTCTTCAGAAGTCAGAAAGCAACAAAAGATATGGCAGATATACTTTTTTCGAGCGGTAATAATGTAGAGCATATATATTTCTCTTCAACCCAAACGAACATAACATATTTAAACTTTCAACAATGTGGTAAATTCCACTCAGGGGGAATGATCGGGAGTGAGATGAGACCTCCATCATGTCGGTGAGAGTTCTTTCCCTTGGACTCTTAACGGAGATTCTTTGGATATCACAATGGAATAAAAAGTAAAAGGACAATATTTATAGGATCTTTGCTAGAATATATAAGCATATAATATAAAATGGTTGCTGAGCCTTGAATGGAGCTGCCGATGGTTGGGGCTGGCGTGGGCATGGTGTCACTGTTTCTCTCTGTGGTTTTCTAGCGTTGGAAAAGCCAAATCCTCCACATCTAGGGAATTCCTCCGGTACTGGTGGGAACTCGGCTGGTTCCCCGACTCTCACCAGTAATGCCATACCTTGAGCCAAGTGTGAGTCCACGTGACAGTGGAAAAACCAATATCCTGTGAATATTTGGAATGCAACATAATTAGTCCCTGTTGATATTCTATATATGCGGTTTGATTATAGAAACGGTTTGCCTACGTGTCAGTTTTGTATTCGTTACCTCTGAGAGATTTAAATCATATAGCCAGATATATACACCAGTCTGCTTCTTCATGAAATGTAATACCACCCAAAATCATAAAGTATGTCAAGATATAGCGTATTTTCGGTTGTATCGTCCAGTGAACATAATCGAAACATTCCAAGATCCGCTTTTCTTGAAACTCAACTACTTAGATAAAGGACTGGACATTATTAACTTACCTCGAATTCTGAATGATCCGGAGGTTTGCAACGCCGTACCAAACTATTTCAAGTTCACAGAACCGCCTTGCATTTCATATAAGTATACTAAATCTATAGCCACAAAAATATTCAATTACTCTAAAGCTGTCAAGGAGTTTGATTGGAACTTATACACATCGGGAGGCTATAGTTGGGATTGTGAATCGTCGAACTTTATCTATACACCATGCAAACATATCGTGGCTGGTGACCTTGATGTGGTGAGTGATAAGGACATAAGATTACTCCTGATGAAGGGACCTAAATATACAGAGCCGAGAAGAATAAATCTGAAGGCCGACCAGAGGATAGTCCTCCCTGCTTTGGAACAGTACGTTATTGATTGGTCTAAGCGAGAAATAGTTGAACCTACAGTACTCGCTGAGTTCCTGGACCTCACCAAGAGCAAGGTCGTTGAAACAATCCACCATATTGACAGAAGTACCCTTCCCCAAACAAAACAAGTACTGAGAAATCTCAATTCGCAAGAAGTTCTAGAACATTTTCAGAGTAAATTCGTCATAGTCCCAGCAGACAAAGCTCCAAATAATATAATATTCATACGTAAATATTACTATTACCAGGTGCTGATTCAAGAATTGAGTGTAAACATATCATCATCGAATACGTCTACTTACTCCCAAACTGCATTTACTCTGGAAGATTTATTTAACAATCACAAAACGTTTCTCAGGGAAAGAGGTATTTGTCTTCCAACCAATCATAAGGACATACCAAAAGTATACCGGACTCCCAAACTGCATAAATAAACTGCATACAAAGCTAGATTCATAGCTGGTTCTAGAAGCTGCACCACCAAGCTTCTTTCAACCCTGTTGACGAGGGCCCTTCAGGAGGTCAAAGTATTTTGGGAAAGGTATTGCGCCACTTTTTCTAAAAAAAAACTCTGGCGTTGAATGTATGTGGATATTGGAAAACTTAAAATGTCTTACGGAAGAACTTGATACTAAAGGTCACATACCGTACAGACATATATCCACCTGGGATTTCTCGACTCTCTATACTACAATCCTTCATCAGGACCTTATTGACCGTCTAAGTTCATTAATAGTATCTGGGTTCAAGAAAACTAAATTCATTAATAGTATCTGTGTTCAAGAAAACTGATCGTAGATATATTAATGTCGGAAGCCATAAAGCATTCTTTACCTCTACTACATTCAAGAGATATCCTTCATGGGCTGTTTCATTGTTTATAGAGTTGCTTGAATTTCTCATTAAAAATATATGAAATTTGGCAACACAATATATCAACAGCGTATAGGTATTCCAATGGGTACTAATTGTGCACCCTGTTGGCTGACCAATATCTGTTCTCTTATGAATATGACTATATGCAGGCGCTTTCAAAAACCGATCGATTCAAAGCCTATATAGACGATCTTCTCGCTGTAGATAATCGCTATATAAATGACGTAGTGAAGGACATATATCCACCTTCACTGGATTTGAAAGAAACTACAGATAGCCCTACAGGCACATCATATTTGGACCTATATCTCTATAAAAATGAAGCCGTATAAACCCATGTACTTCAAGATCCTCATGGTGCTCATATGAACAGGCACAATTAAGCGTGACTGAGATACATCATTCTGTAGACGACGACTTTAGAACGAATATTGTGGACATCATGATGTCTTGTCGGCATCATTGAAAACTGTTGGCCGCTTCGCTCTTGCAGGAAAGTAGCCTATGTTTATGTATACTATTATTGTCTTTTTGAATTTGGTGCTAATACTGTTATATGGAATATGGGATAGGTCCTTGGATTATGGACGCGGATATTCTTTAATGGACGGCGGCTGAATTATGAATGACGGACCAGACGCTTGTAATCTGAATATATCGCATAGATCAAACTATATACAGTATACATTTGTAAATCAGATCCAAATTGAGCGTATAATGTTCCCTTTCAAATTGCATCATGATCCAACGCAATTTATTTAACATTCGGGCATTGAGTTCACAGACATTTGGTAACCTTTTCCTCATCTGCACGCGTGCAATCTCCCAAATGTCAGAGTTTGTAACCTCTGAAACTGTCCGTGTAATTGTCTAACAGCAGGAGGGATGCATTCTGATGTCATGCGAATGGACGCGTGAGCCGAAATTGGGATGTTATCATCACTGTGATCTAGCAGGTAGTTTACTTCAATCGTCCTCTCCCTGCTTATCACGACAGTTGAAGAGAAAAATGCCTTGGCTTCGCTCGCCGGACTATCGTCGCTTTCCTCGAGTTGACACTGTGAACTAGGACAACGTGAGATCGGACATTTTGTGCATTTAACGTGATTTTGCTCGCGTTCGCTTTGGTATGTCTTGTTTGAGCTGTCTAGACTAAAGTGCCTTTGCTCACGTTGGGTTCAGCAATCTATCGTCACTTTTCGCGCGCTCATTGAACAGCGAGCAAAGAACGTGGCGATCATCACGCTGTATCGAGCAGTCTTTGTTCACCTGTAATCCTCTTATAATCCGCTGAACGTTCTCTTCCTCACTGCCATCGTTGTCAGCTTAAGCTGGCTAACGCATAAATTATCTTGCCCGTACAAGGTTCAAGCAGCCTTCGCTGGGTTTAACTTATTAAATACCATATGCTCTCTCACTGTTATTCCCACGATCATGCGCTACTGTATGCTAAAGTCCCCTTCCCGATTTAAGCTATTATGTAACGCTAACCTACAGACCATTTTAGAAACACAACCTCGGCAAACATTAAGCTGAATGTAATTATATTCTGGACGTTGAAAGTTGTAATAATATTTATCCAACTTAATTTCCGTTGTACCTTTCTTTTCCATTTTCTGAATAACATTTTAAATCTGCTGCTATGTAGTATTTGTCACATGGTTTCAATGAATCAGCATTAAACTGGAACAAACGTAATACGCGAGATTATAATTAGCAGGCATATGGTCCAAGAATATTTTCAAATATTACAAAAGACTAACCAGAGAAGTGTTATATTACAGTTACAACAAATGTAGTTTCCCAGACCTGCAATCAGGACATTTGGGCACGCAACATTTCGGCATGCGACATTTCGGTAAGCAACATTTCCGCACGCGACATTTCGGCACAAAATGAAGGGTACGACGTTTCGGCAACTTTTTGTCTCGCCAAAGTAAGCTAAATATAAAAAAAATTAAATTCTTTTTTAACATATTTTAACATATGAATAGATCATTTTAAGGGTTACCAAGTTAAGGATTTTCGTAGTTACCCACGATTATTCGCGACAGTTCGATAACCTTATTTAGACATATTAAGGTTGGTTAATAAAATGACAACATGTCTTTCTAAACCAACTGCATATGTGAAATAAAGTTGCCGAAATGTCGCAGATATTCGCGACCAGAGAATCTACAACTTGCTAACCCCTAAAATGACATGTTTATATATTAAAGATATGTTAAAAAAGATGTGAAAATCTTAAATTTTAGTATAATTTGGCCTGTAAAAAAGGTGCCGAAATGTCGCGTGCCGAAATGTCATACTCTCCACTTTGTGACGAAATGCCGCGTTCCAAAATGTCGCGAATATTCAGAAATAACATGTCTGAAAGTGTTGCTAAATTCAATCCTCGTTGGAGAACGTTATGAAATGCAAAGATGATATATATCTCATTTGAATTCTGTTATATATCGTAGCTTCGATTCCAGTATTAGTGGTTGCAGACTATGTTATATGAAGCTGAGATGTTTTTATTTGTAGGTTATATCATGATTTTTATCTGTAGGTTATATCATTGTGAGCGTGTCGTGGCCGAATGGTTAGAGTGTCTGACTCTGACCCGGAGTGCTACAGCTGGCGTGGGTTCGCGCCTCGCCAGTGACCGCTTACATATATACTCGCCTATTCACAAGGCGCTGGATTGATTCGGTGTCCAGGGTAATATGGACTGATGGTGGAACTAGTTGCTACGCTAGACCTTCGCCAGCGGAGGCACTTGGGGAATAAAGTACCTGGGTGTCTTTCAGTGACCGCTATATAAATCCACTCACAGTAGTACATCGCACACGCCTGGTCAGAAAAAGGGACGGATCTATATGTACAGTCAGGAGGTGTCAATGCACTATAAATATGTTACTTGCACAGCCTGCACAGCCTGCACAGCAAGGGACCTCGACTGCTACTGACCCTGTCTCGACCACCCTAGTAAGCGGCGGGGTTACTGCAAGCTTCTAAATACCTCTGTAAGAGGGTGCTCCTAGATGAAAGGAGGGATTTCCGAACCAACAACAACGATAGCTTCAATTATCAGATCGTAAGTAGTAGTATAACATCATCTTCGACCCACTTGACCTACTTTTGTAGTGTCACGTGGAGGTCACGTGATCGTAGAGGTCAAGGCCGCATAAGGTCCGTCACGTGACCGGAAATGACCTTTGGGAGGCATGTATTCCTCCGCGGTGATACGGTCGCGGGGAGAAGCCTCCGCGGACAGAAAGTAGTCCCGAGAATTCAAATACACGGGGAAGATTCTCCGGGAATGTCCGGGAATCTCCTGGAATGTCCGGCAATCTCCGGGTATGTCCGGTCATCTCCGGCAGAATATAAGGGTCAATAAGCCTGTAATGACAAAGCATCAATGGAATGCATGGAACAGGGTCCGCGACAACATCGCCAGAACTATGCCCAGCATAAATGGCAAGTGGGGAACTCTCCAGTGGGAGAATGGAAAGGGTCCCAGCGGAACTAGAACCCGGGTTACTCTCTCCAGAAGCAGACACGTTATCCACTACACCATACAAACCAAGGTTGAAAATATCCTTATATATCTACCAGAGGGCAGATCACTATACCGCTAGAGTGCATAGGCCCATACTGGCTCAGTGGACAATGTTTAACCTAATGGGAAACCCACAGATGCTCATTTGCGGTATGGGTTGTGGGATCTCGTTTTCTTCGTCTTACCACGTAAGTAGTATATAAAAACCCGATTGAGTCGCATTGACCTACTTATTTGTTCCCCCGGGTAAAATTTAAGGGGTACTTGGTCACGTGACAATCACGTGATCAAGGCATGTACTGACCTGTCTAGGCTATAGTTCCGGCAACCTTTGACCTCGAATTCTTCCGCGGTGATGCGGTCTGGCGGGGATACGGTCGCGGAAGAAAGCTTCCGCGGAGAAAAAGTAGTCCCTAGACTTGAAATACGCTGCATGGTCCAATGGGGTCGAGTGAGGTATCAAAATGAAGTATTCGTGAAGGGGCATCTGATGGGCTGGGTGTGGGTTGAAATATCGGCATTCTGCGCATGCGCGGTGGCCAAAGGGTATGGAAATAGACGTTTTGGAGCTAGGGGAGCCACTAATGGACCAATGGGGTCGAGTGAGGTATCAAAGTGAAGCATTCGTGAAGGGCCATCTGATGGGCTGGGTGTGGGGTTGAAATATCGGCATTCTGCGCATGCGCGGTGGCCAAAGGGTATGAAAATAGACGTTTTGGAGCTAGGGGAGCCACTAATGGTCCAATGGGGTCATATGAGGTATCAATGTGAAGCATTCATGAAGGGGCATCTGACTGGACTAGCGGCTCGGACGTTGTCACCATTCTGCGCATGCGCAGACAGGGAATTGTGGGAAAAGGGTATGGAAATAGACGTTTTGGGATCTAGGGGAGCCCCTAATGGGCCGATGGAGTCGTATGAGGTATCAATGTGAAGCCTATGTGAGGGGGCATCTGACTGGACTAGCGGCTCGGGCGTTGTCATCATTCTGCGCATGCGCAGACAGGGAATTGTGGGAAAAGGGTATGGAAATAGACGTTTTGGTATCTAGGGGAGCCACTAATGGTCCAATGGGGTCATATGAGGTATCCATGTGAAGCATTCGTGAAGGGGTATCTGACTGGACTAGCCACTCGGGCGTTGTCACCATTCTGCGCATGCGCAGACAGGAAATTGTGGGAAAAGGGTATGGAAATAGACGTTTTGGGATCTAGGGGAGCCCCTAATGGGCCGATGGAGTCGTATGAGGTATCAATGTGAAGCCTATGTGAGGGGACATCTGACTGGACTAGTGGCTCGAGCGTTTTCACCATTCTGCGCATGCGCAGACAGGGAATTGTGGGAAAAGGGTATGGAAATAGACGTTTTGGGATCTAGGGGAGCCCCTAATGGGCCGATGGGGTCATATGAGGTATCAATGTGAAGCATTCGAGAAGGGGCATCCAGTCATGGGTGGGTGCATGTAAAAAATTTCCTGAAAAAAAAACGGAACACGGGACTTTATCGAAAAATCCGGCAAAATGCCTATATGGGGTATGGGGGTATATAGGTCGCCGGGCTTAACGGGGCTTGCCTATCAATAGAGTTATCTCCCCCTAGTTCCAGGGTGGGTGTATGTAAATTTTTTCCTGAAAAAATACGGAACACGGACTTTATCCTAAATTACGGAAAATGCCTATATGGGGTATGGGGGTATAGGACCATCCTGGGAAACCTGCTTCTCGACATTTGCGGTATAGGTTGTGGGGTCTCGTTTTCTTAGTCTCGTCAAGACAAACATGATAGGAAGTGTCGCGGAGCGAATCGGTGAAATTTTTGAAAAAGTACCATACAGCCCATATAGACCCATATAGTCCCATACTGGGGTATAGGACCAATGTTTGTCCCACTGGGAAACCTACTTCTATACATTTGCGGTATGGTTGTGGGGTCTCGTTTTCTTAGTCTCGTCAAGACAAACATGATAGGAAGTGTCCCGGAGCGAATCGGTGAAATTTTTGAAAAAGTACCATACAGCCCATATAGACCCATATAGTCCCATACTGGGGGTATAGGACCAATGTTTGTCCCAATGGGAAACCTACTTCTAGACATTTGCGGGATGGTTGTTTGGATTTGTTTTCTTAGTCTCGTCAAGACAAACATGATAGGAAGTGTCGCGGAGCGAATCGGTGAAATTTTTGAAAAAAGTCACCGAGACCCATATAGACCCATATAGTCCCATACTGGGGGTAGAGGACCAATGTTTGTCCCACTGGGAAACCCACTTCTAGACATTTGCGGTATGGTTGTTTGGATTTGTTTTCTTAGTCTCGTCAAGACAAACATGATAGGAAGTGTCCCGGAGCGAATCGGTGAATTTTTTGGAAAAAGTCACCGAGGCCTGGGTAGGCTCATATAGACCCATATACTGGAGTATAAGCCCAATGTATGTATAAATCCATACTGGGTGGACGTGTTGGGGTCTAGGTGGGCCACTAATGGTCCAATGGTGTCGTATGAGATCTTATTTTGAAGCTCTCATGCAGGAGCACTTGACTACACTAATGGTTCGTCCGTGTTCAATAGTCTGCGCATGGGCAGCCTGGCCGTAGTAGAGAAAGCAGGCATTTTTGGGGTATGTGGGTGTGTGTTTGGGGTAGAGATGGACCACTATGGGTCCGAATGGGTCGTGGAAGGTGTCAAAGTGAAGCTCGTGTGGGTTAGAGTCAGAATAGTGTGTTTTTAAGTGCAAGTCGCGTTAATCTGCGCATGCCCAGTTGGTTGTAGTAAGTAAAGTGGCCATTTTGGGGCAGTACATGAAGGTATTTGGGGTCGACATGGGCTATTCACGGTTCGAATGCGTCCTGGAAGGTGTCATCTTGTAGCTCTGGGGGTGTAGACCCCGATTTGAGGGCTGTTCACGTCACCTGTGACGTCATCGGTGACGTCATCAGTACGAGTAGTAAGTAAAGTGGGTATTTTGGGGCAGTGAAAGGAAGGTATTTGGTATAGAGATGGACCATCCTTGGTCCGAATGCGTCCTGGGAGGTGTCATTTTGTAGCTCTCGGGGGGTAGACCCCGATTTGGGGGCTGTTCACAGCATCTGTGACGTCATTGGTGACGTCATCAGTACGAGTAGTAGCGAAAGTGTGCATTTTAGGGCAGTGAAGGAAGGTATTTGGGGTAGGGATGCTTCATCCTCAGTCCGAATACGTCGTGTGGGGTGTCATCTTGTAGTTCTCGGCGTGCAGACCTCGATTTGAGGGCTGTCCACAGCATCTGTGACGTCATTGGTGACGTCATCAGTAGGAGTAGTAGCGAAAGTGAGCATTTTGGGGCAGTGAAGGATGGTATTTGGTGTAGAGATGGACCATCCTTGGTCCGAATACGTCATGGGAGGTGTCATGTTGTAGCTCTCGGGGTATAGACCCCAATTTGAGGGATATCCACAGCATCTGTGACGTCATTGGTGACGTCATCAGTACGAGTAGTAGCGAAAGTGGGCATTTTTAGCAGTGAAGGATGTTACTTGGTGTAGACATGGACCATCCGCGGTGCGAATGCGTCGTGTGAGGTGTCATCTTGTAGCAACGCCCACCAACGCCATTCTTAATGCTTCAACGCCCTGGTGAAATAGCTCAGAAGCTCTGATATTCCATGGAATTGTCACTAATTCTTCGAAATGCAGTGACGCCCGTCAACGCTCGTAGTTACGCCTTAACGCTCTAACATAACGCCTTGACGCCATGATATAGACCGGAGAAGGAACAACAACAACAAGGATGACACATGAGAGAACAACAACAACAAGAAGTTTTTTCATATAGTTTATTCTCCCCAATGTTACATCATACCCACGCTGGGGGAGCCGCGTTGGGTATATTTACAATTCAAGAAGATTCTTGTCCAATCAGAGGCCACCATTTGCATCTGTCATATTCGTTCCTGTCCGTTAGATGTATTCTCAGCTACTCTTGTCCAATCAGAAGTCGCCATTTCAGAAAGTTCCATCTTCGGCCATGTTCGCTCTGAACCGTTTGTTCTAATCGTCATCGGGCAAGCCAGGATACCGTTGAGGAAACATATCCTCAGATAGTTGTTTGTGCATTCTGAGTATCTATCAGTGCATGGGTGAATACTTTCATCCGATGGGGGTGGTGGGTCAGTTTAACCACGAAGAACTTAACATTGGTGACCCTCTCCACTATCCACTTGGTGTTGGGACGCTGTTCATAGGCTTATTCCAAGGGATCCACAGTGTCCAGTTGGGCCAGCATCGTCTCTAGCGCCGTCCGATTGGTGATTGTGAAAGGATGGTCGTACACTGGGTTGATGGCACTGGAATAGAAATAGCACAATTCACGCGTCATCTTATGGCATAAGATGTACCCAAATGCTACATTTAATGTGAAGGACGTAGGTTGGTCATTGAAGATGGCTTCCACGTAGCTGCGTAGACGGGCGAGGTCGGTCAGTCGGAAATTGTACAAGTCCAATATAGGGCGATGACGGTGGAAGCAGTGTCGGATCATGGACCAATGGCGTCGATACATCTCACTCACTGGATGATCTTCGGGTAAGAGATCGCTGGGAACATCCACCGCATCTTCCAGAAAATGTTCGTTGTTGTCAGGCGTATGACTGGAAACAGTAATGCTAGGGACCAGCTGGATATCTAGGCTCTTCTGAGCTGTGGGTATAGGCGGGCTCTCCGTGATCGCATCACCAGTGGCATTCTCCTCGCCGGGTTCATCTTCAGTGGATCTGTCCCTCCTGGGTGCCGCTTTAGTGGGAAGTTGTCCCTCATACCGTGGTGACGGACCATGAATCAAACGCTCATGCCGTTTTAACTGACTGGGTCGTTTGAAGAGTTGACCACATTCTTCGCATGGACGCTTGGGTGGCCCATGAATTGAACGTTCATGGCGCTGTAAATGATCTGGGCGCTGAAACGACAGTGTAGGCCTACATATCGTACAGCTATACCGGGCGGTTCCATCGTGCTTGGTAGCCTCATGGCGGCGCAAGTCGTGCCGGCGAGTGAATGATTTCGAGCACGTAGTACAAGTGAACATCTTGGTGGTTGACAGAGTGTCTGATGAAACGGCCAGGCCGTTTCCTTTTTATAGCAAGCTAGCTGTTGATCTATTTTTAGCACAATCAGTTCAACTTGGACGTCAGCGACAAGAACCCGGATGTAGGCGCGGACGTCAGCGACAAGAACCCGGATGTAGGCGCGGACGTCAAACAGGTGCACGCTCCTGTGGTGCACCATGTACCCTAGGATGTTCACGAATGTTCCACCATCACGGCCTTCTATCAGGCCCAGGTCAGAAGCTCTCATGGTCTGCATGTGAATGGTCAGTCATATTGTGCGTATGCATGTGTGCGTCAGTTTGTATGCATCTGTGTGTGCGTGTGTGTGAGGGTGTACGTGTGTATGTGTGTATGCGTCTGTGTGTATGTATCTGTGTGTATGTGTGTGTGTGTGTGGAGAGTGTATGTGTGTGTATGCGCCCGTGTGTATGCGTGTGTGTCTGGGTGTATGCGTGTGCGTGCAAGTGCGTGTGTATGTGCGTGTGTATGTATGCCTCTGTGTGTGTATGTGTGTGCTTGCGAGTGTGTTTCTTGGATCGGAGCTCTTGGAGCTCAAAGCCTGTGGAGCTCGGAGCTCGGAAGTGACATTTGCATATGACCTCTGTGAGGTCACTTCCGCTTCCGTTCACGTGACCGGAACTGACCTTTGCCCCGGCGCGCAAAGGTTTCCACCGCGGTGGAAACCTTTACACCGCGCGCGCCGGGACAATTCCATGGAATATCAGAGCTTCTGAGCTATTCCACCAGGGCGTTGAAGCATTAAGAATGGCGTTGGTGGGCGTTGCTACAAGATGACACCTCACACGACGCATTCGCACCGCGGATGGTCCATGTCTACACCAAATAACATCCTTCACTGCTAAAAAATGCCCACTTTCGCTACTACTCGTACTGATGACGTCACCAATGACGTCACAGATGCTGTGGATATCCCCCAAATTGGGGTCTATACCCCGAGAGCTACAACATGACACCACCCATGACGCATTCGGACCAAGGATGGTCCATCTCTACACGAAATACCATCCTTCACTGCCCCAAAATGCTCACTTTCGCTACTACTCCTACTGATGACGTCACCAATGACGTCACAGATGCTGTGGACAGCCCTCAAATCGAGGTCTGCACGCCGAGAACTACAAGATGACACCCCACAGGACGCATTCGGACTGAGGATGAAGCATCCCTACCCCAAATATCTTCCTTCACTGCCCCAAAATGCACACTTTCGCTACTACTCGTACTGATGACGTCACCAATGACGTCACAGATGCTGTGAACAGCCCCCAAATCGGGGTCTACACCCCGAGAGCTACAAAATGACACCTCCCAGGACGCATTCGGACAAAGGATGGTCCATCTCTACACCAAATACCTTCCATTCACTGCCCCAAAATACCCACTTTACTTACTTACTTAGAAGTGAGTTTCCCAGTGGGACAAACATTGGTCCTATGCCCCCAGTATGGGCCTATATGGGTCTATATGGGCTGTATGGTACTTTTTCAAAAATTTCACCGATTCGCTCCGCGACACTTCCTGTCATGTTTGTCTTGACGAGACTAAGAAAATAAATCCAAACAACCATACCGCAAATGTCTAGAAGTAGGTTTTCCAGTGGGACAAACATTGGTCCTATACCCCCAGTATGGGCCTATATGGGTCTATATGGGCTGTATGGTACTTTTTCAAAAATTTCACCGATTCGCTCCACGACACTTCCTATCATGTTTGTCTTGAGGAGACTAAGAAAACGAGACCCCACAACCTATACCGCAAATGTCGAGAAGTAGGTTTCCCAGGATGGTCCTATACCACCCATACCCCATATAGGCATTTTCCGTAATTTAGGATAAAGTCCGTGTTCCGTATTTTTTCAGGAAAAATTTTACATACACCCACCCTGGAACTAGAGGGAGATAACTCTATTGATAGGCAAGCCCCGTTAAGCCCGGCGACCTATATACCCCCATACCCCATATAGGCATTTTGCCGGATTTTTCGATAAAGTCCGTGTTCCGTTTTTTTTTTCAGGAAAAATTGTACATGCACCCGCCCATGACTGGATGCCCCTTCACGAATGCTTCACATTGATACCGCATATGACCACATCGGCCCATTAGGGGCTCCCCTAGATCCCAAAACGTCTATTTCCATACCCTTTTCCCACAATTCCCTGTCTGCGCATGCGCAGAATGGTGACAACGCTCGAACCACTAGTCCAGTCAGATGCCCCTCACATAGGCTTCACATTGATACCTCATACGACTCCATCGGCCCATTAGGGGCTCCCCTAGATCCCAAAACGTCTATTTCCATACCCTTTTCCCACAATTCCCTGTCTGCGCATGCGCAGAATGGTGACAACGTCCGAGCCGCTAGTCCAGTTAGATGCTCCTTCACGAATGCTTCACATGGATACCTCATATGCCCCCATTGGACCATTAGTGGCTCCCCTAGATACCAAAACGTCTATTTCCATACCCTTTTCCCACAATTCCCTGTCTGCGCATGCGCAGATTGGTGACAACGCCCGAGCCGCTAGTCCAGTCAGATGCCCCCTCACATAGGCTTCACAGTGATACCTCATACGACTCCATCGGCCCATTAGGGGCTCCCCTAGATCCCAAAACGTCTATTTCCATACCCCTTGGCCACCGCGCATGCGCAGAATGCCCATAATTCAACCCCACACCCAGCCCATCAGATGGTCCTTCACGAATGCTTCACTTTGATACCTCACTCGACCCCATTGGTCCATTAGTGGCTCCCCTAGCTCCAAAACGTCTATTTCCATACCCTTTGGCCACCGCGCATGCGCAGAATGCCGATATTTCAACTCCACACCCAGCCCATCAGATGCCCCTTCACGAATGCTTCACTTTGATACCTCACTCGACCCCATTGGACCATTAGTAGCTCCCCTAGCTCCAAAACGTCTATTTTCATACCCTTGGGCCACCGGGCATGCGCAGAATGCCGATATTTCAACCCCACACCCAGCCCATCAGATGCCCCTTCACGAATGCTTCACTTTGATACCTCACTCGACCCAATCGGACCATGCAGCGTATTTCAAGTCTAGGGACTACTTTTTCTCCGCGGAAGCTTTCTTCCGCGACCGTATCACCGCCAGACCGCATCACCGCGGAAGAATTCGAGGTCAAAGGTTGCCGGAACTATAGCCTAGACAGGTCAGTACATGCCTTGATCACGTGATTGTCACGTGACCAAGTACCCCTTAAATTTTACCCGGGGGGACAAATAAGTAGGTCAATGCGACTCAATCGGATTTTTATATACTACTCACGTAGAACACGATGGGCGGGGTCTCGAAGCCAAGCGGTGAATGTTTTTGAAAAAGTCAATGTGCTCATGCGCACTGTGAAAGTAGCGCTGGGGTGGACGTTTTGGGGTCGAGGTGGGCCCCTAGTGGTCCGATTGGGTCGGGTGAGCTCTCGTGAGGAAGAATCCGACTGGATCGGCTTGACGTGGAACATTCTGCGCATGCGCAGTAGAGAAAGGGTATTGGAATGGACGTGTTGGGGTCTAAGTGGACCCCTAGTGGTCCGATTGGGTCGGATGATGTGTCGTGAAGCATTCGAGAGGGTCCATCCGAGTGGACTAGTGCGTCGTCCGTTTTCAACATTCTGCGCATGCGCAGACAGGGAATTGTGGGAAAAGGGTATGGGAAGGGACGTTCTGGGGTCTAGGTGGTCCACTCTTGGTCCGAATGAGTCGTGGGAGGTATCAATGTGAAGCTCTCATGAGGAAACGTCCGACTGGATGGGTGTGAGGTGGACCTGACGTCAGTCTGCACATGCGCATTGGAGAAAGTGTATTGGAATGGACGTTTTGGGGTCTAGGTGGACCCCTAGTGGTCCGATTGGGTCGTATGAGGTGTCATCGTGAAGTATTCGTGAGGGTCCATCCGACTGGATTAGTGTGTCGTCCGTTTTCAACATTCTCCGCATGCGCAGACAGAGAATTGTGGGAAAAGGGCATGGGAAGTGACGTCATGGTAGGTATCAATGTGAAGCTCTCATGGGGAAGCGTCAAACTGGATGGGTGGGGTGTCGAAATAGCGTCTCTCTGCGCATGCGCAGTAGAAAAAGTCTATTGCAATGGACGTTTTAAATTCGATGGTGTTTGTTGGAAGTCTTATCGTGCTATGGATGCGCACTTGGGCAGTAATGAAGAAAGACTGTGTTTGAGTGATTGAGGGACCACTATTGGTCCGATTGGGTCGTGGGAGGTGTAATAGTGAAGCACTCGTAGAGTCCGACTGGACGGGTGTGTCGTGGAAGTAAGGCTATGGTCCGCATACGCAGACAGAGAACGGTGGTGAAAAGGCATTTGAAGGGCTGTTATGCTTTCTGGACACTGGGGGGCATCACTCTTCCGCATGGAATATACTTTGACCATATGTTTCCTATTCCTTTAAGGTGCCCCTGTTTGTATTTTAAACGATAAACGGTCCATAAAGGCCGGCCTGGTATATACCGGAAAATGGTATCACATACAAAGCCATTAAAAGCTTATACAGTGATTCGTATTAACCCGAGATTAACCAAGGAGCGCTCACGAGACCGCTTTATCTTTCCCAAATTTGCCCCGATATTTATTTCATAACTTCGAAGCATCTTTCCTCGGACAGTTCGACTTTGGACTCTCAAATCCGCACTAGAGCATGCATTCGTCTGCTAACGCAGTTAGTATCTGCGTACGTTGGGACGAAACCTAGAACTTACATATATTATATCAAAACGTGATTATTCTTGAACGTTAAATCCTTCCGAAGATATCAACGCGCATGGTCTTGATGATTTCATGTTTATTTGTTTATCTACATTTTTATTCAAATGATCAATTTCTTCCGTGAATGCAAATAACGAATAATCCGAATGTTCTAATTGTCTCCAATTTGGCCTAAATTTAACAACGGAGGCGACTGTGTGCTGCCGATTTGTAGCCTTTTTCTCGTCTTTCAGATTTTTTTATATTAGTTGGATAAAGTCACAAATAGAAAATCACCGTTGTGCCTTTTGGACACTGACGAAATTACTCTTTCGCATGGAATATACTATGACCATATGTTTTCTGTTCCTTCAACCAGATTTCAATGCGTGTGGCATATTTAATCTGTATTATCGTCTATATTATGTATATGTAATGAATGAATAAGATTCGTATCGATTCGTGCCTTCGCTGGTATATTAACCATATATGTATTAGCATAGGAATACGGTCTGCAACGTAGGGAGTCATACGCACGTGTCCGTTTAAGTATCTATGCAGAATCACCTCTGACTTTAGCATACGGAAAAGTACAATTCAAAACGGCGAGACAGAAACGAACGTCGTACCCCTGAACAAAACGTATTTGATCTTTATCGGATGTCAAATCAACAGTTACGTTGCACGAATATCGACATCTAAATCGGTTATCCTCATCCAGCTGTGAAACAACTCCTGGAACGGGGATTTGCCGCACAATGTGTTTGTGTACCGGGGCAAATATAGGCCCGACAAAAGCTTTGACAGTATGCGTTCGCGCAGATGGCTGTTAATATATGAGGTATATACAAATTATTAATCTTGCTCGAGATATATTTCACCAGGGACTTAATATAATCTCATTATAAAGTCACTGGTTTCACCGGAAATTGCGATAGTGTCAAACCTTAACATCGGTCTTAACCGCTGCAGATTTCTCAACAAATTAATTTTGTCTGAATCGGTACCGGTACACATTTAGTAAACATCTCATGAACACAGAATGAGTTTGGCACACTCTCAATTACATGTTTAGCGTTAGAACACTAAAAGCGAGGTTCTGTTTGAGCACACGTTCCGGCCTAATCGCGTTTAGGCTGTGAACACATGGAGTTTAGGTTATAAACGCATAGACGTTTAGGTTATAAACACATATGTCTTTTAAATCTAAACACATCGGTTTAAATCCTAAACGTCTATGCGTTTATAACCTAAACTCCATGTGTTCACAGCCTAAACGCGATTAGGCCGGAACGTGTGCTCAAACAGAACCTCGCTTTTAGTGTTCTAACCCTAAACATGTAATTGAGAGTGCACGTGTAGGCTGTAGTCGATTACCATTGTGCCAAACCATGTACCACACCGGTACATACCCGCAGAGTTTCATGTATGTGGTTAGAGAATGTACGAAACAGTCCAACGAGCAGCCCCTCTCCGGTATATCTTGTTGTTTTATATCAATGGGTTATCTGTTTACCAAAATAAACTTACTCAAACCCATTAGCATTATAATACTGAGCGGCCTTATATCGACCAGCAGTTTCAAACTGGAAAACCTGGGATACCGTATGCGATCTGTATACCATACCATCGGTTAAAACTAGGGTTCTATCACGGGGAGGGGATTAATCATGGCTTTGACAATAACCTGTGTCGGACATAACAGATTACGATCTGATAATTGGGAGCTACGGTGCGGATATAATTTCGACATTTGAGCTACCTGTAATATTGTTATATAACTTACAGGTAATAAAATCTCAACTTTATAACATAGTCAGCAGCCATTAATACTGGAATTAAACTACGAAATATGTCAGATGAAATACTTCATCTTTTTATCCCATAACTTTCAGCTAATATCTGAGCATTATCCAATGAGAATCGAATTTAGCAACGCTCTCGGGCCAGTTCTTTTAAATACCCGTTACAAAGACCAGTTGGAAAGAGAAGAACTCGGAACATGTTGAACGGACCACAAGGGATTTCTTTAGATATTGTTATATTATGGAGCTATGCTAACCAAGAGTGTACAAAATAAAGCAAAATAGAAAAAAAATATGTCCAAATCTATACAGAGCATGCTGTCAGTAACACCGCACCGAAAATTACCTTATTTGATAGGTAAAGTATCTTTATATGTGTTTCATATTTGGGGAAAAACACATTTATTTAGTGGAGCATTTTTGTAAAACTTGTGACATGGTTGTATTAGAAGACTGGTACCATTTTGTAATGTACGTCCTCTGTATATTGAATTTAATGAAGCTGAAAATCTCGGATGGGGTTTTCGGGTAAAGCGCCTCAAACGGTATATACAATCTGTTATACGGTACGGATTAAAATTCATCGGCGGTTTAAGCCGTTTTATAATTACATAACACTTGAGGAGGAGGTGCCCCACATCCCTCCGGCAAAGCATGCATTCTTGTCGACGAATCGGCACATTTTATAGTTTTCAAAGTTAAGAGGAAGCAATTTAGTTGCGGGGGCGACCATTAATTGTTAAAAATCTCTATTCCATAGCAAGTAAACTTTGTCAGTATCAACGGCTAGATTACAAAAATAAAGCTTGTTTCGCATTTATAAGCGCGTATCGATATTGAAAAAAATACACCTCATGCCTGAATCCATTTGACTTTCTAGTTATATTTAACTTATACAAAACGATGACCTTTTCGTCATTTACACATAGCTAAAATATAAGGAAATCCTCACAGCCCAAGAGGCGAGGGCCCCGGAAAGTCAGAGGTCCTGGATCGTCAGAGATGCGTTCTAAGCGTTTTCTTTGAAATAAATCTGAATACAATGTATACAGATTCATGGTTCTATTTTCACGTTTGTTTCGCTCAACTTGCACGCATCGATATTGAAAAAAACCCACACCTGCTGGCCGAATCCATTTGACTTTCTAGTTATATTTAATACATACAAAACGATGACCGTCACGTCCTTGGACTTCAGAAAGCATACGATACAGACACCAATCATTTACACGATGCTAAAATTGAAGCGAATCCTCACTGCCCAACAGACGAGCGTCCAGTGGCCGCCCAGGTCCCGGAAGCTCCGGGGTCCTAGATCACCGATACGTTCTACGCGTTTTCCCGGAAATATATCGGAACATAATGTATGCATATTTATGGTTTTATTTTCACTATTGGTTCGCATAAGCATGTACCGATATTGAAATATATCAGTCCTTTTGCCCGACGCCATTTGACTTTCTGGTTTAACACTCGCCAAACAGGCTTATTTCTCACCACGACACGTAGGGCGCTCGCGACGATGTCTGATTTTCAGAAACAATATTGAAACTCCAGCTTAAATAGTACGCTCACAAACCACATGAACAGATGATGGTCTATCTAATTCACCTATAGCGATACCCGATAGCGCTCCTTGGTTAATCTCGGATTAATACGAATCACTGTATAAGCTTTTAATGGCTTTGTATGTAATGCCATTTTCCGGTATATACCAGGCCGGCCCTTATGGACCGTTTATCGTTTAAAATACAAACAGTGGCACCTTAAAGGAATAGGAAACATATGGTCAAAGTATATTCCATGCGGAAGAGTGATGCCCCCAGTGTCCAAAAAGCATAACGGCCCTTCAAATGCCTTTTCCGCACCGTTCTCTGTCTGCGTATGCGGACCATAGCCTTACTTCCACGACACACCCGTCCAGTCGGACTCTACGAGTGCTTCACTATTACACCTCCCACGACCCAATCGGAGCAATAGTGGTCCCTCAATCACTCAAACACAGTCTTTCTTCATTACTGCCCAAGTGCGCATCCATAGCACGATAAGACTTCCAACAAACACCATCGAATTTAAAACGTCCATTGCAATAGACTTTTTCTACTGCGCATGCGCAGATAGACGCTATTTCGACACCCCACCCATCCAGTTTGACGCTTCCTCACGAGAGCTTCACATTGATACCTACCATGACCCATTCGGACCAAGAGTGGCCCACCTCGACCCCAAAACGTCACTTCCCATGCCCTTTTCCCACAATTCTCTGTCTGCGCATGCGGAAAATGTTGAAAACGGACGACACACTAGTGCAGTCGGATGGACCCTCACGAATGCTTCACGATGACACCTCATACGACCCAATCGGACCACTAGGGGTCCACCTAGGCCCCAAAACGTCCATTGAATTTGATGCTAATACTGTTACATGTATATGGAATATGGAATAGGTCTTTGGAGTATGGACGCGGATATTCTCTAATGGACGACGGCTGAATTATGAATGACGGACCAGACGCTTGTAATTCCAATACACTTTCTCCTATGCGCAGACTGACGTCACTTCCACCTCACACCCATCCAGTCGGACGTTTCCCTCGTGAGAGCTTCACATTGATACCTCCCACGACTCAATCGGACCAAGAGTGGCCCACCTAGACCCCAGAACGTCCCTTCCCATACCCTTTTCCCACAATTCCCTGTCTGCGCATGCGCAGAATGTTGAAAACGGACGACGCACTAGTCCACTCGGATGGACCCTCACGAATGCTTCACGGCACATCATCCGACCCAATCGGACCACAAGGGGTCCACTTAGACCCCAACACGTCCATTCCAATATCCTTTTCTACTGCGCATGCGCAGAATGTTCCACGTCAAGCCCATCTAGTCGGATGCTTCCTCACGAGAGCTCACGAGAGCTCACCCGATCCAATCGGACCACTAGGGGCCCACCTCGACCCCAAAACGTCCACCCCAGCGCTACTTGCCCAGTGCGCATGCGCACATTGACTTTTTCAAAAAAGCCCATCGTGTTCTACGTTGTAAGACGAAGAAAACGAGATCCAACAACCCATACCGCAAATGAACATGTGGTTTCCCATTAGGTTAAACATTGTCCGCTGAACCAGTATGGGCCTATCCACCCTAGCGGTATAGTGATCTGCCCTCTGGTAGATATATAAGGATATTTTCAACCTTGGTTTGTATGGTGTAGTGGATAACGTGTCTGCTTCTGGAGAGAGTAACCCGGGTTCTAGTTCCTCTGGGACCCTTTTCATTCTCCCACTGTATGGCTATGACGAGAGTTCCCCACTTGCCATTTATGCTGGGCATAGCTCTGGCGATATTGTCGCGGAGGCTGTTGCATGCATTCCATTGATGCTTTGGCATTACAGGCTTATTGACCCTTATATTCTCCCGGAGATGGCCGGACATTGCCGGAGATGACCGGACATACCAGGAGATTGCCGGACATTCCAGGAGATTCCCGGACATTCCCGGAGAATCTTCCCCGTGTATTTGAATTCTCCGGACTACTTTCTGTCCGCGGAGGCTTCTCCCCGCGACCGTATCACCGTCGGACCGCATCACCGCGGTGTAATACATGCCCCCCAGGGTCATTTCCGGACTTATAGCGGCCTTGACTTCTACGATCACGTGACCTCCACGTGACACCACAAAAGTGGGTCGAAGATGCTGTTATACTACTACTTACGATCTGATAATTGGAGCTATCACCATGATATAACCTACAGATAAAAACATCTCAGCTTCATATAACATAGTCTGCAACCACTAATACTGGAATCGAAGCTACGATATATAACAGGATTCAAATGAGATATATATCATCTTTGCATTTCATAACGTTCTCCAACGAGGATTGAATTTAGCAACACATTCAGACATGTTCTTTCTGAATATTCGCGACATTTCGGAACGCGGCATTTTGACACAAAGTGGAGAGTATGACATTTCGGCACGCGACATTTCGGCATCTTTTTTACAGGCCAAATTATTCTAAAATTTAAGATTTTCACATCTTTTTTTAACATATCTTTAATATATAAACATGTCATTTTAGGGGTTAGCAAGTTGTAAATTCTCTGGTCGCGAATATCTGCGACATTTCGGCAACTTTATTTCACATATGCAGTTGGTTTAGAAAGACATGTTGTCATTTTATTACTATTGAAAACCTCATCAACCAACCTTAATATGTCTAAATAAGGTTATCGAACTGTCGCGGATAATCGTGGGTAACTACGAAAATCCTTAACTTGGTAACCCTTAAAATGATCTATTCATATGTTAAAATATGTTAAAAAAGATTTTTTTTTTTAATATTTAGCTTAATTTGGCGAGACAAAAAGTTGCCGAAACGTCGTACCCTTCATTTTGCGCCGAAATGTCGCGTGCGGAAATGTTGCTGATCGAAATGTTGCATGCCGAAATGTTGCGTGCCCAAATGTCCTGATTGCAGGTCTGTGAAACTACATTTTTTGTAACTGTAATATAACACTTCTCTGGTTAGTCTTTTGTAATATTTGAAAACATTCTTGGACCATATGCGTGCTAATTATAATCTCTGCATGGACTATTGAGAGGACTTTCGTTGATGCATTTTCGTCTACTAAACAGAGTTTAATTATTCGCGTATTACGTTTGATCCAGTTTAATGCTGATTTATTGAAACCATGTGAGAAATACTACATAGCAGCAGATTTAAAACGTTATTCAGAAAATGAAAAAGAAAGGTACAACGGAAATTAAGTTGGATAAATATTATTACAACTTTCAACGTCCAGAATATAATTACATTCAGCTTAATGTTTGCCGAGGTTGTGTTTGTAAAATGGTCTGTAGGTTAGAGTTACATGATAGCTTAAATCGGAAAGGGGACTTTAGCATACAGTAGCGCATGATCGTGGGAATAACAGTGAGGGAGCATATGGTATTTAATAAGTTAAACCCAGCGAAGGCTGCTTGAACCTTGTACGGGCAAAATAATTTATGCGTTAGCCAGCTTAAGCTGACAACGCTGGCAGTGAGGAAGAGAACGTTCAGGGGATTATAAGAGGATTACAGGTGAACAAAGACTGCTCGATACAGCGTGATGATAGCCACGTTCTTTGCTCGCTGTTCAATGAGCGCGCGAAAAGTGACGATAGATTACTGAACCCAACGTGAGCAAAGGCACGTTAGTCTAGACAGCTCAGACAAGACATATCAAAGCGAACGCGAGCAAAATCACGTTAAATGCACAAAATGTCCGATCTCACGTTGTCCTAGTTCACAGTGTGAGACGAAATAATAATAGACTCAACGAGGAAGTCGCTGTGCATTTCTGCTGCAGTTCACTGAGCATGAGATGGGTAAAATAAGACTGTTGTATTCTTATTGTGCCCCAACATGAGATAGTCGACGATTGCCCAGTTAGCTAAGATGAAGGCATTCCTGGACATGAGAAAGTCGACCATTGCCTTATGAGCCAAGATGAAGGCACTTCTCAACTGTACAGTCGCGCTAAGTAGTGAATGGGAGGCATTCAACGCTGAAGGTACAGATCTGTTTGTAACGGTATACTAGATCACAGATCCATCTTGAACAAACCACGAGCTACTTTTTTCCATTTCCATAAATGAAAACCACGTGTATTGTGTCAAGTCAATCTGTTGTCGTCGGGCGCTATTTTGCAAATCATGTCGGTTAAGCCCTACTTGATTAAGTACCGATTTAACGAATGTTACCGAAGTATATTTATTATCTTAATGCTAAGGGGAAAATATTCTGAAAGTTGTATGCAATATACAGGATTTCTCTAAATCTGTACTCGAGGTCAAGGAGTAAAGAAGGCTTATCGCATTTGTCTCCGATATAATATACATTGTCGCTTTTCAGCCATCTGCATGGCTGGTGTATGTGATACAAATACTTCACAGACAGACGCTGTCTGCATCTAAGGTACTATTTAAACAGTTAATTGGGAGAAAGGCTTACCGGGATTGTTGGCAATGAGTCTCAGGACAACATAGCCTCCGTCGGGAACGTTCACTGTATCCTTCCAGGGAGGATTTATTAGATTTCGCTTTAATTTGCCTTGTCTGTTCAGCTCAATAACCTCATCCACCGACACAGTATCTCCCAACTGCAAAATGTCGAATTGAATAACTACATTTGCAGTCCTATCGATCATATACTAATATGTTCTAGTATATCAAAAGATTGGAACATAATACGACTACTAGACAGTTAGGTTTTTTATCACGCCGATATAATAATTAACATTTGAAGGCAAGACTATTGTTGACAGTAGGATCATTGATAGCAGTTACATTACACTAACATTATTACACTTGTAACACGGGACATTGTCCATTGAATGACGATAATAATTCTCATACCTGCTCTATTCCTAGAACACGAAAAGAATGTCCATGCAGATGCATCGGGTGACCTACTTCAGCAAATATCTTCCCTTCGTTTACAACAACGATATCAACAATCTGAAACAAAGTCGATCAAGCAAAAAGAGAATTTGACGTGTTTTCAACTTGTATGACTTGCACTTGTACATACTTTTCTCTTTTTGACTGTTTTTGATTGTTTTTTTGAATTTAGTGCCAATACTGTTATATGGAATATGGAATAGGTCTTTGGATTATGGACGCGGATATGCTTTAATGGACGACGGCTGAATTACGAATGACGGACTAGACGCTTGAAATACTCAAAAAAAACGTTTCATTGTTTTACTTGTAAAGTCGTGAATGTGATAAAAATCTATGAGATCCCTTTCCTATACATGTATTTAACTTGTATTTTAAATCAACAATAATTATTATACTTTAATCAAACCATATACTCTATATAATTCTTAAACTGCTATAAGTTTTTATATATATATTTTGTTTCAATTGCCTATTTTCATAATGAATAGTTTTATCATTCAAGCATGTAACTTTTATGAATGTTACTATAGCAAAGTCGAAAACATCCAAGGAAGTGTGGAACCTATGCAGCAGACCCACGAGTCGATCCATATTGATACAGAGATCGAAAACCCCAGCAATGAAACTGACATGAAAACGATGGCGTTGTCAATCATACCATCGACAAGGGAGATAAATCCTTTCTAAGGAATGCTATAGCAGTATCGGATTGTTCAGGGCAGACCTTCCTTCCAAAATTGCACGTTCAATTTCACCAATTGAACTAATCCAACCTTGGATATCTTGGATATTTTCGAAACATTAGTCCGGCGTATATCTGATGATTTTAAATCGAATATTTTCAGTTTGACTTTCTGATATGCAGGTACCGGTACTTCATTTTGCGATTATTTTGGATTTTCTATAATCTCTGAGATAAACGTTATCGATATTGCATTAGTCTAATTTGGATTATGTTATTTGAAAATCTGACAAACAACCTGACACTCATTTCTATTATTGGAAAATCAGACATTCTTCTCGGCGTTTTGAAAGGAAGTGATTCGCGTATACTTTTCAATTATAATGCCTTTGTTAAAATATTCCTTGGACTACATCCCATTCTGTTTTTTTAAACATATATAACTCCGTTGATCATGCACGATGTTTTAATGATAACGTGAAAGAGAACATTTTTACGTTTCTCATGTAATTATTCAAACTACTCTCCAGATATGCCTTCACCAATATCGTCTTTATATTGCGTAAGATTGATCGATTACACCAAATTGTGTTAATCCACCATGTATGAGTTTTAAATGCAGTATCTTTTGCGATTGTTTTGAGAGAGTTTTTTTAACTTTTACTGCATGCTTTCTAAAGTGAAATCGACTATTTCTTGACAAGTTGACATATGTACTAACATATCCGGTCGATTTTACTTGTGTTGGAATCCCATACAGCGATTTCAGACCATCTATCTGTGCTTATGTAAGCAAGTTGTTTCGATCTTTACGGGACGCTATGAATAATAGCAAACTTCACGGGTTCATTGAACAAGACTACGCCAATTCAGATTGGGCATGACTTTATTACAGACATATACATAATGTGACATTAACATAAAACATACATGTAAACACAAATAACATGTGCCCCCAATTTGCATTACATGGTGACAGATTACTATGACTTAGATTACTGCGACTTAGATTACGCACCTTAGATACCGCATTAGGATTACGCAACAAGATAAGTCTGACTAGGCTGGTAACCATGTTACCGTAGTGTGATCTGGTAACCATGGTAACCGACAGGCAAAATAGTGTAAATATACATAAAACCTGTGTGGGAACACTGAATATGAACCATATGTGGAATAGGGCCACTATCCATATACTCCAAACCCAAACAGTGTCACCGTAGTTATGTTAAATTGTGAATGTAGTCAACTAGGAGAAGGACTAGCTGGGCTTAGGGATGGATTAGACGAATGTTTGGAGAGCACGTAACTTAGTGCTAAAAGGGACATCAATATACCTCAGATAGGCATCGCTTTGCCAGTCACCCATAAGTTTGATCCATTCCGATGGGACCCCACTTTGAAAAGCCCAGCCACAACCACCCCGCCTAAAAGAGTGCCCAGAATACAAGTTACTGTTATAACCGAGACGACATAGCAAGTCTTTTAGTTTCTTAACAAAAAAGGTGTGGGTGGCAGGGGCCAAGCGGCCCGAGACAAGAGCCACAAAAATAGGCCCATCTACAGGGATAGAAGGGGATTTGCTAAACAATCTGTGGATAGCCGAGTACACGCATAGGGGGTGGTCGGATATAGCCGGAAGTGGAATAGCTAGAGTTCTCTCTCTGAATTGAATAGTTTTACTCCATCTTATATAGATAACCAACCCCCATGTGTGGAACTCGACATCTCCCCGGGTCAAAAATAATGATGGGTTGAAAGCAGTAGCCTGGGCGGGCAATAAATTACCCTTCCTAAGGAAGGCGAAAAAGGCCACAAGGCAAATAGCCCAGAATGAACAATCATTAATGGAATCCATATCTAGGAGATGGGCTATGGATAATAAAATCTTGGGGGTGATAGGCAACTTCCTATGTACAGTGCCCCCCTTAATGCGTCTAACCCCTTTTAATAGCATTTTAAGATGGTATAGTCCAAGGCAGGGGTTAATATAACCATGCTCTTTATGCAAATTACCTACAACATTCAAATATTGCAGAATAGAAGAGTAGGATAACGATCGGGCTAGAAAGGCAACATATCTGCATAGATCTTTCGGTGAAATAGGTACTGGATATACATGAGATAGTACACAGAAATACAAATAGGCTCGCATTTGCGAGGACTGAGTTTTCTTAGTAGAGGTCGCATACGAGGCTGTCCGGAACAGGGAAATATCCAGATCCAAGGCTTGCGTCAGCTCATCTGCTGCAAAAGCAAGAGCGCCCAAGATGACAGGGACATATGATTGCAGGTTATATTACCAATATCAACTGGAATTTCCCCACTTAACATTCTATTAAGATGATATTTTTCGTGCAGTCTAGAAATGCTATCTGCCACATGATTGAGTTTACCTCTAATATAATAGGCTTTCACCTGAAAGTTGTATGTGGCAGACAACCAAAATAGTTCTCGCAGACATGACATGACGAATGTATTTTTACATGTCCCTTTGTTAATAATTGCTTTGGCTGTACAATTGTCAGTAAACACATGTACCCGTTTGTTGGCCCATAAATGGCCCCATTTATATGCTGCCATAACAATACTGAGTGTTTCTTTATAGTTTATGTGAAGGTCTGCAGCTGCAGGCCAGTCTAATTGCCAGTTCACATAACACCAGTCACTATCGAACACAGCGCCCCCTGCAATAGGACAGGCATCAGTTTCAAGTGTAGTAATTGGGATATCTTCTAAAAAGAAAGTTTTGCCATTAAAGGTGGTAAGGTAATTTTTCCACCACATTAAATCTTTCATAAACTCATCCGTCAGGAGGGCTTTATGATATTGTTGCTTAAGGGTATTAATGCAGTCTATGATGCGTCGTAAGAATGTTCTCCCACCACGAACAACACTAGATGCAAAATTTAGTTTGCCTGCCAGACGTTGCAGCTGGCGTTTACTTGCTCTCTTTTTGCTCAAGAATTCTCCCACAATGCACTGTATGTCAGCAATCTTTTCTTTCGGCAGACTCATAGACATAGCCAGAGAATCCAAAACAATGCCCAAAAACACTATACTGGTTGCTGGTGAGGTGACTTTACTCCAGCTAATGGCAAACCCTAATCGACGCAGCAGATTAATCAAGAATGAGAGTGCTTTGTCACATTCCTCCTTGCTGTCGCAAATCAGAAGGAAATCGTCCAGGTAAACTATGGTGCCATGGAAACCGTGATTGAACATCATTCTACGGATAGACTGTGTGAGTCTATTGAATATGCCGGGAGAAGCCCGACTACCGAATGGGAGGCGCGTATCGAACATCCAACATGGCGAGTCGGCGTCTGGCAAATGCCACTGTAGCCCTGTTGCCGGGTAACATTTCGGATGGATATGGACTGACCTATATGCTGACTTCAGATCTACCTTAGCCATATATGAACCTGGTTTTATTAATTTCTCTGCATCTTGCACTGTTTGGAATTTGAATTTCTCGATATCAACATAGTCATTAACGGCCGATCCCACGGGACGGCTGCAATCATGAATAATCCGAATGTCTGTAGAGCCGGGTTTCTCTATACACCCCATAGCACTGACAATATCCGGTTTAGAATCACATACCACATACCTATCCTCCAGGACCTCTGTCAACACTTGCTTATCTACCGACGATTTCACAGCAGGATCTGTTGCTGATTTATAGTTCTTACATTTAACAGGTTTTAAGTCCGAATCCAGGTCAATAATAGAAAATCCATTATTAATTCCATCTAAAATGAATTCAGCATCAATATCATTCACCAATTGGCTTTCCCACACATGCCTTTGACGGTACAGGGGAGAGAACTCCACAAAGGATTTGCTGACACAAGACGACACCCGTATAGGCGGTCTTGGCATTGGTGAGCTAGTTGTGGTGGGATCTACACATTTTTTGACATCGAGTGTGTATTTTCTCGTTGGTTATGTGTGTACTGGGGATGCGGCTGATTACACACGATGCAAACATGGGAATATTTACAATTTGCCTTGAATTTACACCCCTCTCTCGTATTGTATAAAATACATGCCTCTTGTGATTTTTGTGGCCTGGCAGATGGGTTCTTTCGCCCTCTTTCCTGCTTATTCAAGTTTATAGATTTCGGCTGTAGGGTGACCTGACATAGATGTTGTGAGTCTGAGCCCCAGGGGAAACCATAGTTAGCCTGCATATGTCTATATTGTCTGTCATACAACACTATAGATTGCCAGTCGTACCGCTGTGCCATTTCGTAGATTTTCACAGTATATGACATATAGTTTGTAATTCGTCCCTGTGACAACTGGTCTTTTTCCATGAGTTCAAACATTATACGCATATTTGCAGCACCCCACTGTTCTATTGTCACATTTTCTAATTTGACGCGTCGCGGACCGTTCTGGACCACAACTCGAGAACCCCCCGGACCTGTTGAGGAAATGACCTCTTCCGACGGCAGATTAATTGCTGGGTTAATAAAATCAACTATTTCAAGTGCTTTCTCACCTCTATGCGTCCTTAGATATACATTCGGGTTCTGATCCAACCTGTTGATGAATTCGGGCTGATTAGGCAATATTGAGCGCTGGTTGTTGACATACGTGGGACCGGTTGCCACGCCTGGTATAACTTGTTGGTAGGACCTACCCACAGGTACGCTCCCGTCTAAGTTTGCCTGCAATGCCCGGACTTCTCTATCCAACTGCTCCGTCATACTTCGGTCCGCCCTGATATGTCGAAGGTTAATTTGAGATGTGTCCTTTGCAGGTTGTTGCGCCTCTGACCCGCCAGTTGAGCTGTTTTGTATCCTATTCGAGTCCCCGCGCAGTTTCGTTATAGATGCACATAACACAGACGCTTGTCCGATAGTTAATTTTTGCCTAATGGCTAAAAGTGCCGCTTCATCTAAACTGAGAAGTACATCAAAGGAATTGCAGTCTTGTGCGGCCAATGTTGTTTGTGATTTGCCATTTAGACCCATCGTTTGCCCAGGTGTCGAAATCTGGCGTCAGCGTGGTACTATCTCGCTCTGCACCATAATCACTATTATGTTCTTGTGTTTCCAGTTCGGAATCTGCCATCGTTCTCGCCAAATTGCGGGAAATCATCTTGTTTTTATTATTTTTATTTCATACACATTTGGAATTGGTGATGCCAAATGTATTACCCGATTGCGAGAAATTGAATGTCCGATCTGACGGTTGAATATTGAATGTCGGATCTGACGGTTGAATATTGAATGTCCGATCTGACGGTTGAATATTGAATGTCCGATCTGACGGTTGAATATTGAATGTCATCTGACGGTTGAATATTGAATGTCCGATCTGACGTTGAATATTGAATGTCCGATCTGACGGTTGAATATTGAATGTCCGATCTGACGGTTGAATATTGAATGTCGATCTGACGGTTGAATATTGAATGTCCGATCTGACGGTTGAATATTGAATGTCCGATCTGACGGTTGAATATTGAATGTCGGATCTGACGGTTGAATATTGAATGTCCGATCTGACGGTTGAATATTGAATGTCCGATCTGACGGTTGAATATTGAATGTCCGATCTGACGGTTGAATATTGAATATCCGATCTGACGGTTGACAGGGTTTAAACTGACTTTTGCAGCTGTTGTCGCGACCCATTTCTGACTCGAAACTGTTTTTGGAACATTGTCTGAAAGATTGATGTTATTCGCAGTTATTGGACGTCCATGCACCGCCATGTTAGCCGCATAAAGCAGTGGTCAGCTTCATGTCTAACGAGTGAGGTTTATCAGTATTTACTGTGCAAAACCCCAACATATTGTAGGGCAAGTCAGCGTCAGCTTTGAAATCATTTGGAATACCATCAAATAGTTTAAATACATTCGAGCCCCCGAAGCATTTCCTTGTACAAAACGTTTCTTGTGCTGTTTGAACATTTCGCTTTGTCCAACGTTGAGTCATGATATTAAATTTCCCTCAAAGCATTTTTCCATAGTTGCGACAGAACGGGTTGTCTCTGCGTGCAGTTTTACCAGGGTTTATCACACTGTAACAAAATGTACATTTACGGTCAACGAAGTACGCGGTCAGTATGTTGGTCTTTTGATCATATGCCATCTTGTCAGTATTCCAGCATCGTCTTCCACCACCATTTTAATGTTGCAAAAACCAGTTGTTCCACAGATTAGTTTAACATGAACTAAAATAAATGTAACTCCGAACATTGAAGTCATGGTTGTACGTGATATGATTCTATATTCCGGTAATTATTTGCGCCATTATCGGGATCGTATGAGCACATGTTGCATACCGAAGCATGTGTAAAAACAATAGCATACAAAAACAGTAGTATACAATAGTTTCAAAACTTGACCAATGATGTCGCAAAAGAAATTGCCTGGAATTATATAAACTCATGTCAATTTCCCTAAAGACTTGAGGCTTTTAGCCCGTAATTTAATTCCCGGTTAGAAGAACATAACACTTTCAACATACCGGGGATCTAATCGGGCTGCCGGGTGGACTACCAAACAAACAAGACTGTCTTTTCCAGCTTACTGCCAATTTGGTGTTGCAAGCTGTCAAAACAATAGACTTTGCTTAAAACTGGAACGAATTGTTATTCAAAGAACACCGGGTTATACAAACTAGATCTCCCAAATTAAATCACGGGATATAAGCAAGGCAATTTGTTCTGTGTCCTCATTGGTCAATTATACTAGTGTATACTGATGTTTTTGTGTAATATTTTTTCACACTGTATTTATATGCTTCTGCAAGCATCCAGATGAGGCGTAAATAATTGCCGAAATAGAGAATCATATCACGTACCACCATAACATCAATCTTCGAAGTCAATTTATCTGAGTTCTAGTATTGCGTTTGATTACTTTCCATCAGATGAATCGTAGGTCTATTACATCATTGTCCGTGCATATTTGTATGTAAGACCGCTCAAGCCGGTCCGGTGCTCACATGAACAGTCACAATGAAAGCGTGGTTTACACACAAATCATTACAGCTATATTTTTGAGGTTCTTGTGATGTTTTATAGATGCACTCAACATACTGGCCTCTTGTATCATACGGCTGCTTGTCAGAACGTAGTTATTTTTTCCACAATATTGGTATGTTGCGTTGAATTGCCCTGTATTACCTGTGAGTTCTTTGTCATACATAGGGTGTTTATATTATTATCTTCTGAACTATTGATCAATACTGCGTTCTCATTTCCAGCCCCCTTCTTGACCGCAATCGGTTGGACTGATATCACAAATGGCATTAGAGACAATAGTGTGTTCACTCTCCCATACTACTGTCAACAAGTGAAAGTTGTTACAAAGGTATGTATGATCAATGATCGTCCAGTAACGCATATTGATTGCCTTCTGAAAGACGGCCTGTATCATGTGATGTCCCCGTGCATTCGAGAGAGGAAGAAAATTAAATTTAAGGTCGGATACAGCAATGCTGCAGTTGTACAGCGACGAGGAATATTAAACTATACTCTACGACGTCAACAGTCCATCGGAAGTATAATAATGGAAGATATATCACAGAACTGGTATTTAAGTTAACATTTGCTTAATAAACCCATTGCCCCAAAACAATTTGGAATCGAATCTTAATTATCTCAACCTGTGGTGGAATTGAAGTAGGGCGATTTTCGCAATTTTCAGGCTTGATCCCGGATCGAGTCCGACTAAATACTTTCAAAATGGAGTTTGTATCGTCCTCGCTTGGCTCTCGCCACAAAGACGATATATCAACGACTGGCTGAACCGTTGTTATGATAATATGACTAGGTCGTTGTAATGTGACTGAAAATTGTTGAAAGCAACGTCAGAATCCTATCAACTCGAACGAAATTATAACTGATCGAGAAAACGAATATCTTACAATCCCAAAATCTATACAGCTAATTAAAATATGTTTGATTGAGATAGCTGAACAATCCACGGAAACTCAAAGAGTGAAAAACAAATTATATAAAAAAAATGGTACCTACGCTAGAATTTATTTAACAAACCAATTTCTCTGGTCTAGAGTTGAGTCTTCTTTCAGGCGACCAAAAGGTTCTTCCGTACTAGTTGTTTTGTTAAAAGACAACTTGAAAAACTCGCAATCAACGAAATTATGTTTGACTTTAACCGATTGATCCTAAATACTTTAAAATCAAATCATTCACGACCTAAAATATCTTCAAACTAACTACTCCATGAAGAGAACATATCTCCGCAGCGAGAATCCACTATTACTCCTGTTAATTAGTCCGAAGATGAAGGTATGGATATTTACTCATATATCAGGAGAGAGGGAATTAAGGTTTAACGTCGCGTTCAGCGATATTTCAGCAATATCGACGATCCAGCAAAATTTTAAGTACTCAAGCCAATAACTTATCCTACACATAAAAACATATACACATTAAAACTTATGCAACAATCCGATTTCTTTCAAATAACCCAAGACGCAGTCCTCTCTCACCCGACTAAAAAGATAGGAGGCTGTTAGTTTTGCATGCGTGTACTACTTTGTCAACGCTCATCGCTTTCGTCCTCATGCTAATTATAATTTTCCTTTTTATGGACATTTCTGAATTTAATCAAAAGCTTCTTCGACTGCTAGGTTTTATCATGTACATCGCGATGAATCTGAATAATTATTATAAGTTATTCTTTGCTTTTTACTTGTAGACTGACATGCTGTCGGATTCTTTCCTGGAGCAGAATCCGTTCCTGGAGCAGAATTCTTTCTTGTGGCAGAATTCGTTCCTGGACAGCTTTCTCTATTCAAAGAACCAACCCTCTAAGTCTTACCCCAAGCTCTACAATGTATAATTACCAAACTTTAATCTCAATTTGCTCATTTTTACAACAGTTTTCTTCTTTATCGACCTATACGAAGAGAATTCATTGCGCTTAGGTCGTAACGACCAGCCAGTTGCACATCGTTTGAATCATGATTAAATATAAAGTCATGTTACAACATTTATCATTCTTGTGGCGCAAGGAACATCCGCCTGAGGTATACTATTGAAATACGTGGAATGTCTCCAACCTGACATGGTGAAGAACAGCACATACCGTAGAATGAAATATGAATTATTCGATATTAAATGTTCAACAAGTGTTAACTATGCAAATAAAATTAGAATATCAGTTTGATACCTGTCTTTTGCACTTATTTCTATTTCCCCAAATGTACAATGTTGCCTAGATGAACCGAATTTGTCTGGTGCGTGTTACCACAGCACAGCCGTTCCATATATTTAGAAATGTGACCGGTTAGCCAATAACGCCTTAGGTTGAACCTAAGGCTTTTTTGCAATGACAATCCCATTCGTTGACTTTAGAACTCGATGAATGATTTCGTGAAGAACAATACGATTTTTACCCCTCAGCCCATAGGGCTGTGGGGTCTTGTCGTTGCCATGTACGTACGTCCGTCCGTCCGTCCGTCCGTCCGTCCGTCAACATTTTCTTGTCCGCTGAATATCTGCAGATCTATGAAGGCGGGCCTGACAAAACTTTGGTGAGAGCTTCCTGAATGTTGACTGATGAAGTGATTAGATTTTCAGATGGCTGTGATGATTTCATGATTTTTAATTATTTTTTTTATTTTATTTATTGATGGCTTGGCTTTTTGCACTGTTATCTATGCCCATTGGGAACCCTTGGTTGCATGTTTCATTGCGACTTTTGAAGGTTCTCTGGTACAAGAAAGCCTGGGCCATTCAAGATTACCATTGGATGGAACTCCCCAATTCCCATATATTCTGAGAGCTTACATGATGCTACACTTGTTCAACCTATGCATACCCTTGGGGGGATTTCTCCACCCCTGGGGCACTAAATGCTAAAGTTTTGGACTTTTTCCTATTCACAGCTTCTCAGCCTCATGTGATATGTGTGAGATGCAGTGTACATTGCTTTTTCACACACATGCTGAATCACCTAATTTTTTTTCCTTTCATGGTAATAACTAACAGGTTGGTGACATTATTTTATTTCCCAAGTGCAAGAGAAAATAACCGCCGGGGGAAGGGGGGGTCCCCGCAGTATCGAACCCCTGTTAGGTTTGAATTTCATGACGCCTTAAATGAAGGACAACATTTTTCTTCAATTTTGCTACATCGTTTTATCAGAAAGCTTTTGCACAAACCATATTTTATTTCAGAAATACAATATGAAATAACTGGCAGGGGAATCCCTGCAGTATCGAACCCCTGTTAGTTTGAATTTCGCGTCGCCTTAAATGAAGGACAACATTTTTCTCAATTTTGCTATTAAATCATTCTATTTTACATCATATGATTTATCCTAAAACTTTTGCATGAACCATATTTGTGTCCACACATTTAACTGGTACAACATAATGCTTCAATTTTTGTCACCAAACATGTTACTGTACCTTGGAAATTATTTAAAACGAGTGATTAGGAGAGTGTCAATCAGTGTGTTTCTATGCCACTGAACTTATCCCACTTGTGCAATGCATAAATTGCCACTGATAAAGCTACACTTTCTTGCATGCTGTAATCCCAGCACACCACTCGCGTGAAAATGAAGTCTATTATATCTATCGCTTTCATTTTTTGTTTCATTTGAGTTTTGGGTGCCCATACGTTTTTCAGAACTAAATTGGCTCTAGATGCAGCCCTGATCCTACTTGACTAAAAAAAAAACAGGCTGAGGGGTCCACGCACCTTTTAGGTGCTTGCCTGCAATTCATGTTTTTATTATTGGAGCTTTTATATAGTCCACAAGACTTCCCTTGTTATATCGAAATATTTGGGAAACGGCACATGATATATAGCTCTTTTTCTCCATAGAAATGAGCGGGCCTTCTCTCTCGTCGATTTTCGACAAAAGAGATGATTACAACTTCAACATCGTAAACTATCCATTTCCAGACAGCAATATTCCAGTGGGACCTGGAATATCCCGCCTAGTAGCATGTTCTAGATCCTGTGTTACATGTGCTGATTTTAATCAATGCGACAACACATTATTGCCGAAACCAATAAAACAGAGCTATACCACCTAGCGCCTCCACTCAAAGTTTCTCAAATTTATCTCTGATAGAAAATACAAACACAGCGTACACGATATATGGCGTTACGTTTCATAACTCGTGTCTGATCCCGCTCTACCCAGAGGCTAGGAGCAGTATGAACCCATGTACTTAAAAATCTTCATGGTGTTCATACGAACAGACAAAATCAAACACAAGAAAAAAATTCAGTTAGCATAAATGATATATCTTGTCGTATGGTCTTAAGTATTTTCCAGGCCCTAGGTCTTAGTACCTCACCTCTACATTAACGGTATCTAGAAGTAGTGGATTCGTGCAAAATCGCACGTTCGAGGTGAAAAAATCACATCTTTCTCTCTGACTCCTGATTCCTTTGGAAGAGAAATTTTGTCACACATTCACAACTTTGTCGCGAGAAGTGAGAAAATTCAAAAGAAAATGGTTATGTGATAATGTTGTAGGCACTACCACATTGTAGTATATCATATGTTAATGAACTAGCAGATGATAAAAAGCTCGAGTGTTCATTGTCTGATGCACAAATATATAGCAAGCTATTCAGTCACACATTCGCGATCATCACCGTTCGCTCCCGACTCAGTCGGGGGAAAGCAAAACAGTTTGACACGTCCGACTCATCCGCTTGAAACGAAGTCATGTGTAAAACTTTCCTTTTGAACTGATCCGACTTTGTCGCTTACTAACGAATCACGAATGTGCGCCGGCATGAAAAAGTTATTCTCGTCAGATTTTTAACGTTAATGAAAATGTGCTTAACCGTGAGTCTCTCATGGCATGGAAAATACAACAATCGGATTGCTAAGATGAGTATAACCTATCGTTCGCTTAAACTCATGAAGTTTGCTGCTGACCACAGTATTCCATACTGATTGCAACAGCGTTTCCATATACCCCAAAACACAAAGTCTAAGATCCCTATAATATAAGCAGGTTAACTCGATCGTCTGGGGTTACCCTAGCCTTTGCATCAACTTCTCCATTACTAGGGATGCCGAGATGACTAGGCAGCCAGCAAATCAAAGTGGTATTTTATTCAAAAATGATTTCTAAATATATCCCCCAAAAACTTTATCTTTACTTTTTCACCGGTAGCAGATATCGTCTCAACGCAAGTGTACTGCAATCAGACAATATCTTCCAGTGAACCATTTAAGCAGGTGATTTCAGGCTTTTAAATAACATTTATACAGTAAAAAAATCCATCTTTTATACACTATATATATATATATAGTGTGTTATATATATATATATAACTTTTGTAGAAAATTAAGACTGCGAGAGTTTTTTTCAGAAAAAACTACCAGTGATGAATCAGTTGTTCGGAATAAGAGCACCATGGAGCCAGGGAGAGGTAGGGATAGAGACTGGGACATTTTTGTGGACTTTCTAAGTCATTTTCCTAGAAATATTCATGATAACAGTAAATTGAAGAACAATTTGAGTAATCAGGAAATGAAAGCACTTAATAATCTTATATATAATTCTGGAATAATAATTAAGGAGGCAGACAAAGGGTCCGCCGTTATCATTATGGATAAAAATTTCTATCAGGCCAAAATGGAAGATATGTTAAATGACAACCATACGTACGAATCAGTCGGAAGTAATGTTGATAATGTAACTAGGAGGAAAATTGACACACTCATACAAATGCATGGGCATGGTCTAACAAAATCAGAAAAAGAATTTCTCACAAAATACGAATCGAAAACGAGTCAACTATATGGACTTCCGCAAATACACAAATCCACGGAAATTATAAATGCTATAAAGGAACAAAATTGCGAATATATAAACTTATCCAATCCCAGTGACTTGAAATTTAGACCAATTATTGCCGGTCCAGTGTGTCCAACCAGTCACTTAAGTCAACTACTAGATTCCCTTCTGAAACCGTATGTACAATTTGTACCATCCTATGTAAGAGATGACATCGATTTTCTTCGTTTTTTGCCAGACAAAATTAGCGACACTGAAATTTTCTGTACTTTTGACGTTACTAATTTATATAGCAACATATCACACGATCTTGGCATTGAAGCTGTTGAGTATTGGCTGAATAACTTCCCTGGTCAGAACAATGACCGATTTACTAAAGATTTCATTTTGAATGGAATAAGACTTATACTTGAGAATAATACATTTGAATTTGGGGAAGGTAATTACCGGCAAACGTTGGGTACAGCTATGGGCACAAAGTTCGCTCCAACGTACGCAACGCTAGTTCTGGGCTTTCTTGAGCACAAACTGTACACAAAAATTGAGCAAACTCATGGAGAAGAATTCAGAAAATATGTTCATGACTCATTCAAGCGATATCTGGACGATTGCTATATTACCTGGAACACAGAAAAGGGTGACATATCAGTATTCTGCGATCTGCTCAACAGCTTAGACCCAAACATAAACTTCACACTAGAAACACACAGAGACCAAGTTCCGTTTTTAGACATATTACTGATTCGCAGAGGTAATAAAATGTCACTGATGTTTATTACAAAGTGAGTGATACGAAGCAATACCTTGACTATAACTCCTGTCACCCACGTCACGTCAAAAAACAGGTACCGTTTACTCTGGCAAGACGAATTTGCACTATCGTAACTGATAGTGAATTACGACAGATGAGATTATCTGAACTAAAAATGTCCTTGATCAAGAGGCATTATCCAGTAGAAGTGATAGGAATTGAAAAGGCTTGGAAAATAGATATTGAGGTACTCAGATCTTGTGGTCAAAGTAACAAAAAAGATATCTTGCCATTTATTTGTACCCATAATCCAAACAATTTCAACTTCTTTTCGGTAATTCAAAATAATCGAAATATGTTGGAGTCAAATGATCACCTCAAAAAGACATTCAGGAACACCACCATTATAAACGGTAAACGACAAGGACCGAATCTTAAAAGGATTCTAACCAGGGCGAAATTTATCCCTCGCACAGATTCCACTTTCAAAACGAGTAAATGTGGCGATACACGTTGCAAAAATTGTGATCACCTTATATTGGATAGCTCTTTCACATTTCATAAAACCAATTATACATTTTGGATTAATGCAAATATGAACTGCAATTCTCGGAATTTAATTTATGTAATGGTGTGTAACGGTTGCAATAAGTACTACATAGGTGAAACAGGGGATACTTTGCGTAGTAGATATTGCGTAGTAGTACACCGACAGCAAAGTAATACGCCTCACCTTCAACGTTTGCCTGTTACAAAATATGTAGCTCAATGCGCCCGGCATTTGGAAATTAAATTTAAAATATTTCCTTTTTTCAAAGTGCCAGTTGATGACCGGACTAGACGTGAAGTGACAGAAACAAACTTCATACATAAGTTCTGTTCTGAGCTTAACAGAGCGAATAATTGTAATTGATCGTCTCTATGTTAATCCAATAGATTGCAGTCTTAACTCACTGTTAATAATCTTGTTTAATTCTCTCGGTTGTTCAGATTGTTTATTTTCTGTAATAATACGGGATATACTGTGAATGATGTATTGAAATCCGTCGATTGTTATATTGCCATGTATGAACTTGTTTAACGTTAGATATACTGTCGCTTAGACTACAGTATCCAAGTCAATATTACATGTGTGTATGTATAAATAGCCGTAATTTATTTGATCGAATAAAGCTTTGATAAACCGTCGAGACACGGTGAAACTAGCTAGCCAGGAATCAAACCAGTTGACTTCGTCATGATTTTTTAACAATATTATATTTGCCGCACACAAAGGCAGTTTCGCTGCATTTATTTACTGTATATGCTGCCTCACAAGAAAAGAGTGGTTTTGTGTCACCAAAAAAAAACTTTGCTCAGACGCAACCATGTATGTAGGTATAGTGCAGAGGTACCCTAGCATGTGTTAAATTCACATGCACAGTAAATATAAAACCTTAAATGAATAAAAAAAACACTCAGTCTGCATAAATGTACATCAGAATTGAAGGTCCTCAACAGTGAAGCATTCACATTTAAACAACATTTGCATACAAGAACATGCCTGCCGAAACAAATGGATCTGTCATATAATATCAGTGAACCATTTATATAGGTGATAACATAATCAGTGGGCCTGTAATGCATGTATTCATCAGTGAGTCAATCAAATAGGTGATTTCGGCCGTGTATTTCTCTACGCAGCACTGAAACCTTGAAACTTACCAGCGATAAGAAAGATAAACATATATACAATGTATGCAGATGTTTTCTTCTGTATTCGTTGTTGTGGGGGATGAGTGGCATCGTACTGTACTATGTGACTGGTATCGTTGAGTCCAATATGCGACGCTCCCAGTGATGACGCAGATAGCGTCCGCTCAATGCTAGCTTCAGAGACAATCGTCATCTCCACTGATTTGGTTCTTCAGTCCGTCAGGAGAGCCATTGCAGAGTGCTATGTTGGGTACGTTCACTTCCTGTATAAGGTCACCGTATGGAAGAAATAGATTGAGAAGGCCTAGAGCTCTGAACTCTCCAGCTGTAAAACATCCACAACAGAGAGCACAGAAGCTTACACTAGCATTTATGTTTCCTCCTTTGAGGTATTCTCTGACGATAAATGAAAAATTAACCCAAATGCTAATTATGCTAAAGTGAAGTAAATTTCATCTTTCACCAAAACATGTAAGCTTCCAAATTCCCAACAGACTATCTATATTATTTCTGGGAGCTATTTTGAGTCTTGTTTCATTTTAATCAAATTACAGATTGAAAGGTGATGCATTTTCTCAACCCTAGCAACATCATTGTGAATAACGCATTTGTTAGTTCCGCGAGCGTTACGCATCAGTTCACACCTAAGGGAACAGCTCAGATCGAAATTATGAGTTAGCTTTAATACCCCGCCATTTATAAGCTGGGAACTAACGGGTAAAATCAGCAAACGTGCTAATTATTCGAAAACCGTTAAAAAGAAATATTAAATATTGTGCGAAAATAATATCTAATGTAACACTAGGTTTTGGTAGATGACAATTGTATTATGATATCTATCCATTCGTGCTCGTATACTCAGCGTTATTGCTCATTTTCCCGTATTTTAAATACGGGTCCAGCTGATACATACCTGTGCTGTCCCTTTTGTTTTGCACCGGTGTCTGACGATAGCGGAACTGGCAAATGTGCTATTGGAATAGGCTGCCATGCAGATGTAAGAATGAAGAATGACTGTGGATGTCAAACCTAAGCACGTATACAATGATGTTGTCGATGCATTGATTTGAATATTCACCCCTTCCCCCCCCCACCACAACCTCGTTTTTTTCTCTCTTCGAATGTGCTCTTGCAATGAAGAAGACACTTCTTCGTATTGATCAATTAGGATTTCTACTTCATGAAGCAACAGCGCGGCTTCTGGCGTTAATAAAGTGCAGTTACAGTAACCTCATGCAAATCAAATCATACATTCCAACAGAATCGTCTCACTCCTGTATGTGTCTCACGTGTACGTGTGTCCATTGCAAGGTAAAGGCGTCAGATCTAATAATCTAATATTCAATATTCAGCCGACAGTCAGCGGCGGTTTCAAATAAAGAAAATAAATATGGCGGGAAATACCCTCTATACCCCTCCCCCCTTACCCTCAGGCCTGGTAGAGTTATATTCCATCCAAAGACGCTAACAATCTCTAAAATTTTCATTTTTGAGACGAAAGGTATACAAAACCGGATTGACGGAGGAACGTCCTACCACGATTTGGTGGTCTCTTTTGCAATTTACCTTCGATTTTGCCTCCCTTGACATTCCCACACGCCTCGGGTTTCCATAGCATCCTTGAGCAGGCAGAAGGCACCATGAGACACGTAGACCAGTCTGAAACAAAAATTTCGTTTGTTATTGTATGTTCCTCTGAAGAAGTAGTTAGGAGAAGTGCCTATGCAGTTTTACCATTTTGACCTGCCCAACAAGTTGCAACAAACCAGAGCTACCAGAGGTATCGTTATAGCAGCTGTCATTCGTCACCAATCACGACGACCTGGTTGTAAATTATGCACACTCACACCTAAAATATGTGTACTCATTCAAAAGAAAAGGATCGCACGTGTGTAGAATATTAAACGACCATTTCAAACGTTACTCCATCTACCCGACTATATTCAGCACTGCTTCTCAAATATAACGACTTAACTGCAAATGCTAGATTGTGTGCATGTCTTGCTTCCGAAAGTATACGCACATTGTCCTACGTTACGAGATGCAGCTGTTGGCGTTGTCACAGGATACTTTTTTTTATTTCCCGAAAGTCACCCGATATATCTCACCAAAGCGGAAATGTACAAGCAAATAGATGTTCATATCAATTGAAAATGAGTATCAGACTAATAGTATTTCCATCAAAACTGTATACTTGATGATCAGCTTACGTACACTTTGGATTTGAGGTTTTCTCCTAATACATACCATACATATGCAACGAAATTGAGTGTTCACCTTGTTAATCGTTTTCTAAGTTTGTAAATTCATTAAATATTTTGACTCAACCTTAAATCCCATTGAAATCCATATTATTTGCTAAGAGTATCTCGTGCAAAAGAAAAAAATATGACTAACAACACGGTCAAAAAAATTACAGCTACTTTAATACAAGATTGTTCCTGTTCGCATATTCTCTTCTCTGTGGTAGTGAGAAACCATATATAGCCTGTACTTTTTCTGCAATGATACACAGTTCCAGTGGCAATGACCTGACACAATTATGTGAATTTCATTACATTGTATAACTTATTAAAGAAACCATAATTGTGTATTTAGAAAATATTTTATTGGGAATTTAGAGATGAGCCCCGAGTGACGTCGTGATTCAAGATAGCTTAACACAACTGTTATCGACCGATTCCCCGTTTAACGGAGAGAAAATTGCTACCTCACTACTGTACATTGGTGTAAAATGAATAAAGTTATTAACACTGAAGCAAACCCACCCCCTTTCTTTTTTCGTGACAATAGGACTAGATATTGGTTCAATTGAATGGATTTTCTATCGTACCGCAATATATTTCAAGACCACATCTGGTATAACAAAAAGTAGATAAAACAAGCTTTCAAATGACATAGGATGTGGACGTGTGTAGCGAGGGTGCATTTTACTCCTAAAATGAAATTTACTCCTAAAATCGCCGCTCGCCTATAAGCATTTAGAAGTAATTCTCCAGGAAAACATGAAATGGGATGAACATATTGATGCTATCTGCTCGAAATCTCAAACAAAACTCAATGTCAAGTCTAGAACAAAACACATCCTTGAAAGAAAATGTTTGGATTGCTTGTACAAGAGTACTGTCCGCCCTCTCCTTGATCATAGTGATGGTGTATTTGACGGCTGCACGTTGACAAATTCTGTGTTTTTAGAAAAAATATAAAGACAGGCTGCATTATATGTACTGGTACCATGTGAACAACTTCGCATCTAAAATTGTTAAATGAATTAGGCTGGGAAACACTTTCTCAACGTAGAAAGATGCACCGATGTCTTATCTTATTCTATAAAATATTCAAATGTGTGGCACCTGCATATCTTCAACGTTTACGTCCGAATAATGTATCTTTGGATATGCAAAGAAATTATAACCTGCGAAATTCTGACCAGTATAGAACATTTCGGTGTCGTCTCACTTGTTTTCAAAATTCGTTCTTCTCACAGACTTCTAACGATTGGAATTCTCTTCATGATTCCGTCCGCAATGCAACATCATTATCTATGTTTAACCCTACCTGGTCTGGGGGCCCCTGTTGTTTTTTTGCTCCTATCTCCGGAACGACAAAAATGAGAGCTAAAGCTCCGTGACATTTTGGATTATCATATTAGGGTCATTTTGAGCCTATTTGCATGACCCCCCGCGCAGAGGATCATGGGTAAATTCAAAATGGCGACCATGTGAGGTACCAGAAAAATGATTCATTTTTTTGCCTTTCTGCATGAAAAATTGGGTAAAACATATCTTATTTCATATCAGATTATTATTTACTAATTTATCATGCATTTTTTTTTAGGAAAAAACTAAAATAAAAAATTGGAAAATTTTGACCGAAAAATCGTCAAAAAATGCTCTTTTTGAAAATGACGTCACTGTGACGTCATCCTGGTGGCCATCTTGGATGTTCTGACATATTCTTGCAGGGTTTGACCCAAAGATATAGTGTGGTAAATTTCAGCCCTCTAGCTTTTGCGATAGCGAAAATATATGGGGGGGGGGGCACCCAGGCTGCGGTACACCCCAAATCGCCCAGGCCAGATAGGGTTAAGTCCAAAGTCTCTACTAACCAACCCTCATACCTTACTGAAATATACATTTTCCTTTGCGGATATACCTCAGTCCTATTGTGTTGGACGAGGCTAGGTTTTACTTCTTTAAATGGTCATCTGTTTAAGTATAACATCTCCTCAAGCTCTATCTGCCATTATTGTAATCACAACAATGAAGACCCTTATCATTTCCTCTTGAGTTGCCCTATGCTCGCCGCTCTAAGAAAGCCAATGCTCACCTCGATTACAAACTTGATCTGTCCCGGTGTACACCACTCTCTTCTAAACTGCCCAAATTACCTGTTAAATTTATTATTGCGTGGCTCTTCTGACTTTGATTATGAAACAAATGTGTCTGGTTGTGGAATAGTCCAAAAGTTCATTGGAGCATCCAAACGGTTTCATGCTCATGAACAATCTCAACCGGTGACGGATGAAGCTGATCAAACCAGTGCTTTACCGGTTGTGTAAATAAAATTTATTCGAACCATTGTAAATAAGCTAGAATTAAATGAAGTAACGAGTTACCCACTTTTTGTATAAGTATTACCTATAATATGTAAAACCCCACCAAAATCAGCCTCTAACACATTTTGTCATTTAACTATTAATTGTTTTTTCTGTGTAGGTAAATCATCATTTTGTCTTTTTCAATCATTTTTTTAACGATTTATTGTGTTTTTCTCTGCATGTAAATTATTATATGTTATCTGAGGAGAGTGCCCCTTGGCCTTTTGGCTGTGTGCAATCCTCATAAAATTAAATAAAGCATTACATTACATTACATTTACTTAATTATATATTGCTATTTATATTATGTGACTGACGGTCAGAAGGGTGCCTGTTGTGGGACGAAGATATATCAAAGTATTTCATCCAAAAATAATAGAAAACAAGGAACTCTACAAATATTACTATTCCATTTGATACAGGCACGGCACATCGAAGACCACAGACGGGCTAGGCAAGACCTGAAACAGCAGACGGGTGACGATTACAAAACACCAGCAGCGTCTTGAGTGACAACGCCGCACAACGAGAACGTCAAGAATCAGAATACTCAACCCTATACCACACCAAACACGCTACCCCATAGATGTCACCGAACTGACGCTTCAACACAGAATATGATTATTTGACTTTCACGCAATATGGGACGTAGCTCTTCCGTCCTGTACACACTCCAAGCAATTGTTACAGGCTCAGATTTCTGGAAGAACCCACCCTGTTCCCAGGGGCGTCGTTACGGTATTCGTCTCGAATAATCCTGAAGACGTCCATGATTATCCCGGGAGTTTTTTCTGGACGGCTTTGTGTGTACGAAGGGGTACCAAGACAAAAGAATCATCCAAGCGATTATAATGAACACACATTTCTCAGTATAACCTAATCAATAACAGATTTATCAACCTGTACCTTCCGATTCTTCTTTACTTCTATTTATATCTCCCTCTTCTCACTCATTGTTATTAATTATTTAATTATTTATTTTAATATCTAGCGCTGCAAAAGATCTTAAATGAACTAAGAAATGTACCGTGAAATTTAAATAAAACATTGAGTTGATGGGCCGCGAAATCCGTATGGGAAGCAGCCCTTAAACTACAACTTCAATCGATCAATGTTTGTACAGATTTCAACAGAAAGGGAGATAAATAACGTAATGTGTGGGAGTTCTACATTATCAGTTTTACCAGTAAACGGTGGAAATAGGTTTAGAAAAGGGAAATTCAACTAACTGAAATACCAGTGCTCTTCTGTTAATTGATATGCCAGACAATTAGGCTTGTCAATTAGAGCACAATACACACTCGTGCAGTCATTAACATCTCACACAATACAAAGTCGAGTGAAATGAAATAGTTTTTGTCCACTTCTCATCGCGGAAATACAGAAATTTTGAGGAAAAATGACGAAAACATCACTACTCTTGTATCCCACTCGGTTGCCATCTTGAATTTATCCATGATCCTTTTCCCGGGGTGTTATGCAAATAGGCTCAAAAATGACCCCAATATGATGAACTATAAATTACAAGCGTCTGGTCCATCATTCATAATTCAGCCGTCGTCCATTAAAGAATATCCGCGTCCATAATCCAAAGACCTTTTCTATATTCCATATAACAGCACCAAATTCTAAAAGACACTCCTAGTATACATAAACATAGGCTAGTTTCCTGCAAGAGAGAAGCGGTCAGCAGTTTTCAATAAAGTCACGGAGTGTCAGCTCTTTTGTTGTTCCGGAGATGGCGCAGAAAGTTGGGTAGGGGCGGAGGGGGAGGGGGCATTTTGACCTGGTAGACTTAAGCGGAGGGTTGCTACATGGCTGATTATAGAATCTTCCGGAATAAGTTGCACATTGAACGAGAAGAAAACTGGGCACTGATTTCTGGCATACCTTAAATTCGTCAGAAACAGATACATGTCGGAACCAAGGGTTGCGCAGATTCCAGGCAGGATTCAGGAGAATGGAAACTAGATTTCGCCAAGTGAATAAGAACACGACATGATTTTGATCTTCACTGAGTGAAGCTACTCTTTGTACCTCGTGAGGCATTTTGTGCTAAATTATTTCTGTGTTTCATGCGACAACCATAATCCGTTGGGTCGAATATTTGATTGTTATGATATATAGCTGAACTATTGCTAAATATAATTCCCTCTCTCTTTGATTGCTGTGAGTCATAAGTGTCTGTGCCTCATCATCAAAACACAATATCGAAGAGTGGAAACAAATTATAGCTAGTACCCGAGACGATTAGATCTCAGAAACAATGCATCTGCTACTTAGGCATCCAGTGTGCTTTTGTGAACGACACGAATTATTATATTGTGTCCTCTCAACTTCAGTTCATCTCTTTCTAGTCTATCTCCAATATTCACTCGTTTCTCCACATTGCGGGGTTGGCACAATACATTGTCAGAATTTTTGGGTATAGACGTGACGTCCCCGAAACAGTTGGGTCAAAAGAATCCAAACTGTTTGGGCCAACATGAAATTTGACTCAAAATATTTCGGTCCGTCACGTCTATACCCAAAAATATCTGGTCAATTTAACCCAGTCCTTCTGACTGCGTACGAAATATCCTTTCAGATTCTATGATTGTCATTTCCTGTTTCTCAGTTTTGGACCAGTTATCTAATCATCTGATTTTCTGTCTATTTTCTGATCCTAAAGTTCAAGCCTCCACGCCTCCAATCTTCCAAGGTTTCAATGGACAGAAGCACTCAGGAATAGCTTAATCTGAAATAATATCTCAAGGTCACTGCTTTGATAACGGATAGCTAGATATTGCGGCTGAAGACTGAAAAGGTTAGTCTCAACATCGATGCTCAGTATAATACCTAAAGGAGCTCACGTCCGCTGATGATTCAAGCCTCACACTAATCAGGATACAAGTGAACACGTGACTTCCTTCTCGTTCTGTTTAATAGCTTATCTTTTCTCAGTGTCATGGATACCATGTAGACTTTTATTGTCTTTATTTCTCAAGAAAACGAGGACGTCGTAATGAAAATGCGATTTATGATGTTGTTGTGTTGAAATATGATAGCCATTAAACAGACATGGCCATTGTGATTATGGCGCGAAATTTCAGAAAAGACTCCCGGTCACGGAAGCACTGAAACGCTCCACTCTAACGGCCAACATGTTGGAACATGGAAACTGACATCGCTGTCGAATTGCTACACCTCCATATCAGGGACATACGTGGGTTACTTTGAAAATCCATTCTGTCGTTACCAGACGGTTAAAATTAACCCACTAATATTCAACTAGTAACAGTTCAGCGTTTGGTTGTTTCTAGTTTGTCCTCCAAATGAGAAATCTTTTACAGACAGTCTTCGGGAAGTAGCATTATCATTCGTTGAGTAAGTGCGTTTTCTGGAGAGATAATGCTGTCGCCGGATTGAGTGAGTCCGTAACCAAGAATAATAATATTGTTCTCAAACTAACGAAAATAATTGACTATTACTGCTTGAAACCTCCCACAAGTTGTTAAATTTTGATGATAGCATATACTTCAACATAATATCCACTAAATGTATAGAAACATTTGTGATGACTGAGACTATTACACAGATAGCAACATTAGGGACCGTTCGTTTAATATGTTGGAGGGAGGTGGTAAGGTAAGAAATATGAGAACCGGAAAGTTTACAACCCCTACATTAAGAACTACAAATCTTGCACCCCCCCACCCACACACACATACCCGCCGAACAGACAGGAAAACTTGGACCCCTCTTCACAATATATGAACAGTTTGAAATTATGAACAGAGACATAGTATTCCATTACACATTCAATATATATACAGCAATAGTTTATTTTGTTATAAGATTTATTCTACATTTCTTGGCAAGGTATGTATTACTTCGTCAATTAAAATGAAACCTGAAAATGAAAAATTTGAAACGAAATAAACTGCTATAATGTTGCTATTATTTTCTTTTGGCCACGATGAACTGTTCACACTTCACACAAAGTTACATGAGCAACATGAACTATTCACACATCGGACATGCAGCGAAAATCTCGAATTGAGTTTTTAATTTATTAGAAGAAAATTTAAGCAAAATTGAGATGATAGACCAACTTTGCGCCCCCGGAAAGTGCGCTGAAAATTTTGAGCTTTATTGAATTTAAAAGTTGAGCAGATGACTGTTGTTGTCAACATGGTCAAGAACACAAGCACAATAAGAAGTGGTGGAGAATATGTGACCGAACATACCCCACGTTTTCTTAAAGCCCACCCTCCATACCTCTGAAAAATGTGTGACCCCACTATTTTCAGCCGCTCCACCCAACTCCGACATATTAAATGAACGGTCCCTTATAGTACATGTACAATAAAGGGCATGATGCCAAGATTAAAAAGGAAAGAATTGTATATTGTGCTCCTCTATTGGCCGTATAAGAAGCTGCGATGTGATAATCGATGTAGTCCATCAAGTAGCTTTATTCTACACATTAGACAATATACGTGATCGAAATATAAGAGATGCTTCTCCAGCATGGCTAACGAAATAATTTCCAGATTCAAGATCAATTTTTTACACGAACACTCAACGTCCATAGCACCGGTACCAAGATGAAGCGATACACCATATAAACAGCGAGCCTCGGAATATGAAATCAATTAAGTACAGATTGCTCAATCTTCTTTAAGAACAAATAAATCATGCCACTGCTGACGATTCATAATTATGAGGCAACCTTACATGTTGCCAATAAATTTTATAATTTTTATTCGCTCTGTTGTAGTTTGTGATTAATGATACATTAATAAAAACATAACTGACTTTCTGCTGATGTTTATTATTCTGATTAACTATGAATGGCCAAATAAGTACACCATTTATAACAAGGCCATAATATCTGCAACCGTAGTGATAAAATCGAAATCTCAGCGGTGCATTTCAGATTACAATAATTATTCCAATGATACAATAGCCTTCAAGATGAAATCGTATAGCTGAGCGATTGGAGGTTTACCAATATATAAATTGTTCGCTGAAGCGATTCCTGAACCTAAAACATAAAACAAAGGACGGGTACTGCTCGAGACTATACTACTTTCTCTCAGGATAAAACAATGTATCTGACCTTTAACCTAGTCACGATTAGCTGATTATATACTGGATGAATATCTCTCTTGCTATTGATATCAAGGTCACGATTAACTGATTATATACTGGATGAATATCTCTCTTGCTATTGATATCAAGGTCAATAGGTCAGAGACCAAGGTCACAGCACTACAAAACCGAATCAAATATTTTCTTGTCTGTAACTTGAGTCATGATTTAGCGAACATCTCGATATTTTACAGGTGTATTAATATCCATGTGATTTTAAGAAGACATTATTTTCGGTCAAAGGCCAGGTAGCCTTTCAGAAATGAGACTAGCTTGTCTGTACTATAGCTTGAGATATCATTTTTCAAATTTCTAAAAAAAATCGCAGATTTGTAACTGAAGTACATTTCGAAGAAGCCTATGATTCCAATGAAGCCCATTGATGTGTGCTTCGGTAATCTTAGCCATTATCTATTTTATACGTGTATGTAATTAAGACACATGTTCGCGTTAGGGCACATTTGTTCCTGGACTGGGGAAGTTGTCTTTCTCGGTCGTATTATATGTACCAAGTACATGTACGAACCTGCATAGTTTTTTTCCGAGTTTTGAGACTAATCGCATTAACATGATGACTATACAACTGAAAATTAGCCATACATGGAAATAAGAGTTCATACTTAAAAGGCATGTTTGAAAATGTTTAACATGTAATGAGTTGTTGCTACTGATTTTTCGATATTTTCAATGGATTGTGAATATGTACTGTTGAGTGACGGTGCACCATAGTGGCACAAAGCTGGTATATGTGAGCTTACTACTCTCGTTTTATAGATGTTCCTCAACTTAAAGTATTTATTTTAAATATAATCTAGGATAACAATAACTATATGTGTAGATATTGATTTTGGCATGCATTTTATAGCACTTGTTCTGATGGGCCGCGTGGACACCATATCTTTGGGAACACAGAAATAAAGAAATATGGTGTATTCAATGATGACGTTCTGTAATTTTGGGTGAATTTACTCAGTTTCACTCAGTCCAATACATCAATCGTTCAACTGAAGAGGGTGATAGTACTATGTAGTCTTTCTGTCATAATGTTAAAAACCTCACGCGAGGGGGGAGTACGGCCACCCATTCTTCCTCGTTACACATGATTGTTTAAACGACATCCTGTTCATTCACTCACTCACATTACACATGACAAGTATGTTTCTGTTTGCATTGTTTCCGTCAATTCGGCGCCTAATTCAGCGCCAGTGGATCTGGGCGATTTGGAACCTGTTCAGGAGTGGAGACCCATTTCGGCCCCTCTGAATAATTTTCTTATCCCTTGAGCTAGGGTGAACAGCCAAGATGGCCGTTTTGATGACGTCACAATGACGCCATTTCAAAAAATGCATTTTTGGTCGATTGTTCGGTCAGATTTTTTCTAAATTTTCATTTATGTGTTTTCTTCGCAAAAACTGCCCGATAAAGTAGTGGCTAATAATCTGAAGTGAAATAAAATAGTTTTCCACTTTTCATAGAAGAAAAACAGGAATTTTGAAGAAAAATGACGAAAACATCGCTTTCCTGGTATCCACATGGCCGCCATTTTGAATTTACCCATGAGACTCTGCTCGAGGGGTTATGCAAATAGGCTCCAAATGACTCCAATATGATGAACTATACAGAAAAGAGTATCAGCTTTCAATTCCTTGACGTTCCGAAGATAGGGTAGAAAGTTCAAGGGGCCGACATGGCGAACGAATGAATCGCTTGTCGATGCGGTGATAAAGCGATCATTTCTGTCATAGAATCTCTGTGTGTATTGGTTCCCTCCTCTTTTGACACTATCTAGCAAACTATCTGCAAGTTGATCCGTTATCGCTGAATAATGTTGACCGATAGAAGAAATTAGGTCGCATTTATTGAATTATATATTGTAGGTGTTAAATGTCATACAAACATGGTATTTCGATTATTGGCGCGGGAATTCTTTATTGCATATAAAAGGGTCATCCCCTTTAGCAATTATTCTGCAGAGGTGTCAAATGTATATACTTATGTAGCATACACGCCTCTCCTATCTCTTCCCAGTTCGCATAGTAAGGTCCAGAGTGAATGACCACATAACCACATTCACACACAGACGAGGGTAGTGCACTTATTAGCCACTTACTGAAGCATGGGAGACTCCTGATTAGAAGATATAGTCGAGCTTCCACGTGGACGTGTGGCCGCAATTGGAATAATCCATACCCTTTCTGTCGAATTTAATACTACCTCTGCCATGTGGTCAGCATTAAGCGTTCCATTTTGTAGTGTATTCCTTGGTTCTGGTTATGAAATTGAACGGAATTCTCGAAATATTGCAGTCAACGTGCAGATTTAGTATTTTTTTGAATAAAAAACATTCAATTTGGCAATGAAGGCGTCGGAAACATTATTTTTGATATGAAGTTACCGCGAACTGCCTCATGGGAAGCTTTGTTGGGCCAGTTAGGCACACCTAGCTTCGCATTATTTGACAACACTGCTGCGTTACAATTGATTTTTCAAAACACAATATTTGTGGTATTATAAGAGAATAATATTTAATTAACTAAGGAATGAAAATAATAATATTGGTAATGATAACAAGCAAATTAGGCGAACATAGTTCGTTAGATATTGCGATTTTTTCAAAAGATTTTGACTTTTTTTCATACAGCATCAAAGCCCACACTGAATTAGACATGACATTGGGAGAGCAATGAGATATGGAGTCGTTTGACACTCGGTCATTGTAGGACGAAACAACCCTTTTCCAAGATGGTCGCAATGATGTTTGTTTGTTGCCATTTCATTATTTTGAACTGAATATTATCGCCAATTCTTAGACGACAGAACTGAACACGTTTACCGCTAAAGATAATAAGAGTTACGTATCCCAGCAAATGCAATCAGATTTAACTTTGTTGTTCAATTAACTGACTTCTTGTCGGAATGTGCTACCCGGGCGAATTATTATCCATTATTTTTAATTTTACTTCTTTTCTTTGATTTTCTCTCAACTACTGTTCCCTATAATAACACTTTATTAAATGAAGCCACGCAAATTAGTATAGTAATTTTTCATATACAGGAAACGTGAAGAATTGGACAATATACATTATTCAACATGAAGGCTTTTTGGATTTGTACTTCTCAAATTTGTATGAATAGGAGGTTGCGCTGAATACGCTTATAGCATGTCCAAATGGTTTCACTTCAAAACTCAATGGGGCATACTCATGGAAACGTTATGGTAATATATGTACTTATTCGTAATATTATTATTCGTGTTCTATTTGTACAATCATCCAAACGTCATTAAGCATACAGTTCGATGGATCGCTAAGGACGCCATTTTGGAAGCACCGATGGCGTTTTGAATCAAACAAACAAGTTAAATAACCTCAATATGGTAAGCTAAGAAAACAGAGAGAGAGAGAGAGGGAGAGAGAGAGAGTATCCGCTCCAATCTTTCTGAATTTTCGGTGAATATTCGGTGATGGGGACAAATTGGATTAAAAATCAGATAAGCACTACCTCAAGCCCATTTATTTTGACATTTCAAGGAAGTATGGCTTTGTCTCCAATGGTAATATTTCATTCATGGCCCACGGAATCAGCTGTTGCCCATGTCGATTTGAATACAATAGGTTCTCGTCCATCTAAACCAAATTTTATTTACTATACAAATAAGTAGATTTCGATACTAGGATGCCCCACAAGTGATTTCAACTTAAGGCCCATTCTCACGATGCGATTTGTAGTAACAACTCGGCCGGGGAATCCCCCGATTTGTAGCATGCAACTAATCGCATAAAATAGGACCGGTCCTATTTCATACGACTTGTAGCATGCGACTAAAATCGTACGAGTGTTCTCACGATGCAACTAAGTTGTATACTACAAGTTGTTACTATAAATCGCACCGTGAGAATGGGCCTTTAGCGGTTTAAACTCCAGAAAAGATTGAATGGTTTACGAGGTCGATGGTCACAAAATAAATCTAGCAATGTGGCGGTTTGATATCTCAGACTTGGCGTTAAGTTTTGTCAGCTACTCACCACACAGTAAAAGATACGCTCGTCAACTTGTAATATTCTCTTGAGAGACCTTTGCTGTAAAAGAAATTGCTATGTTTCGCATATCCCGGCTTATACTCATGCACTTTATTATCAGGGTCGACGTATATGTTTTGAGCAAAATATTTTGAAAAGCATATGAAATACGTTATTCATAGATGTATATCTTGGTTTAATAGTAGTGACATAAACTGCTAATCGCGTGGGTCGGTACAACATATTGTGCTTATATGACGAGTTCAATTACCTCGCGAACCATTACTGCAGAATCTAGTTAAGTTAGCTTAAGTTATCTTAGGTTAGCATCTTCGGTCAAGGTGTTTGCGTGTGGTGATGAATACCATACAGCTGGTTTAGCAGGCAAGTTACTGGCGTCACGCTTCGAATTGTAACTTGAATGGCATAAAAATCGTGTTGTCTTTTCGCATCATTACCACTTTTTTCTCGCTATATGCTTTAATGAGTCCATCGGGGACAAGTTGACTAACATATGGGCTAGAAAAGCTCGCCCAGCCACAATGTACCTCTTTGCCAAATTTCAGATATTGACTGGAATAAAGGGTGTCCCGGTTTCTATCGTATTTTGATGTATCGTGAATTCGGCAATTTCTTTTTCAGGCGTTCAGGTTGCAGTTCGGGTGCCATATTTAGGGACCGCTCTTCGCATAACGGTAAACATTTCGTGGCGCAATAGAACGAACTTTTGTTGGGAAAATTTTTCGTTATTCAACGTTCTATCTGTTTATTCATATCGTGATGTTTTTGCTAAATCCAATTGAAAGAACTGTTTCATTTTTCTTTAGTAAATATGTAGTTGAATGACATTTTATCTACTTATTTGTATTGAACCAACAGCGAGAACTTCTGGTCAAGCCCATTCCCACCCCGTTTCGCACATATAATTCGAATATTCAAATCTGGATCTAACTGATCATGAGAAGGTTGACCTGTTCAGGGTCGATGAAAAAAGTAAAAAGTCATGGCCATGGATGTCAGCAACACATCAGGCGTCAGCCTGAGGCAGATAATCCAAAATATTCAGAAGCAAATTGCGATCTCGATTAATGAGACTACTATTCACAGACTCATGGTCCCACCGAACGCAGGTCCTCTGGATTCTGAACGTTTCAATGGTGCCATTCTGGCAAAACTTTCCCCAAACGTAATAACGCGGTTTCTACGTACAGATCATCTCGACTTGCATTATACCCACGCACAGGTGGCGTATTGCAATAAACTATTTATGATGCACTCCAATTAGACATTGCGACTCTCCTGTGATGAACAATACAAAGTCAATATAGAGATCCTAGCCGTGTCCAGAATGCAAAACATTTGAAGTATTATTCACGAAAACGATATCCCCGATTACGAGAAACACGATTTTCCAAAACAGAGTGCCAAGTTGATTCCATCAGGTGATGGAAAAATGAACCCGCCATAACTACACAGTGTGTCGTAGGAGTCTCTCGTCCGCAAGTGTTTTCAATCATCTCGACGCACACTGAGTGTTTCGCCGGAACGGAGAGGCATGAACTTAGGATATGACAACGTATCAGAACTCTCCAGGACTCTCCAGAACTCCAGGACTCTCCAGAACTCTCCAGGACTCTCCAGAACTCTCCAGAACTCTCCAGGACCCCCCCCCCCCAGCCCCCTGTATATCATCAACCGTGTTCAGCGTTTTCACACAGCATCGGCAACAAATCACGCCAGGAAATTGCTTATCTTCTAAAACCTATTGCTGGGAATACACAGAAACGAACAGGCCTGATAACATCAGATAATGAACCAGACCGGAGTCCGAAATCAGTCATTGACTATCAATGAAGTTGCATATGTACCATGAAGTTGCATATCCTAGTTCATATCACTTTTGCTGCAGGTCACCTTCAACTTCATCGAACAGCCTGGTTACTCATCACAAGGAAGTTGATGGGGCTGATACTCCCTCACAATATCCATAGAGGATAAAACAACTGCCTATCAGATCAACCGAACAGATGAAGAGAAGCAACGGAAGAACGCCGTTGTGTACGACAGGGCGCTGGCCATATTAACCAGTTACCTGGCTAGTTATTAGAATAACATGGCCTAAGCGTTTTCGATAATATTCGCGAAAACCGACAAAGGATGGGTGCAGACATCTGGATCTAAAGACAGTTAAAAATGACGCAAATATCACTCACCCGGTGGTGTAGTGCTTTGGACGACAGGGTAGAACAGTGAGCAACAGACATCCAAAATCGGTTAACAAATCTACATGTAGTTGCTTTAGTTAGCTAAACTACGTTTTACGGAATTGTGTTGTATGCAAATGAAGGGCGCTCTTTCTTTGTTAAACCTCAGTCACGCTTTGATTGTGATATTTCACTTGAACCGAGGAGATGCAAAACACACGATATTCAAGCGGTTCTTAGGCTCGGCTTAAGCGGAATAAGGAACACGTTAGAAAACTTCAGAGATCTTGCACGCTACGGCCGTATTTTACCGCCAGTGTACGATATTTATCACAGTTTTTGTCAACACATTATCTTAAATGGAGACATTCGATGGTATATCCTTGTCTGCAAATCATAATCTGTGACGTTGAATGAAATCTGAACATGATCTCGTTGTATCGAAATACAAGCGTCTAGTGCGTTCAATATCCAGCCGATGCCCATTTAAGAATTACCGCGTCCATACTCTAAAGACCTAATTCATATAATAAAATCAGCACAAAATTAAAAGGGTAAATCAAATTATACATGAAACTAGGCTAATTTCTTTCACGACAGAAGTGGCAACAGTTTTCAATGGCAACAGTTTTTTGTCGGCAAGACACCATGATGTTCCAAAAATATCAAATCTGTATAGGCGATCAGTATTCTTAATCCATATTATATACGTTGAAAAGGCGTTATTTAGAGTATGATGTATCCCAGTCATTCTTTGATTGTGATCCTTCATATGAACATTATGAGGACCTTGAAATACATAGGTCCATATGACCCATAGCCCCGGGTTAAGCGGAATTAGATACAGGTTACGAAACGTACCGCTATAGATCCTGCCCGCTACGCTCCTATTTAGGTATGTTTCGCCAAATTTGTTTTGTGACGTTGATTAAAATCGTAACATTTAACACCGTATATAGCAAATGCTACTAGGTGAGATATGTATACGGCATATGCAGGTCCCTCTTGTATATTACTGTCCAGATAGGGATGGTTCACGATGTCGAAATTATAATCATCTCTCACCAAAAGACTCATCTTGCTAATCTATGTATTGGATAGGGTTCTAAAGGTCCAGACTAAATTTCCAATACACGTGCTTTCACTACTGTATGGAAAAGCATTAAAACCCCATTAATTGCCCATTAAAATAGAGCAAGTCCATTAAATTGGCCATTAAAATGTTTTAATGGATCTGATAGCAACCATTAAAATGTTGTTATATTTATTAAAGTAAACCATCTTGACCATTAAAATGTCATTATTTTTCCAATAACAATTTCATTGCCCATTAAATGTCCATTAATATATCAAGCACAGGAGCAGTTCATTAATTTTAATGGGCATTAATTTCATACAACCGGAGATGATGGCCATTAAAGCGGGAGTTATCAAAAATGGTGGTTTTAATGGTCATTAAAATGTAGCTACATCAGTCTTTTCAACATAATGGCCATTAAAATTAAACTGTTTACAGACCACCAGATTTAATGGCCATTAATTTCTTGATGCAGCTGTGTTATATTTTTGGTATATTGGCGAATGTGCCCATCACATTTTGAAGTTCCCAATAATGTTAAGAGGATTTCATAATAATTTACAGAGATAACTTTCAGTGACAAGAAATTACATACCCAGACTGAATTAAAATATCACCTGTAACTTTGCACTTCCTGTCTTAAGTTGCTAACTTCTAATGTTTTTTTCATTTAGTGAGTTTCTATGACTCTAATTCACTGTTTCACAATCTATCACCCAATCAGAGATCAACATGACAGTTAAATTTAACTTGCAAGTTTGCAACTTCAGACACAACAAACATCTTCATCATGTTCAATTGCCAGAGCAACATGGCATGCTTGCAAATGTTACATCAGCTGCAAATTATCTGTCATTGGATCTGCATCATGCTGTATAGCTTACTTACGATATATAAGCAGTTAAAACATGTAGAAATTGACTTTGTCTTGAAAAAAACAGCGACTGACCGTTCAAGCTTTAACATTGTCCCAGTGTCATTCAGTCCATACTATCAAGTTCGACACTCATTGAAATGAAATGGGCTCTATTGCCACGAGTGCAGATTACAGTATGTTCACTGCACTGTTTACATGTAGATGCATGGTACCAAGTTTACTTCAGGAAGGAAATTTACCTGTGTTCAGAAACCATCTAACTCCACTTTCCACTGCAGTGACATGTGGGGTGGAAAGCGCTTCAATACAGACATAACGATGTGTAGAAATTTCTTCTTTGACAAACCACATTCGATTTTCTTGGTCAAAACTTGGATACTGCAACATTTTGAGTTGCACCTCTATGGTCATGCCGTAGAAACAATTTTATTCTACCAAATACAAGCTTCTTTCCAGAGGTATATTCAACATTTACATTTGTTATATCTTCGGTTGTTTCAAAAGATACGAAAGAAGACAGTGTTTGTGCGGACACAGATTCTTTCAAAGAACAGGAATACAACACCTGTCGTCCAGTTTTATTATTGACGGTAGTATGTTTGAAATACTCGGAAATAGCACTGTTCATGAAATTTGGCAATGGGCAGTCATGCAAATTGTGCTCCTGTTTCAAATCTGATTCTGTCAGTTGAACCGTATTCATCTTCAGGTTTAAACCTTCATCATTGGAGATGCTGGGCCTAGAACTCTCCTCCTCCGTTTCAAACAAATCAAATGCACTAATCAGTGGACAACCGGTATTTGATAATCTTCCTGATGATATCATAAATTGACACCAATCATATATGATATGTCTCAATGGCAGTCGCTTCCGGGAACCTTCGGTTGAGGGAACGTCGACACAACCAACTGTTGAAACGTTCGAACACATACATCCACGTGCCGTACACTGGGCCATATTTACGAATACCAGGAACAATGTGATGCAAAATGTGAGTTGTAATATTCTGCAAATGGAGTGAGAAGTCCCTCTCCATTAAAGCGAGTGCTCTATTCAAGTCCATTTCCAGCTGTCAAAGGTCACTGATCCTTTGACACTCTGCACACAAGTTTGAGAGGCAATCCATCAGGTAGAATAAAGTGTTGCGCTGTACAGATTCCAAGCAACCTCTCAAACAGAATTTTAGAATTCCTTGGGTGGCCAATTGCTTCCAATCGTGTGATTTCAATGATCCTGGTTGACTGATTATTGGTCCTGGTTTCAAACCAAACCCAAATGGTACCCTCACACTCGAGGCACGCTCATCAGCCAACTTCATCTCATGTTTGTTTAGAACAAAAGGAAAGTCCTCTGAGGCGGCTGCAGAACGTTTTCTTTTTGCAGCTGGCTCTTGCAGACGTGTTTCACCCGGCTCTTGCAAACGACCTTATATGTGTTGTAATTTGCTATTTTAGGAATATTAGCTTTGCCAGTGAGCAATTTCATCACATTTTGGATTACATCCTTTATGGTGTGACAGGCATCTGGTACACATTGATCCGCACGATCATGCCCTGGTAGACGACACAGAGAGTATGTGCCTTTACATCCCGTTGCACGAGCTATAACAGACGACTTTGTTGTATTTTTCGCATTGTCAAAGGCTTGGCGATAGTCTCTTTCACTCTCCTTAGAGCGAGGTCCTGGTGGATGAGAGTGGTCTTCAGACCTGTCCTTAAATTTATTGGAATCTTTCCGCAAAGCATCCCCGGCCTCCAAGTATGATCTGTTGGACAGGTAAACCACTTTGTCTAACTCTGGTATGTGGGTGCCGCGTATCCAGCACCAGTGGCATCCTTGTAGACTACCACTGCCATGCTGATGGAATAACTTTGATAGTCCGGGGTAGTCCAGAACATGAAGCAACAGTTTAACTTTCACAGATGTGGGTGCCTGAACAAATGCATTATATACAGTACACCCTGAAAGAGAAAGTAACTCGTCAACTAGTATATCAACATATGGTTGCACGTTACTGGCTTCTGAACGTCCGTTTCCCGGAATAATGCCAACCAGCTGTATGCTGCCAAATGCATTGCGGATGAACCGTGGAAGGTTTAGGATTGTGAGCATAATAGGTGTCATACTATATCTCACACCGATGTTATGGTACGGGTTAACTCCATCGAGTTCCAGTGCATAAGACACATCCATAGAATCCTTCTCAAAGTACCCGTCTTCCCCATACAAACTTTTCCATTCTGGAGAGTCATGAATATCCCACATTTCATTTTCATTATTTGGACTGGAAGAGTGAGATTGTACAATCTGGGCCAAATTTGCATCACCATACAATCTAGCCAGTCTGGGTCCAAGAGGTATGTACAGGAATCGGCGCCTTGGGTATAGGCGACCTTTGGAGCCAACATTATACCTTGGTTCATGGCAGACTGGGCAAATCTGTAAATCGGAGTAATCATACTTCTCACTTTTGCGGTATATAACACAGTCGTTGACACAGGCACTGTATTCTATTTTCTGTATCAGGTATGGTTTTACCATCTGTTTCGCCTCATGGTAAGTTGATGGCAGTGAATCATTATTACTGATTGTTTTCTGTAGTTTGAGTTGATCAGAAAAAAACATGCCTTGCTTACAGATGGATGTGAACTGAAGAAATGAAAATTCAACGCCAGGGCCTGAAGCACTGTCAAACTATTGTTGCCTGATAGTTTTTCAGTAGCAATCCCAGACTCATAAATACTGTGGTCATATGTAATACCCCCTTCAGTATGGTCTGCATCTAAGTCTGAATCGCTGTCACTGTCACTGTTGTTTAAAATGTTTGTTGACACCGCTGTGTGGCAGCTGAAGTAGAACTCTGTCCCCTCAGTACTTTGATTAGACACATCTTTCATGTTGTCACTGAAATGAATACAAGGCAGAACAAGATTATTCCACAGTCTACCAAGACCATCATTATCATAAATGAAATCTTTACAAATCTTCAAAAAAAAACACTTATCCCGAGATTTGAACACTGGAACTGCCCTTGAATCTGTGTGGTAGTACCAGGACTGCCATCGCTCGTTGAATGCCCACCTCAAATATTTTTGAATATATTTTAGAATTTTCTGATATTTATTTTTATTTCTTTTTTTTTATATCCTGATATCTTATGTTATCTGGACGGAGGACATCAACACAAACCACCTCCCCTACATGTACTCATCATACATCTTCCCGGGTTGCTGAACAGCAAGTCTGAAGTAGATTGGATCAATACCTCCTGAGTTCTGTTCAACATATTCTATTTGAAAAAAAAAACTTGTTGCCAGATACGTTAGTTTGCCAAATTCTAAAATCGTATGCTAATAGGTTGTGTGCAACAAAGCCTATGGATCCACCACCAGGTGGTGCCACCAAAGGCCGCCTATACCCAAGACACCGATTGCTGTACATACCTCTTGGACCTAGACTGGCTAGATTGTATGGTGATGCAAATTTGGCCCAGATTGTGCAATCTCACTCAACGTATATTCATTCATATTTTGTACAGATATTCATGAAGGGAACGGAAATTGGGAGATAATTAGATCAGTGATACATTCTCAAGTGCTCGCTATGTACAGTTTATTCCATGAAATCGCCGCCGTTTTGTCATAATATTTTTCCATGGATGATACTAAACATTTAATGGATTGCTGCTCATATAGATCAGCTGGAACAACGCCCCATATGTGTAAAATCTTTGTAAAGTTCTAATACACAGGCGCTTGTTGTTGGTGAGTTATTAATTACGCTATTAATATTAAAATATACTCTCCTCCTACCCCATTGATACAAGGTACCCCCGCCATCGCCTCCTGAACAAAAACGGCAACTCACAGATTCAATAAGAATCTGAGCATCTGAAAACCCCTCAGCTCTGTGCCTCCAGCCATTCATAATGTATTTAATTTGAACCAAGATGTCAGGAACACCAAGCAATCAAGTGACAAATATGCAGGTTATCAAAAATTTTGCAATTAGAAATGACCCCTACGGTTTCCATCCAATCAGAGAAAACCGGTATTCATTACAAATCTCTTGATGCATCGATGATGTACAATGTATACCAAATTTTACGTCGAGCATTTGAACGGTATCAGAGATCGAGATCATTAATGATTTCGCATAAATTAAAGATGGCCGCCCATCCTTCTTGCCACTCAAAGGAACTGATGTGGTTATACATTGCAGGTCTCTTGATACATCGATGCTGTATACCAAGTTTTGTATAGAACACTTGAATGGTATCAAAGATATATATCATTAAAGATTTTGCATAAATTAAAGATGGCCGCCAAGGTTTCCACCGAATCGGGTAAACTGGTTTGGTCATTCCTTTGAAGTTTCTTGATGCATCGATCTATACCAAGTTTCACACGGAACAGTGAAATGGTACCTAAGATACACAAGATTAATGATTTCGCATCAATTAAATATGGCCGCCAAAGTTTCCAACCAATCAGGTCCAGATTCAATAGGGTTCTGAGTCATGAGCATATGGATGTGCAGTGCAAGTTTAGTGTGCCTAGGGTAAGTCGTTCTAACGATATCTTGATAACGAGAAAGCTGTGCTGGTTTCGCATAAATTAAAGATGGCCTCCAAAGTTTCCAACCAATCAGGTCCAGATTCAATAGGGTTCTGCGTCACGCGCATACGGATGTGTACTGCAAGCTTGGTGTGCCTAGGGTAAGTCATTCTAAAGATATCTTGGTAACGAGAAAGGTGTGACAGACAGACGGACAGACAGACAGACAGACGTACATGACGACAACAATACTTTGGCCGAGGGGTAAAAATTAATCCATCCTTATTACTTACCTCAATGTGCTCTCCAATCTTCAATTCATTAGTTCAAACATACCGTACTAATTCTTCGATCTATTCTTTTTAATTGTGTAAATCCGTCAATCAATACAGCTCAACTGCCACCCTTTGAACGCTTACGTCAAAGAACTGAGAACGTTATTCAAGTGCATGTGACCAGCATGTGACCCGCCGATACGGGCTGAATTTGTTTGCGTGATTTCATTGGCCGAAATTACTACATTGAATTTTGCAGGAAATGTAATTTTTCCCTGAGAAGATATCAAGGACAAAATACTTGGATGGTAGGCAATTTTACATAATCTGTGTAGTAATTTCAGTCATTGACATCACACTAACAGTAACACATTCAGTCGGCATCGAAAGCGTTGAGAGTTGACCTGTTTTGATTGATGGATTTACACTATTAAATGGAACAGAACGAAGAGTTATTATGGTTGACCTAATGAATTGAAGTTTGGAGAGCATGTTGAGGTAAGAAATAAGGATGGATAAAGTTTTATTGAATCTGCGAGTTGCTGTTTTCGTTGAGTGGGGGGGGGGAGGGGAGCAGAGTTAGATACAGGGTCTCCTAGCGTCCTTAAAAAGCACACAACTATAGAATCAAATGACCATTTTTCCACAAAATCAAATGATTTTATTTTAGAAAACTCATAGATTAAAGTGAATATCAGGGGCAAAAGGCACAGTAGTTTGTGTAAAACACTCAAAGAAAACAAACTGACAATGCTTTGGCATGTTCAACACCATTTCAGTGATATTAGCCATTTTGCAAAGTTAGTTTTTTCAAATAACGACAAAGCTATTTTCAAACAAGGACTTTGGCGAAAATCCTGCATCTAACCGGGGGGGGGGGGTCGGAAGCCGTGGTTCGCATGTGTGATGTCATTGTCAGTGCTCCAGATAAAAAATTTTTATGAGGAGTACTGTACTATACTCCTCCAAATTTGTTCGAAGGAGTATCGCTTGTCATACCAGGAGTAATTGTTTCTTGCCCAGGCCTGTGCTGTAATATTTTCTATGGAAACCTATTATGGGTTGCCTAAAATCTCCTAGGGTAACCTGAAATAGGTCCCCTAACGGGAAAATTAGGGTAACCTATGTTCACCTAGGATAACCTGTTTGATTGACGGCATCTAATTAACGTATTCCTTTGAAAACATTTAAATAAATGTCATTATTTTATCATAAAAATCATGTCTTTACTACTTTATTTTTATTTCCAATCCCATGTATAAGAACTGTGTATTCAGATTTGTATTAAGAGGTGAACTGCGGTCAAATAGCCTACCAAGTCTACTGAATCCCCACCAGAATATAAATTTCCATCTGTTATTTATCTGTATTTCATCATTGAAAACTGCTGAAATGACAAGAGATTACATATGGATAACTTCTTGTAAAATGAATTCTGCAGATTTCTCATCCATTGATCATGATAGATTTAGATTTAAAATATCACGAATTATCAAAAGTTTTTCGGAATTATTAACTTTTAGTCGCATAACAACAACAACGTGCGCGAATACCTTGTTTGCATCACGTGTCCACCAAACAATCGGTCAATGCGTGGTTGACGAACATCTTCTGAAACACTTATTTATGACATCATGGGTCTTTTGTGCCTTTCAAAATCTCTTTAATTCTTTCGTCTTTGGTGATTTTAAAAATTACTTTCTGTTTCGTTCTTTTGAATTATGGTACTGTCAAAGTTGCTCCACGTGCTCAACGTATGTTGTTCGTTTGAGAGGTACGAGTTTACTCGCGCCGCACATGCGATACAATCACAAATTCTATTGGTCAATTCAGTTAAAAGCGTCCTCCGATTGCATTCACTATTGCGGAAGTTGAAAATGTACTCGTCATGTTACAACAACAACATGCGCCGCGGTTACGACATGGTATGTGTTACGGTATCTTTACACATTGATTTTGGCGATAAGGCGTATCAGCTATTTATCGGGCGTATTTGTTACGCCTAGATTTCAGCATGCATGCGTTTTTGAACTTTTTGTAGGCGTAAATTACGCCAATACGCCCCTTATCTGGAGCACTGATTGTGATACCTTGTTTCAATGAAGTAGAAGAGTATAAAATAAATATTAATATCATAAGTCAGGGTTAGATCTAGGGTCTCACAGCGTCCGTAAAACGGACACAAGTACAAAATCAAATGAATTAAAAATGAATATGTTTTTGCAAAATATCAAATGATTTTTTTCAAAAATCAAATGATGATTTTTTACGATGTTTGAAAGCCGTAAACCTGGACGAGTGTGTGTCAACTCGCGTTAGACAACTTATGGCAAGGGAGACAACTATGCATCTATCCGTTGATAAGCTTGGCCACTGGGGGCGCGATAGTTTTCGTTCTCCAGACAGAGGTCTATACTATGAATGAAGTCGGAAATATGTACGTCTGCGAGTGTCTGGAGAGCTAGACAGCGTGTGCGTTCTCGCATTGTCCGTCATGGTGGGACAGAAAGGTCGGTCTGGGGGAAAATACGAAGGGTAGCGGCCGCACAAGAGGATGCGGTGTGTTGGCTGGACATTTGAAAAAAAAACTAAAGGAAGATGAAGGGTCTGACTGCCACAAATTCGACGTTCTCTTTGCTCGATGCTGTGCTGCCGGTATTGAAAACACAGGTCAAGCAGATGTTGAACACGACATGGAAAATGATGCAGGCAAGGAAGCTGGGACAAATTATGTTCAACCCGTTGAGGCAGTCGAGGTGGGAAGAGAATCAGCTTCGAATGACATGCAGCATGGTATAAAAATACTGTACAGAGGAATCTATTCCATAGAAATTTTGAAAGCAGCAGCTGTAAATAATTTTAAAAGCAGATGATCAGATTAAACAAGAAGTAAAATGTGCATGATATGCTTGTCTGATCGACAAGACATGCATCAAGGGTCCCAGAGTTTCTCGGCGCCTAGACGGCCCCTGAGCCCTAGTCTAATCAGCAAAAAGTTTAGTTGTTATTAGTTTAGTCAAAGATGACATCATGGTATAGTATCAATCTGACAGCACGTGGAAGTAAATGATCTGGAAATTCATGCAGCAAGTCCCTGCTCAACTTTGTCATTTTGAAACACAAGCAAGATCAGCCTGAATGTGGTGAAAATTTGGAAAAAAAGAAGTAAATTGTTCATTATCTACAGGTATCTGACAAGACATTTAAATAGCCAGAAATGGGCTCGAATGCTCCTGAGAGCATCTAAGACCCCAGAGCTTCCAGGGGCCTTGGCGGCCCCTGGACCCCGGCCTGTAAGCTACGCCTCGCGGCGCTCGGCATTAGTTTTTTCAAATAAGGACACTACTTCAAATTCCTGGATATAACCCTGTAAGTAATAACTGACCAACAACAAGCACCGGTGTTCTAATAATAGTGATAACCCGAGATTTGGTGTCGATGCAGTATGATCTAGTGAACAAAATATGACTGAACACCAACAACAGGAGAAAATCTTCCATTTTCGGCTAACGATGCAGACATCTGGTTTATATCACGCTGAGCTTGAAAACGACAATAATCAAATGACCTATATTCTATAATCATTGTACGGTTGTCCGATCTATTATCGTAAGTTTGTGAAGGTTTATTAGGAATATATAAAAAAAAAAACATTTCTCGAAATGACATGACAAAACTGACACAATGATTGCTGAGCTCATCAACTTTCTTTCGTTATAAATTCCATCGATGACGTTACTCCCTTTTGCACGTGCGAACGCTATTTTTAACTCGACTTTTCAGCTCAGTTCCTGCCGTGGACAGTACCAGTTATTGGACACCCATCGTGAACAAGAATTTAATGTGGAAGTACAATGGGTTTTCAAGTTTTGAGCATGAGAATTGTTAGTTGGAGTTCTGTCATGAAAGATGGAAGGATTATTGTTGACTTTCTATATCTTTTTACTTGAGAGTGAGATCACCCCCGTCATAACGCGAAAATTTTCGAATTTTGATGAAAACAAAACTGTTAAATTTAAATTTTCTACAGTTTCATCGGTAAAATTCTTTCTTTTGCATAACAATTAGAAATGATCCCCCATTTGTTCTGATATCTTATTGTCTTGTCAACACGAGCACAACATCTGCGCACGAGATGCTTGTCCGATAACCAGTTCGGGGAAATGTTGAAATTGACCCGATTCCACCCAAAAGGGCTGATTCCACTCAATTTGGGTGAATGACGTCATAAATCCTCACCCCAATTAGGCTGTATTATTCGAAAACCTAAATGTTTCCTCCTGCTCCCGTTTTAATAATGTTCAGCGCATATGTACTGGACCTTCTCTCTAAAAAACTGTAAAATTCATATTTCCAGCCTGTCAGTGAAGTGTGGGAAGCTGGAGTATGTTGTCAATAACAAAAATAAACACCTACAGATTAACCACCATTTTATAGCATTTTTTTCAAAGTCAAACTCTTCTCCAAAACGACAGCATGTTTGACTCAATCTTTGTTTGCTCTATTCGAAATTGATCGGTAATTCATAAAATATGAGAAATACGCGAGGAGGACAGAGAATACAATTCAATTCAATTACCAAATTATCCTCGGCATGAGCTCGCCACAGGATTACCTGCCCTGATGTTTCTTACCGAATATGATATTAAAAAAAAAAATTGATCGATTGGGTAACCCTATAGTTCAACAAGCTGAACCCTACTGACATTTAATTTTGTGATATTGATTATGTAGGATTCAGCCGTTGAATCGAAATTTCCTATCGCAAAATTTTCGCCTCCCGACCTAGGTAACTGCGGGTGGATTTGCGCTCATAAAAATCGATAATACCTACTGCTTCGTGGCAAAAGAAAAAAATATCATCACGGACGATGTTCCAAAAACGAAATCCGCCGCCATTTTGAAATGTTACTATGGTGGCATGAGACTAATTTGTAAATTCGGGATTGTAGACAGGAAGGTCGGAAACGGCTCATTCATAAGGCTGTCAGATTATCTGCATTTTAAATGTAAAATTGTAACTATCGATATCAAGCATAATGGACTGATAAAGGTAATTCATGGGATTTTTCATCTCCCTAAGTGAGGGTCGACTGAGCGGATTCAGTTTTTCCGACTCTTGTAATCCTGAATTTAGAATAACCTCACGTGACAGAATCAGGGTCTCGCGAGAGTGTTCGAAAAGGGCGGTGGATTTCGTGTTTGGGAGATCGTCCGCGATGATATGAGAAAATAAATGGCCAGGAAAGTAGGCAAATACGTATTCTATCCAAACGACCACAAAGCGGTAGGTATTATCAATTTTTATGAGCGCAAATCCACCCGCATGCAGTTACCTAGGTCGGGAGGCGAAAATTTTGCGATAGGAAATCTTGATTCAACGGCTGAACCCTACATAATCAATATCACAAAATTAAATGTCAGTAGGGTTCAGCTTGTTGAACTACTGAGGTAACCCTAGTGACCTCAACTTTGAGCAGAAGATGGCAGCCTCTTGTATGCAGGTACGAACATGACGAACGTAAGCGAAATATGTTTTTTTCATCAAAAAACCTTTTAAATGGGAAAGTTATATCAATCAGATTTTTTTCCTTTTCTGTGAGACAACATATTCCACTTTCATGCACAATTCCTAAGGAAATGTAAGTCATAAATTTGATGGAATCGGAGAAAGCATGTCCCCTATTTTAGCGCCAAAAGTGGGGCCCAAAAGTGTCAGTTCATAATTTGAGATACTTATTGTAAAAAAAAAATTATCACTTTGGGTTATGATTAATTCAGCCTAATTGGGGAGAGGATTTATCACGTCATTCACCCAAACTGGGCGGAATCAGGTCAATTTCAACATTTCCCGGGCTTGATAACTGATCTGTCCGGTAGCCGAACAACAAATGTACTGCTGCCTTCACATAGGTCCCTAATCATCCTTGTCGAGTACTGCGCATAAATCTCCCTTAAAACAAAATACTCTTCAATCTGGTTTCACTGACAATTGTTCTAACCTGCTAGACAAAAACAAGTAAGTTCATTATACGCTACCTGTCTTGGTGGCCTTCTTCAGCATGAAGAGTGTGCGACTCGGAGATGGAGTTGATGTTGTTGTTGTCCGAGTCCGACGACTCCCCACTGACACTGTCATCAACTTCCTCCTGTGGATCGGAGTCCCACTCGGCCTTCAACGCGGAAGATGATGGCATCGAAACACCATACTTTTTTATATGTTTCTCTATAGTTCTACTCTCATATAAACAAGACCATCCGCATTTCTGACAACCACATAATGACTTTGACCGGGGCATGGTTGCAACTTCCGTTGGCACAGGTGGTGGTTTTTGTGAACTCTGAACTCTATATACACGGAAACAGGACTACGCGGCGATTTTTTTTTTCCGGGACGAACAGCATCTCACGTCGTAGGTAATTACTTCTAAATTGTAAGTAAGGTAATTTGCGAAATGAGTGACATTCTTACCGACATGACATCAACTTTATAAATATATGATATATCGCGGATTTCAGATTTCCGGATGTGAACATCACGGTTCATATTTTCACATGTTTGAAAGCCCGTTATTTGTTTTGGGGCGCCCCACAGAAATAACCGTTCACATGATCCGCCAAATTCGAAGAAGGGGCAAGTTTGACAAGATTTCTGAAATATGTCGTTATTTTCGACTATTGAGTGGCCGAGTGGCCTTTCTGATGATGGCGCTGGGGCAGTCAAAGGTAAGTTTAGTCTATTGTGTATAATATAACCCACGACGTTGTTGGGGGATGGGCTAGGTCCTAGCTTTCGTCAACTATGTTTCTGCCGCACAAAAATATTTGAAGGAAACTTACCACATGTATACATCATACATGCCAAATGAAATTTTGACGGAGCTTTGGAATCAAAATGAAAAAAAAGAAAAAAAAAAAAGATTTTGAGAAAGATTTTTGTATTGTTTCGTAGTCGAAAGATAAATTAGCCAAGTCATTTTTTTTTTGGCGCCAAATGTCTCCACAAACTGATCAGCCATCAGGTTAGCTAAATAATATATAGCCCTCAAGAGTATGAGGGCTATAGGCCGGCCCCAGTCACCTCCAGCGAGGGTTTTAGATAATTTTATTACGAATCACCCACCTCTGAAACTGCCGTACATCTAATCTCTATCCCCTCCTGCCCACTATTTTAAAATCTTGAGCACTATTGTGAAATAGTAACGAATATATCGCCGTCTGAATTTTCCAGTCGAATTCCACTTTAAATGCGCCATGTTAACCATATACAGTGACGTCACCAACATGGCGGCGCAGAGAGTTGAAGTTCACGACTGGAAAATTCAGACGGCGATATATGCGTCACTATTTCACAATAGTGCTAAGAACCCCTGGTGTGGGACAATTAGATCGTGATTCGTGGCTAAATTATCTGGCTCTCGCTGGAGGTGTCTGGGGCCGACCTATAGCCCTCATACTCTTGAGGGCTATATATTATTTAGCTACCATCAGGTCCGGGAAAAGTGGCAATTGAGATAAATCTCCGGCGGGGGGGGGATTGATTGTACGCTTCATGTGTGCACCTGATTGGTCAATAAATTCTATTCTGTTCTAGTACAATGTAAATCAGAAACTCTAGCTGTGATAGTAGTTCAACAAGCTGAACCCTAGGCTACTGACATTTAATTTTGTGATATTGATTATGTAGGGTTCAGCTGTTGAACCGAAATTTCCTATCGCAAAATTTTCGCTTCGCGACCTGGGTAACAGCGTGCGGATTTGCGCTCATAAAAAGCAATAATACCTACCGCTTTGTGCTCGTTTGGATAGAATACATATTTGCCTACTTCCCTGGCCATTTATATTTCCATAAATGGCAAAAGAAAAAAATATCATCGCGGACGATCTTCCAAACACGAAATCCGCCGCCATTTTCGACCACTCTCACGTGACCCTGATTCTCTCACGTAAGGTTATTCTAAATTCAGGATTACAAGAGTCGGAAAAACTGAATGGACTCGATCAAACCAGTCGCTTAGGGAGATGAAAAATCATGTGAATTACATTTTTCAGTATGTGCCTTCTATTATGCTTGATACAGATAGTTACAATTTCACATTTAAATGCAGATAATGTGACAGCCTAATGAATGAGCCGTTTCCGACCTTCCTGTCTACAATCCCGAATTTACAAATTAATCTCGTGCCACCATAGTGACGTTTCAAAATGGCGGTGGATTTCGTTTTTGGAAGATTGACGGCGATGATTTTTTTTTTCTTTTGCCGTTTATGGAAATTAAAGGAGCTGGACGGAGAAATTAAATGACCAGGAAAGTAGGCAAATACATGTTCTATCCAAAAGAGTACAAAGCGGTATCCATTGTTATGAGCGCAAACCCACCCGCTGTTACCCAGGTCGGGAGGCTGAACCCTACATATCACAAAATTAAATGTCAGTAGGGTTCAGCTTGTTGAACTAGCTGTGATAGGTGGCAGCCGCATGTCATTCCTATCACAGTTCAGAGACTATAAATCAAACAAAACGTGGTGATAAAAGCTGGTTTTCTTCCAAAAAGTACCTTTTCGCAATCTTTCGCTGATGAAAATAACGCAACAGGAGAGAAAAAGGGGACCATCGGAAGCAAATTGAAAGTGATACGGCCACTATCATGGCACTTTAGGCGAGGCTCCAGGGGCCGCCTTGGCCCCAGAAGCTCCTTTGGTCTAGATCGCCGGAGATGCGTTCTGAGCTATTTCTGGCGAATAAAATCACTCATTTTTACTCTGCATTTCATTCTGGGTATTTGTCACAGGCCCGCAAAACAAAGAGTTTTGGGGGGTGTGGACGGTGGTATTAGGGTGAAGTCTCGAAATATGGAGTCTCTATATATAACCCCATGCTTTATATAAATCCACAACAAGGTGTGAAACACACTTTGGGTGAATTGAAAAATAAACGGTTTACTGCCAAACAAAATACATCAGCATATTCTACAAGTATCACTTTATATATTTCCGTCGTCAAATTAGTAAATTTGTGCAATTTTTTACCTTTGCCGGGTGATTCAAAATCCAACGTAACTGTCCATCCATCCGGGAACACCAAGATTATGGCGAGCTTCCTTCTCAATTCTTGGTCAGTCGCGACACGCCTCCGACAAAGAGGTCACACAATGATCAGCTGCCGGAGGCGTGTGGCGACTGACCAATCAGAATTGACAATGAAGCCCGCCATAATCTTGGTGTTCCCGGATGGATGGACAGTTATGTTGGATTTTGAATCGCCCGGCAAAGGTAAAAAATTGCACAAATTTACTAATTTGATGACGGAAATATATAAAGTGATACTTGTAGAATATGCTGATGTATTTTGTTTGTTTGGTGGTAAACCGTTTATTTCTCGATTCACCTAAAGTGCGTTTCACACCTTGTGGATTTATATAAAGCATGGGGTTATATATAGAGACTCCATATTTCGACACTTAACCCTAATACCACCGCCCACACCCCCCAGAACTCTTGTTTTGCGGGCCTGTGGTATTTTTTATTTATCATGACTCCATACATGTATCAGAGAAGATATTGATCATTCACAGGGGGACTGATCCTGTCCGGTGCCAGATCGTATTAGCCCCCCTCTGATGGGTGATCAAAGTGAATGGAACAATATCTCTGATATGATAAAAAATAAAATTAAGTCTACGGAATACCCAGAATTCAGTGCAGATTAATGATGGCTGTTTAGGCGAACATGTGACGAGTGGAATATGAATTTTGGCGGAAAACGCACAAAGCAGTAAGTTATGCATCAGACTTACCGTAATATACTTGAACGATCAACAACAAATTTCACTTTCCTAAAATGCATAAAACTACGGCATATATTTTATTTTGCCAGCGAAATGTACTCCTGTAAAATGACTAGAATCACCTCAATTGCCACATTTCCTGGACCTGGTCATTTTGGCCATTGTATAAATCGAGTTATTAACTTGAATACTTAGAATTTTGTTTGATCGTCGCTATATAGCTGAAATATTGCTGAACACGACTTTAAACCTTAATTCTCTCTTTCTCTATGTCCCACCAATTTCCCTTCACAATCTTTTTAGACCAGGGATCAAATTTTCAAACTTGACTAAAAAAAAACCTCAATTTCAGGAGTGGAAACCGAATATGGTTGATGAATTTCTCCTGTCTTTCTTATATAATTATAATTAATTAACTATAGCATTACACATATTTTGAATGACCCCTTCTACAGTTTACAGGTCATTAAATCTACTGGATCAAAAAAAAGTGTACCTGTATTTTATTTATGTTAACCATTGAGAGCAATTTTAAACTTTAAGAATATGTTTACTATTCTGTTCTTCATTGCAGAAAGTGGGCTGACAAGATCTGATCTGAATGATCTAAATAATGATGATATTCGCCATCTCTTGCCCAATCTACATGACCAGTTAATATTTCGCACATTTGTACGGCAAACAATTAACATGGAGGCCGAGACCAGCGAGCAAACATCAGGTTCAAACACCATTCCAGAAACCAGAGGCCAAGCCGGAGTTCCAGTCCTATCAGAATTATCTGCCGATCAGCTGATGAGCCCCAAGCCATTACGGGCAAAGCCCTCACCCGGTCAGAAGCTGTTCCACAGTGTTATGAGGAATGCTGCAAAATCGGCAGGTTCGTATTATTATGTTATTAAGCAAGTCTTTTCATATTGGCCTGGTTATAGGTCCGAGGCCAATACGGCTGACCGAGGACCTATAACCAGGCCAATATGAAAACACTTGGTTATCTCTTTACCCCATACGGCCGCCTTTGAGCGCCTTGCACGCTCCCCCATAGAACCGCCTTTGAGCGCCTCGCACGCTGCCCCATAGAACCGTCTTTCAGCGTGTCATCGCTGTTCCCATGTGATGGATTACTTTTGCAATTTTTGCGTTTATTTTGAGTAAAACCTAATTAAAACTATACATTTTCAGAAAGCCAAAAATTTAAATAAATCTGACTATATAGACTGTTGGTATGTTTTGTAGTAAGGGTAAAATGAAATCGGGAGAGGAACAGAAATAATCGATGGAAAATGCGCGATTAGACACCAAATGTGTTTCGTGTGCTTCAAGGGAAACGTTCGAAAAATTGTAAAACCTGCTTCCAAATTCCTGAATATTTCACGTAACGCGAGTATAAACTACCAAAGTATCTAACCTTGATGACTAACTCGTCAAATCTGCCCATCTGAGTTTATTATAAACATTTCCCGGGACCTGTTGATCTCCCGTTTTAAAATTTATCCGCCATTCTTTCACCACGCTGTGTTTCGTGGACCCATGGCCATGGCGACCACGCGCAGATAAACCGACTGCTCCAATCACGCCGGGCCTCTGAAAAGGTCGCTCAAGGTCACTCAAGGTCGCTCAACCTTGGGCCAATCAGTGATGCTGTTTTACTTCACCTTGTTACCAGCCTCCGTTCTCCTTTAGGGAAGTATATGGGACTTTTTCACTTATAGCTCGTTCTATGCCTGCCATCTCATGATGTAACTGCGAAATCCCGAATGTACGGAAAATAAGCTTTACGATGGTATACGATAACACTGGAATTGCAGCGGAACAACAACAACAGAACGCTGCAAAACGTAGCTAAAATGCGACAATTTCTTCGCTTTTTTCGTGATTTCCAACAGACGGAAAGCAGACACAACACATTTTCTCGCAAGATTACTTATTTTTAGATTAAACGTTGCTGATATTGATATAAAACGTGAACAAATTACGTAGAATGGGCCTGTGGGAGACCATTGGTAAATATTTCTCCACATGACATAGGACATAAAACGAGATATTTTACATCGCTGGAAACGTATGAAAATTGAAATCAGTCCATGGGTTAAAGACCTACACCATTACAAATCTGTTATGGGTCAGAGAGAGAAAATTCTCCACAAGTCTATGGGGTAAAGAGTTAATGACATTTTTATTAATTAACTTACCTACAATTTTTTTTTCATCGATTATAATACATGCATCAAGGAATATTTTAGTACAGCGACTCTCCCCAAAATCGGAATGTATTTCAATAGGCCTATTTCCTACGATTATTATTATGTGCTTTTTGAAGTGCCATTATCGGAAACAACGGCGATAATCGGGACGGTGAAAAAAAAGATACAAGCAGATGAAGTACTAATTTTATTTGATAAGAACGGTGCAGCAAAATACAATCTTATAATCTGGGGGCAAATTTGGTCCAAATCCAGTCCCAATTTGGGGATCGAAGATGTATCATGCTATGGAGACCCTAGTTTTCAACATCATTTTACAGGTGTTTCGTCCGCATAATTTCTATCGGTTCTATCCATATGTGAATTACTCTTCTAGCTGCAAGTCTGACATCTTCTGTCTTAAAATATCACTGTAGTCATCGCTTCGTTCATCAGTGCACTGCTGTAAGTGTTGGATCGCTGTTTTTTCGTCTGCTTGTGCTTGGCACGTGGATGTCTAGCTAGTCGATGTCGCGCTCGCGTCACTATAGTCTATTTCAGCATGCACCTCTCTTGATTTCAAGGTTTGTGTATTGGCACGTATAGCTCCATCAAATATTATCACAGAAGCCATTGAATATCCGTTCGGAGAAGATCGAGGATCATTCATCCTCAGCGTCGCCATGTTAAAATTACAAGCGTCTGGTCCGCCACTGCCATAGACGATCAATTCTATACGTTTTTGCCGAGATTTTGAACTGAATTTTTCGTAAAACATTAAAAATTTCACACAGTATATCAATTCAGTTATAGTAATTGTATCCCCAGAATACCATATGAAGAGAGCAGTTCTCAATTAGACGGGAGACTTTTTAAATTTATTTTTGGACATCATGGCGGCAAGCCAGCATGTTATACTGTACAGATTAGATAGACTATTGTCATTGTGGCCCTGATAACATGGTAGCTTTAATTACTTTTTATCTAGCAAGTAAAACAATAAAAACTCGAAGATTCTGGTTTTGACTTCAAGTTTTGACTTCAAATCTTTTGGACATTATATCTCAAGAACAAAACATTCTCGCAAACTTGGGTATTGGGTTAGATGATGGATGGATTTGTTTTTTAGCTTACCCACCTAAATCCAAAATGACCATTTACCTCAATTGTTTTAAGCCATGTTCTTATTTGACAGAAGAGAAATAATCAACTCAAACACTTATATATTTACACAATATTTAATTCATGAACATCTATGCATAAATGACATTAGTTCAAAATGGAATTCTTTCTGGTTGTGTAGTACAAACAACAGCGTAAAATAATGCGAATTCCATTAGCCCCCATATAAAAATAAATTAAAAAAAAAAAAAAAATTACGTACCTACCTACCTACCTTAATTTTTCTGATGCATGTTACTGGAAACGCAGGATTTTTTGGGGGGCCTTATGGAATGGCATCATCCATCCCTTGGTATACAATTTTTCTTGTGAATGCAACACGGTAAAGATTTTTGCTGGATTCTTTCCAAATTTGCCACACATCATCGTCACCAAGTGAACATGAGCATGTGACCTTTTCGACTCTATCTGATTTTTTGTCCTCCGCCACGAAGTGGTGGGAGGACTTGGAAATGCTAGCTGTCCGTCCTTCCGTCCGTCCGTCCCACATCTTGTGAACGCGATATCTTGAGAACAATTCGACCGATCGACTTCAAACTTGAGAAGGTGCTTCAGTTAGACGGCCATTGGTATTGATTTTCACTGAGGTACGTAATCCAAGATGGCCACCATTGACCATATTGGATTCTGTCCGTGCCACATCTTGTGAACGCGATATCTCGAGAACAATTCGACCAATCGACTTCAAACTTGAGAAGGTGCCTCACATCAGTTAGACGGCCATTGGTATTGATTTTCGCTGAGGTACGTAATCCAAGATGGCCGCCATCGACCATATTGGATTCTGTTCGTCCCACATCTTGTGAACGCGATATCTCAAGAACAGTTCCACCAATCAACTTCAAGCTTGGGAAGGTTCTTCACATCAATCAGACGGCCATTGGTATTGATTTTTTTACTGAGGTACGTAATCCAAGATGGCTGCCATTGACGATATTGGATTTTGTCCATCACACATCTTGAGAACGCGATATCTCGAGAACAGTTCGACCAATCAACTCCAAACTTGAGAATGTGCTTCGCATCAGTTAGACGGCCATTGTTATTGATTTTCACTGAGGTACCTAATCCAAGATGGCCGCCATCGACCATATTGGATTTACTCCGTTCCACATCTTGTGAACGCGATATCTCAAGAACAAATTAACCAATCGACTTCAAACTTGGGAAGGTTTTTCACTTCAGTTAGATGGCCATTGGTATTGTTTTTCATCGAGGTACGTAATCCAAGATGGCTGCCATTGACCATATTGGATTCTGTCCATCACACATCTTGTGTACGCGATATCTCGAGAACAGTTCGACCAATCGATTTCAAACTTGAGAATGTGCTTCACATCAATTAGATGGCCATTGGTATTGATTTTCACTGAGGTACGTATCCAAGATGGCTGCCATTGGCCATATTGGATTCCATCCGTGTCGGATCTTGTGAACGTGATATCTCGAGAAATATTTGACCAATCGACTTCAAACTCGAGAGGGTGCTTCACATCAGTTAGACAGCCATTGGTATTGATTTTCATTGAGGTAGTATGTAATCCAAGATGGCTGCCATTGACCATCTTGGATTTTACTCACCCATATTGTACCCATCTGTGTTGTGAACGCGATATCTTGATCTATTCCACCCATCGATTTATAAACCTCACCATCCACGAATCCATATACAACTACAGACTTACATTCCAGTGTTACACTACCCATTACTGCTTCCCAAACCTCCTCAAATTGTCTCAACAATTCCAGATAAACGTCTCTTTCCACATACACATATCCACTTTCCAAGTTATATTTAAGGAGATATTGGAAGCGTATATGCTGCATGCTCTCAAACAGGCTACTTGGCGGAGGACCTGCTAGCTACTCAGCTTGTTTCTTCAGAGTTATGCCCCTTGATCGTTGAAAATACTACTTCCATCATGTTTTCTTGCGAATGCAAACAAGCAATGTTTTATCTTAAATATTTCTTTTTGTAGGTATCTGGAGGAAGGCCCCAGTTCTGTCAGAGATTGCAAGCCCTAAAAGGCAGCATTTCGAAAATATTCTGTTGGCTGCAACACCACAACTGAGTGCACACCTCGATAGAGTATGGGTGTTGCTTGGCAAACAGCTGCAAAATAAAAGAAAGTACCAAAATGATAAAACCGATGGTAAGCGTACGATTAAACGCCCCAACAGCATCCAGGGCAAGGATGTTGGTAGAAAGACTCCAGCAACTCCTCCGGCTGTCCAAGTTGATAAAGAAAACCTACCACCACAAGATATGATTCCGCACGTACTTCCAGTCGTCGGTGAGGAGGTGAATATATTCAGACAAACTGGAGAAAACCTTGGACGTGGCATTTTTCTTCGATTTCATGATGAGCTAAAAATGTTTAGCGAGGTCATTTTGACGCAGAATAATAATCTCGCCGGTGAGGATGATCTACCGGTGTTGAAACAACAAACTGGTATATCCCTTTTCCAAGAGTTACGAAAGGATTCATTTTTTACTTGGAAAACAGAACGTCTTGAAGTTAGATCCAGGAAGAAGCCAATGAAAAGCAATCCAAAGTCCTCTGCTGCATCCAAACCATCCTCACCTTCTGTCCATCCAGCTGTCGCATCAAAACCATCATCTTCCTCTGGACATCCAGCTGCTGTATCAAAGCCATCGTCATCTGTTCATCCAGCAAAACCTTCTTCTTCTGTCCATCCAGCTGTCAGATCAAAACCATCGTCTTCTTCTGTCCATCCAGCTGTCACATCAAAACCATCGTCTTTCTCTGTACATGTACGTCCAGCTGCCGTATCAAAGCCATCATCATCTGTTCGTCCAGCTATCTTGTCAAAACCATCCTCTTCATCTGCCTATTCTGCTACCACATCAAAACCATCATCAACTGCTTCATCAAAACCGTCGTCATCTGCTCATGGTCATCCAGCTGCTTCATCAGAAGCAACCTTCATTCAGATGACAAAGCCAACCATGAAGCCAAAGGACCGTAAGAACGTTGTAGCAATGGAGTGGAGTAATGGGAGAGTTTATTTGGGGGTCATTGAAAATTCTAAAATCACAAATGCCCTTCAACCAATCCATAAACTCTCCCATTACTCCACAAAATTAATAGGTACCATGTCAGCTTCAGCTATCCGTCTTAACAAACATGATGTTCAGGAGAACCCCTCTATGGCTTTCTGCATCTGGCGGATACCGATTGATATTGCCTGCTTCCTGGATGGTGATAAAATAATTTCCATTCTTGACCGATGTGCTTTTGCCACCGGCTTGGAAACTGCTATTCAGAATTACATTAAATAAATCAGTACGGCCACACGAAGTTATAAAGTTGGTTCCCAGGCACCTTTTTTTTCAAACAATGCGGGCGGGCAGCCATTTTTTTGGAGGGGGGGTGGTGGGGGATTTTATTTACATTTCCGTGTATATAAGAGTTGTTTCATGAATACATCTTCATTTTATCCAGCCAATTTCTACGTTCCCACTTCGAACTTCCCTTGATATATCTGGACCCCTTCAATGTTCAAATAACTTATAAATAGACCGAGACGTCACTGACCTCGAAAACATCTGAAATGGGTCGCACAAGAGCGCTATTGATTGGCTGACCTAATTAGTGGGCACCATATTAGGAGGAAGGATGCCGCTAATAGAGGATGATTTCACCCGATGTGACTTCAATTGCAATCAATGTGTACGTTCTGATTGGTTCTTCTGTCGTTAGCTGGTGAAATTTACACCTCGGATTTTGAAAGCTGAAAAGGTCAGATAAATCAAGGCAGGTTCGAAGTGGGAACGTGGAAATTGGCTGGATAAAATGAAGATCCATGAATACAGTTACCAGAAATTGTATTTGCAGATGGAAAGGTGAACTGTTAAGCTTTTCATATTTTTTTTCCAGAGACTCAAACAGTGCTCTTGGTTGAAAGGAAAACATTTTCGAATTCAGATCATCCATGGATATGTTTTTTTTTGTTTTAAGTTTTTCAATCTTCGAACAGAGTTGTTTCCCTTGGCATGGTGGTCTGGCAAGTATGATCATCAAGTGGAACACATCAGACTTTATAATGTGACCCAACCTCTACCATTTATAACAGACATGAAAGATGATGTGCATCGAATGGAAATTTCTTGGTTTTATCAGATTAATCATGAAATGTGAAACAATTACGGTATCGATAATCAAGTTTCATATTGAGAATGTCCTGTTCATGTTTTCATGTTGAATTGTTACTTTGATATTAATTATGGCAATGCATGCTTTTATGGCCTACATGTACTATTGACCCTGCAGTAACCAGGATTGATAACTGCCCACACAAGGTACATGTATCCTGCATATCCGTCCCCCGCAGCAGCAGCACGTGTTATATATGTGGATTACACTTGCGTATTCCATTACAACTAGTGCTGCTGACCTTTACGGTCTAATTTATTATATGAAAATGTAGTGTGTTTAAATCAGCTAATAGATTGATATGGTTGGAGAATCATATGAATTAATGCAGGCCTTCAAGTGATTTCCTATATAATCCCTTTATTTTTTAGTTCTTTACTATATGTAGTCCAAAACCACCTACATGTACATTTCCTACATTTTGGCTTTTTCTCATGAAAACTTCCACCAGTTACCTGAAATGAGTCAAATTGGCATTTAGACATGCAATAATTTAAAAAAAAAATTGTTGGAACAAGCAGCAAGATATGTATCCTCAATCACCACCGCTAGGACCTGATTCAGTGGAAATAATTTGATTAAACAGCAGTATATACCACCAAATTTGGAACCTACAGTTTTACAATGACCGGTCTTGCGCTCATTCATTTCCTATATTTTATAAAGAAAATCCTTACATTTTTCCTGTATCTTGACAAATTTTTTCCTATATTTTCAGAGTGAGCCACTTGAAGGCCTGTTATTGTCAACAGTTTGCATATTGTTGTTGCCACATGTTTCGGGCAATTAAGTATTGAGTCAGTCGAATGATGATCGATATGGTATTTTGATATAAAAAATTAGCTTGTATGAATCAGTTAGTTGGAGAATCGTCTGAATTAATGTTAAGTGTTTGCATTGTTCTTGCCGCATGTTTTGATAAGTGTTAAGTCGGTCGAATGATGATTGATCGGGAATTTGATCTATATCAGTTAGTTGATTAGTTGAAGAATCATCTGAATTAATGTTAACTGTTTGCATTGTTCTTGCCACTTGTTTTGGGCATTGGATTTAGTGCAGGGCTCGAAATTGCCACAAGATGATGAATTTAGAACGTGTCTGGTTGAATATAGTTCTAAAGCTAGCTAATTATAACCAGCCCGACTGTCTGGTTATAATTAAAAGCCTGATGGTCTGGTAAAGTTTTATGGTAAATATTCATACCCTGTAGTGTTACATCAACTCAACTGAATGATGATCGAAGCCATGAAATTTGGTATTATTAAAGATTTGCTGACATTACATTTTTGTCTCGACTAAATTTTCAAATGCTTTTAATGGCCGTTAAATTTCACCAGCTCACAGCTTGTGAAAGTGCCATTAAAAAATGTCCATAATATTAATGCCCATTATACTTCTGACAGTTTAATGGGTTATGTCTCCTTTAATGGGTAATTAAGTGGGATTTAATGGCACAGTTTAATGGCCATAAAATCAGAACAGGCCATTAAATAGACATTTTTAATGCCCTGTTGATTTGATCCAATATGATGGCCATTAAATTCAGTTCTGCTTCATGGCCATTAAATTTGGCTGTTGTGGGCATTAAAACATACCTGAAAGCTAGTTTAATGGCATTTTCACTATGTCTCCTTTAATGGCTATTTTAATGGCATTTCAAGATGAAATTAAGTGGCAGATTAATGACATTTTCATGCCTGGCGTTTAATGGCATTTTAATGGCAAAACATACAGTAGTGATATGCCATCAGTAAAATACTGAGAAGATCTGATCATGTTGATGACATGATGACATGTTATGATTTGCGTTGAGACTCCCTGACGAGGGTTAATCGCTAATTCGTATATTATGAATTAAAAAAACAACCCGAAACTCTGTTTCTGTTAAATATATTTCTACAGAATTTACCCGCAGTTTGATAACTATGGGCAGGTGTCGGAGTCTGAGCTACAACCATTAATGTACAGGTGTGGCTTACCGGATAGTTTAAATTATTATTCTTGATGCCGTACCTTTGTACTGCGACATAAGGGTTTGAGTCTGCACGCAGTTATGACCCCTAATACTGCATTGCGTCATCGATGTTTGAATCTGCATACGAACCTGGCCCCCTATTGTTACATTTGGAAACATAGGAGACATTGCCATAATAGGGGTTGTCTCGATCATTCAGTCATACCTCTGATATATTGCATTGCAACATCATGTGTTGACTCTGCATACTGTTGACCTATTTGTAATACCGTCAGTGCGTGACCCTACATACAGTCCTGATCCCTAAATGCGACGTTGTGACTTCAGGGGTTTGCAAACAGTTCTGGTGCGTATGATGCATTGCGATTTCAGAGGTTGACATTACATACAATTCTGATCCCTACTGTTGCATTGTGAAAAAAGGGACATTTTTGGATAGCCGGGGTTACAGAATCGCTATCAGCATGTGCTAATTGTGGGACAACACATTTGAGAAACAAAGAATGAACTATGTTATAAGCTCAACAAATCACTGATGCATCATACTAATATGATGTTAATTGAATTGTCACATTTGTCGGAGGATGCTGTACAAATACTCCCATATATACATGTAGTACTGTATGTCTGCTACACATGCGTGAAGAAGACCTGTACAACTGCTTCTCCATGAAATACTGACGAAATATTTCACACATGAGATGTATTCGTAATTCTGAATATGGGTGAAATAAATTATTCAATCCTACCTTTCGTCGGCAAGACTTTCCCTGGTGAACAACTAAAGTTCAGTATTAAGGCATTTTAGAGGGGAAAGAACGGGTTATATTCCCGAGACACTGGAGATCCACAGCTATGGGCGAACAACAGCGCCAAATATAAAACTGTTTTCAATATCTCCACGGCGTCGGCACTAAGTAGTGATGGGCGTTATCTTGAGTAATTCGTCCGGAAAAACTCTTGAAAATATATCTCATCGAAAACAGGGGATAAGCCAGAATCTAATGATCATGATTTGAGGTGGGAAATTAAACAATGCACGTGTTATAATCATGGTATTGTTGAAAATATCTCCTATTATTTTTGATAAGATATCTCGGCTGACTAAAACTGTTATACTACTTTGATGTTGGGGCTGACTGGTAAACTAACTTCTTCTGACTATTGTCATAGATGTGAATGTTTTTTTTATATAGAAACGCCACTGCACCAGGGAAATTATCACAACTGTTACGATACGTCACTGTGCAAACCAGATCAGTTAATAAAAATAATGCATTGTGCATTCGAAAGCGAACACCAATGGTAGCCATCTTTTTTTTTATTATTTGTATTCAGATGAAATTTAGTGATTTACATGATATATAAATGTTTGAAAAACTAGTTACATACATTTGTGTCAAAATATCTTATTATTATTATCTCGATTTCGCTATCAATAATATGAACACTTGGGACGACAGATTCCATGTTGATAGGTATCTTTATCATAAAGTGATCAAATAAGATAATCATGATAGAGAGATAGAGCTTAATCTAACTTCAAAATTAATACCCAAAAGTTTGACATGCTCATTAAATTCTTTAAACTTTGGGATATTAATTTTGATGTTAGATTGAGTTTTAACAAGCACGTTTCCGACTTATCCACCAAAGCTGCCAGGCAAATTAATGTTTTGAAAAGATTCTCCAGGATTTTGGATTTTAAGAGTAAACTTGCATTATACAAATGTTTTATAATGTCAATAGTTACTGTTCAACTGTTTGGACATTCTGTCCCAAATCCTGCTCCGATAAACTGGAGAAACTGCACGAAAGGCTATCCGCTTTGTTTTTTGTGTGATCAACATAGTTACGGGGTCCTTCTTTCCAAAGCTGATGTTATACCAATATAACCGTCAATCTTATATCTATACGTGACCTGGATGTTAAGAGCAATAATGTAGGCGAAACAATATAGGTCACAGATATACCCTTATACAGCATAAATTCAGTAACCAATGTTTACACAATGCGGCTGCATACAGCACAGAGAAGCTGTATATGTGTAACAGGTTAGAATCAACGAAATAAGCCCACTATGTTTCCCGATGTTTTCCAGCTCACGTTTCTGGGCGGATCTCTACCCTACACTAGTTAACCGAGTTGCCACGTGCTATCATGTTGAACTACAAGGAACAGATCATTGCATCTTTAGTATTTTCAATCTGTCCTAACCAGTTAAGTTTTGTAGCAACCTGGGGCAGCCACTGTGTGTACACTATCAGAAGGATTGGATGTAAACGTGACGTACTCAAACTCTTTGGGTCAAAACGACCCAAAAGGTTTGTGTGAAAATGGAATTTGACCCAAATATGTTGGGTCTGTAACGTCTATACCCCAAAATACGTGGTCAATTTCACCCAATCCTTCTGACAATGTAGTGCAAAATGATCAGTATCTTCTTAGCTGTATTACAGACCGACAGATATTTTCAGTTTCATCCACAACACAATAATAGCCCAATGTTCAGCTTGGCATGACACCATTCGTTTATTCTAACTTGTAATATTACTAGAAGACAAATTTCATTGTTTTCCCCATTTTCTTATTGGCATGTCATCTGGTAGTTTTCATATAAATATAGTATTTTACTTCTGCCCTCCCCTTATTAAACTGGATACTTTTTGACACGAAACAAAACAATATTATTCTCTCCAATAATAAGTTAAATATAAAGTGCACTTAAATTGACTGTTATGTATGAAACATGTATGCGTTTTGTAATTTCATATGCATACTTACAAGACTGGACAAGTGGGAGCAACTGACTCGACAAATCGCCAGACCCCAGAATAGAAAGAGATTAATCGACCATTGCTAAGTTGTCGATCCGTCGGCCATTTGGCTTGGATCGGATTCAGTTAATTAAATGGTTTGCAAAATGCACAATAAAGGGGGATCTCTAATGTACACGGCCCTATCATCGGCATAGATGGCCCTATCATCGGTATAGTTCTGGTCTTGATGAAATAATACAGTGACGTTAGGATAACCGGATTTTGAAATATACCAGCAATAGACTAATTTTGAGAGCATGAACTCACTTGTTGATATCCCTGTGATATCCCTCATCAGCAGTCGTGCCTAAATATCCTATTGTATATAATATTGTATAATCCAACGGGCTTGATGAAATTCCAATTTTGAAACCCCCAAAAACGCCCATGGATAACGTAGATAACTGTCGTGACGTGTTTGGAGTCCGGACAAATAACCGGACAACATACTTGAATAAAACTCTGATCTGGCTGGAACCAGCGAAAATCCTTTACTTCAGTGAAGATTTAGAATCAAGGAAATTAGCCCCATATGGTTGGTTTGCCATGTCATACAGCCCACCTTTTCGGATGGATCTCATTTCTAATTTACAGCAGTTTCATGATGTTGAACTGCAAGAAACAGAGCATTATATGTTTTTTGTTGTTTCAATCTGTCCTCTCTAGTTCATTGGTGCAAAAACATGGGACAGACCTTGTGTGTAGTGCCGTTCAAAATATTTCGCTGATTTACCATTGAATGAAATAATTTCCTCCACGGAGCAAAGACTTTGGACAGGTCACACTTCTCTTCATAAGAGATCAATATATTTTTATCACACCGACAGCCATTTTCAGTTGCATCCAATCATCGAACATCAGTCACTTTCCTCTCATAACTGGGCATGATAACACACATGCATAGTTTATGCTATCCAAAAGCCGACTAAACTAACTCAGTTATTTGTCCGAAAGTAAAGCCGACTGATCCGCGTTGTCCACAGCCGTACAGTGTAGCAACTGACCCCTTCCCTTGTGGGACATAATGAGCAGTGTAGCAACTGCTGATAAAATTTGGGACAACTGTGCCATTAGCAATTGTCATCTACATGTAATTACAAGCATCTGGTCTGTCATTCATAATTCAGCCGTCGTCCATTAAAGAATAGCCGCGTCATAATCAAAAGATCTGTTTCATATTCCATATAGCCGCATTAGCACCAAATTCTAACAGACGGTCGTAGTATAAACTTAGGCTAGTTTCCTGCAAGAGAGAAGCGGTCAACAGTTTTCAATACTGCCGGTAAGTCATCATGAGGTTACAAAAATATCAAATCCGTATCGCTGATCAGTATACTTAATCCATGTGATATTCTTTGTAAAGTCGTCATCTAAAGAATGATGTGTCTCAGCCACGCTTTGATTGTGACTGTTCGTATGAGCACCACGAGGGTCTTGATGTACATGGGTTCATACGGCCCCTAGCCCCGGGATAAGCGGAATTAGACACAAGTAACGAAACGTGACGCCATAGACCTTGCACGCTACGCCCGTATTTTGCAATCAGCATGCGATATGTGTCCCCAAATTTGAGAAACTTTGAGTGGAGGCGTCTGGTGGTATAGCCGTGTTTTATAAGTTTTCTGCAATAATGTTTTGTGACGTTGATTACAATCGTCACATTTATGTGACGTATATACGCCATATGCAGGTCCCACTGGAATATTACTGCCTAGAAAGGAACAGTTTACAATGTTGAAGTTGTAATCATCTCTTCTGTCATAAAGCCGACGAGAGAGAAGGCCTGTTTCATTTTTATAGAGATAAAGGTCTAAATATGATGTGCCGGTCGGACTATCTGTAGTTTTCTTCAAATCCGGTGGATATATATCCTTCACTGCGTCATATAGCGATTATAGCAGGAAGATCGTCTATATAGCGTTTGGTAAATGAGAAGGAACGGGCTTTGAATTGTCGGTTTTTAAAAGCCCCTGCATATAGTCATATTCATAAGAGAAAAGATATAGTTCAGCCAGCAAGGGTACACAGTTAGTACCCATTGAAAAATCTATATGCTGTTGATATATTGGGTTGCCAAATTTCACATATTTTTAATGAGAAATTCAGGCAACTCCATAAACTCCATAAAAGAATCATCCCATGAATGATATCACCCGTATGTAGTTGAGCTAAAGAATGCTTTATGGATTCTGACATTAATATATCTGCGATCTGCGATCCTTGAACACATATACTATTAATTAACTTAGACGGTCAATAAGGCCCTAATATCACAGTTGTGTCACAATTGGATCAAGCGCGTCACATTAGTTGGTGACTCCGTCTTCTGCATTCATTTGCGGATTATTGCCTGGACCATCCATGTGTGGCCATGTTCCATCTAGGGATGGTTCGATTTGATCAGTCGCCTTTATACGCAAAATTCCGCCTCAAAGGCATTCTGATGCGCCTTTTCTTGTCTACTAGAGTCGGTAGACAAAGTGTGTACACACTGCACAGTGAACATTCGTGGAAATATATAAAACATTTATTAGTTTACATACCATCATTTGTTTTTATGTGTTATGTGTTTTGTGAGTTGTCGTGTGAGTGTGTGAGTGATGGTGCCTGTGATAGTGTATGGGCGTGAGTGGTCTTTTGATTAGGTGTATCCTTACATTGACAACGTTGAAATATCGGAAAGTTTCTTCCGACCTAGTTTTGAAATAAAGCTGCCAAACCTCACCATTATATTATATTTCCGGTTGCGTTCTGGAAAACATTTATTCGGTCACAGTCCCGGCAAGATGAACACTATCGGAAATACATTGATATGTATAGAATGGAGGCTGCCGTATTTATTCTGAACATGGATAATTTGACGTCCAGGGTAGTCTGCTGAATTTGGCAGCTATCCTACGAAAACTACACAAGAAACAAACGGAAATTAATTCTAGGACAACAAAACTGTAATTGTGTTTTTTCATAAACAACAATTATGACAATGCTTCACAATGAGCCGACTACACACCGATTGGACCCAATCATTTTACCAATTCAAACACTCGCATACATGTAATGATCGTTTTGAAAATGAAATAGCTAAGACCTATAAACATCATTTTGTTTCTGGTCAACATGTGTGTTGTGACGAACCACACACCTCAACAAGTCAAAAACAAACCTTCACAGGAATATCTTCATTCATGAAACAACGCTCAATCATGAATTTAATCGACCGCAATATCGTTTTCCAATTTTGGAAGTGGCTGTAGAATAATAAAATAGATCTGCGAAATGGATTTTTCAGGTTCAGTACACAATATATACAACTTCTATGAAAAAATATATATAAAAACGAAAGAAGGTCGTGTCCCTGGACCAATTTTGCCAAAGGTTTTTGATCAGAAACATAACATACTCTTTTATAGCCTTATTATTATTATTATTATTATTATTATGTAATCAATGTTTATCAATTTATTAATGTGTATGTGCCTCCTTCAAGTCGTTCTTAAATTCTTTCATTAGCGCAACATTTTTTTCCGTACATCGCCTTCACAACATCCATTCTTTCTTTTTTAGCCTCTTTCCGGTCCTCATTTCTTTGAGGAAATTCACAACTTCCGTCGGACTATTCTTTCTGTTCTTCCAATTTACTACTTTTCTCCTTCACCATATATGGATATCCTTCAAATCGTAAAAAATAATGTTTGCGATCATTCCTACTCTTCTAATTATGATCTTCAATTCCTTCAAACTTGTTAAGTAATATACCTCACTTTGATTGATAATTCGACCCATCACACTTTACTTCTCCTCCCTAGCTAACTTCCCGACTACAAGTCTCCAGATGTTCTTGTGAGAAAATTGTCCCGTGTCGTCTCTATCTCATTCCGCTCACAATTTAATAATTTGGTCATCGGTTCAGTCTGGGAGAATTTTTTTCTGAAAGTGAAGAGTTTTATACTTCCATTGAGATCTGGTGGACCCGTGGGAACAATTGTCAGTATAAATCGGCGAACAGGTGTGAACTTTGTCAATTTTGATCTGTTTGAAAACAATTCGAAGATATTGAAATCAGGAAAAACATAGTTCACGAATTTTGTTATATATTTTCAAGATATTTAACCTTCAACCACAACAACAACGTTTCAATACATGTAGTGGACCCTTAAATGTTGAAAAAGTAATATATTGCAATGCTGTGCAACCAGAGTCTTCGCCGGAATGGGAGCCACCTTCAAGATTCGAGATTAGGGTGTATACACGAGTGCAATACAGTCCAATTAACAGGTTGATGTATTTGAAAAAGATAATATTCAGAATAATAGATCCCTGTATAAGCCCATGGGCCTAGTTGTAGGCTATAACTCAAGAATAATCTCCTTACTGTCTAGAATCAACATTTAACCAGCTGTACAAAGACCGTGATTGATGTTCAGCTTTTAAATAAAGCGCGATAAACTGAGCAAGACTAAAAAGAACTGAAATAACGTCCAAACTGAAGGTCATTTACACTTAAGACAACAGAAATAATTGTGAAATCACAAAAAGTTCACAGTCTGTTCATTCATTCCATGCTGACGAGTGGTTTCGTATTGAAAAAATACAAGTTTATTTCGTGGCTATAAGACCTAATTGCGACAGTCACACAAACTAGATGTCTGCACAGGGGGAGAAATCTCTTGTATATATCTATACAGTAAGTATGTTATACCACCAATAATATACCATGTAGTAGATAGAAAATTCATATATTTCATATACCAAATCTAGTTCTTTAGATAAAATTGGCTAGGCAAAAATGAGCAAATTGAAATTATGATATATCTTCGCTTCTCGATGGCGTCATGTCCTTAAGGCTGCAAACTAGAGTTATCCAGTTGAGCGGCAAATAAACAACGGGGTGTCCTATCCTTCCACCAATAGTCAAGTGATATTTAACGCAAACCTGTTATATCCATATATCATCTTAAAAATAATGTTTGTACCATTACTCCATGACAGATTTCATTTATGTGATAAAAACATGAAACCCTTGCAATCCCCTTTAAACTTGCTTCAATTTTCAAGGAAAACCCTCAGAAAAATGATTATTTTGGGTTCATTTTGCAGAGAAATCTGCAGTCGCGATTTCGGTGAAATACGTTGTCTCGTCTTTCATGTCGTGCGGCCAATTCAAAATGGTGAAAATACAGGACCATTGAGCTACCAGTTTTTGTCAAATTCTCTAGCTGTAAATGAGTCATGATTTTAAAGCTCACCAAAGTGACATAACTTTACTCACTGACCCAGGCCAGACAGTAGGCGAACCCAGCCACCAATTCGCATATGTCTGTGTGAAAAACTGACAATATCCAACGCAATCGTACCACAGCAACTATACACGTATAAAGAATTATCATGTGGTCAAAAGCGGTCGGTCTTTCTTATTATGAACACAGGGAGGAGACATTCCTATGAAACTGTGGTGCGCACCATTAGGTAACACAACGCTAAAAAATAGCCAAAAGAGCCAGCTGCAGATCACCCTTCCTGCCCATCATATCAAGTTTCTCATTGCAGCTCCGCACAGCATGTTATACTGGATCACATGGGCTGTCAGATTATGCCGTTCAATGTTTCCACCGCACTTGTAGGTTATCGCTCATGTGAAACACACAACCTTTGCCATATTATACGAAGAGGCTCACCTCAGAGACGTCTAATTCCCGTTCATGAGAAATAGGGAAACTTTCACTGAAACTTTCACAGAAATATAATCACCAATTTCTACGAAATATATTGGTCTCTGGCGGTTGCCAGTCAAGATCATGGGTTCTTGGACTACACGTCATGGCTTATTGAATCCGTATAGTTTGTATTTGATCTATGTCATGAAGTTTCTGTAGTAACAAGCGCAAAGTAATGAATAACTACGATATAATTTATTTGTCAGATGTGTCAATCCATCTGCTATTTGAGTAATAATTTAATGTACATTGAGACGTGAAAAATGCAGTCTACATTCAGTAGGCCACCGCTATCCATAAATAATTTCCACTTATATAACCTAAAGTTATTATGAGTATATCATAATCAATATCAAATTACAAGGAAGCATACAATAAAACATAAGCCAGTCTTTCGCAGACGAGATGCGGTCGTTTCATCCAAATGAATGTCTAATTCGTTTTCCACAGAGTAATGGTTATCAACCACGAAAAAATTACAATCACGCGCATTGTGTGTGTCTTATAAAAACCGTGAAGCTTTCCATGGGATTATTTTTACTGCTGTTTCCAAGTCGTCCACACACAGGTATGTGAGGACAGCATTCAGAAATACGTTCCTAACACAACAATGAATAAAAATAGCCGCTGGGAAAGCGGGGATTGGCTGAATGATTTCAGCTGAATATAAATAATCATGACGCTCGCGGCAAACGTTATCTCGATATCCCAAAAGCGCTACACATGCAAGGAGGAGGAATGACATAAAGCGACCCCAAGGACAAAACTTGAACGGAGCCAGCTCGAACATGATTGCTCGGATTTTCCACATCTGTCTTAAACATTAATAATATCTACGTGAAAGTTGGAGATCCAATATATCAAGAGCATATGCGTATTCCAATGGGTACTAATTGGACACCCCTTTTGACGGATGCATATCTGTTCTCTTTTGAATCGGTCTATATGCAAACGTTTTTCAAAACAGATAATTTCAAAGCTCGTTCCTTCTCATTTAACAAACGCTATATATACGATCTTCTTGCTGTGGATAATCGCTATATAAATCACACAGTGCATCACTGGATTGAAGGAAACTAGAGATGACCGTAACGGCGCGTCTTATTAATCATATAACTCTTTAAACATGAATCGGGTCTTCTCTCTTGTCGACGAAAGAGATGAGTACAATTCCGACATGGTAAACTATCCCTATCTGGAAAGTTATATATCAGAGGTACCTGCTTATGGCGTGTACCTATCTCGCCTAGTAGCATTTTCTAGATTCTGTTAAATGTGACGACTTTAATCAACGTCATAAAACATTATGCAGCCTTATGCAGAAACGTATATAACAAGGCTATATCATAATACGCCTCCACTCAAAGTTTCTCAAATTTGACGATACATATCGCATGCTGATAGCAAAATACAAGCGTAGCTTGCAATACATATGACGGTACATTTCGTAACTTGTGTCTAATTCCGATTAACCCGGGCTAGGGGCCGTATGAACCTACATATTGCAAGATCCCCGTAATGTTTATATGAACAGCCACAATCGAAGCGTGACTCAGATGTATCATTCTCTAGATAACGACTTAACAACGAAAATCATATGTATTAAGAATACTGATCAACGTTACGGATCTGAAATTTTCGATCATCATGCTGTCTTGCTGGTGTCTATGAAAAATGTTGACCTTTTCTCTCTTGCAGGAAACTAGCCTAGTTTTATGTATACTATTATTTAGTCTTTCAATGTGATGCTAATGCTATTGTATGAATTAGGTATTTGGATTACGGATATTCTTTAATGGACGACGGCTGAATATTGGATGGCGGACTAGGCGCTTGTATTTTAATCCACCCAATCAACCCAAACAATACTTTCTGCGAATGTTGCTTGCCAATGAAGCGGGAGGGACTACCTTCCTGGAGCAAACATCAGTCACAAATGAAGAGCAAGAGACATGCCGACAAATTAAATCGTTAGGACTTTGGTCACTGCTTTAAATTAAAAACATAATACCATATTACAGAACATTGTACACATCAGTGGCTTACACAAAACAGCACTGGCATATGAAAATAAAACTATATTGTTATTTGGGGGAAGCTCGGTTTTACGAAATACACCACTTATCTATCTTTTAGATCATGGGGAGCACAGCTGGAGTTTAGTTTGGCATTGAACTGCAAAACGTCGTTGTCACAATTCTCATTCGGGATACCATCTTCCAGAAGTAAAAATCAGTCCTGTGTGGCGATTACATGCACAGAGACCACCTGTCGCAGCCTAAGGAATAAATTGACAATGAACTGCTTCACTACATCCAGCAGAGACTAGTCGCGAAATTATGGAGTACAACATCAGTCTGACCAGGTCAACCGAAACGTACTTGAGAAATCCGCTACCAAGAGAAATTGGGAAGCCATTAAAGGTCAACCCAAACGATCTGAGGTCAAAAATATAAAAAAAATAGTCCTTTCGATTCTGAAAATAATGATATTTTTTTCATAATTTTGTGCCGTCTGGTTTTACGAGATATTGCCGTTTGAAAGGTGAAAATCGCTCTCCTGTCAATTCCAGCTGTGACGTCACGGAGGGACAGCCGTCTTGTATTCTCTATGTTAAAGCCGTATACCACAGTCATAAGTAGCTGCTAATTTCTGGAGATTTTTCGAGTATCGGGGCATCATTTGTTAAATATGTCGCGACGTTGTGTAGTGGGAGGTTGCAATTTTACTACAGATGACGGTGTTAGTATTCATTTGTGGCCTAAATACGAGAAAATCGCTGCAAATTGGACGAAATTTGTACGCAACACGAGGGTGTGGAAAGAGGGCCCGAGCCAGTACTCGTATAATTTGCTCCGCACATTTTGACAGAAAGACATCATTCGAGGACCTCTACAGCGTAGCAGTTGAATTCGGGTACAAACCAAAACTAAAGAGAACAGCTATTCCAATTATCAAGCCTAAGAACAATCAGAAGGTGACGGCAAAGAAATCGGACAAGGAGAATCTACCACGGACATCGACTGAACGAACCTTGCCTGCAAGCGAGGCCGCGGGCAGGGAGACGGCTGTACATGCCCTGCTCGCTCTCGCGTCCCCGATGAACGCCCAGAATGCTATCCATGATGTGGCATTTGCTGCTTGAGCACCTACAAGTTAGACTGGATGAGTTTCTATTTCATATGTATTATTTAATAATAATAAAATGATCTTTCATAAATATATACACGTTTGATAAGTAAATGAATATTAAAAAAATGAAAAAATTATTTCAAGTATTTCTTAATAGGCAGAATTACTTCCTTTTGTTTTCCCTTTAAAATATATTATGAAACAGGGTCTGGATCTAGTCTACCTACAAGTGTGAGAGTGCATGTAGATCAGACAACGACAAAGTCGTACAGTGATCGGGCAAATCGGTCACATTTTAATGGGGTTTTTTCTGTACACCTACTGGTTCTGAACATCAATTGGGGTGAATGGCTGTGGATACAGAAGTGATAATAATACTTTCATAAACCTTTGACAGTTGAGATTGTGGGAATATCATTCGATTTCAATTTAATTGACGTAATTTGTCGAAAATTGAGCAAATGTGAATGCTCACCACGGCTTACTTTTCGCCATGAATGTCCAAAGTTTTTTATCAAACTATATAATTCTGAAATTGGTATTTCGTGGAGATTATGGGAAAACAAACAGAATTCACATCGGATGTATATCAGTAGAGTTATCAACAGTTTACTCTCCATTCTGTCGAATCCCGGAGTTTATCCCTTCGAAAAGGCCGTCTCGGCCAGTAACAACAACAACAACACAAACGTGCTCGTTCTTTACATCACAGAATCGTTCTACATTCAATACAGTTTGAAATATATGGACATTTGGTCTTATAGATGAAGGTAATAAGGTTTCCAGTCAAGTTGCATACCAGTCTATATTCAACAAACGATCTCTCCGAATCCTGTCGTCGTCGGGTTTCGCGTTGTCAGAATGGTTGTCAGTGTCAGAATCGGAGCCGTACGGCTCAAATTGATAGGGCTGAATTCCGTCGTTGATCTTCAAACAACTGTTATTTTGCCCGTCATCATCCTCCTCTATGTCTATTTCCATCTAAGGAGCTGATATCGTTCGAATCGACATCTGAATCGGAGCTCTGACTGCACTCGCTTTCCATGTTATCCGCTATTTTTTCTGAGGCAATTGCCCTGCGTGACGTCATCAACCCAGCTGTGAAATTGTGAAAAAGCTCACTTTGCTCCCATATTACGTGTGTTTCTGATCAGATTAGAATTTTTTCAATATTTTTTCCATACAAAGTAAAGTATGAACTATGATTTTTTAAGGATTTTTAGACAAACAAAAATTCCGTTTGGGTTGACATTTAAACGCAACATCTGGACATACAACAAAACAATTATAATTTCAGAGGCGTCACGGTTGCTTCAAGAGAGAAGTGACGATGTACCTGAAAATATCCCGGAGAGCTCCTCAAGACATTTAATCCATCTGAATTGACCGGAAAAAAATAAAAACTGACAGCGACCGTCCAAGGTCATCGTAGTACAACAAAGTACATCGAGAATGTTCCAAGTGATTACATAATTGCAGTTCGATGGCATTCATGTAGGAACGATGCTATTCATTCTCCGGCTAACGTTTGCCCCATCTGAACATCTCCATCCTCCCCAGGTCCAACATCGTCATGCCTTGCCAAACTTCGAACAAATCACAAGGTCAGAATCTTGCAGGAGTGGCTTATACATCTGGAGAACCACTTTTTGCTGATAGCCAACTCTACTCGTAAATGAGCAGGATGTGAAGTTCAGACAATCCAATAATTCTGACGAGATGTGGCAAATTGATATCGGACTGTATATCGTATGGTTTTATGAACTATCATCTCTCATAATTAACAGCAATTTCTGAACCACAAAGTTCATGTTGATAAAAATCTAAATCACGAAATATTATTTCGGAACCCTTTGTCGTCTATGCAAACTGGCGGAGAATATGAGTGAGATGGATGACTCAACATTGAAAAATTTCTTTCCTCTAGAAGTATACATTTAGACATGAAATATGTTAAACAAAGACCGAATGTTTCACGACAACATTGTGGAAAGGGTTATATTAAAATAATGATAAAAATATGGTTATATTGTTGACTAATAACGACCAATGGCATGTTTTTCATTTCAAATGCTGAGAATTATTACAGCGTGCTTAAAACGCAATGTTCCAGTCCCCTAGATTTTCTTGAAGACTCGTTTTAATAGATGAGGAACAAGAGTAGATAGCGTCCTCGAAAATCCAAGCGTTTTTCTTTTATACGAAAGCGCACACACTTAAGGCATAACATATAAAATATGCATGTTGTAAATGAACATGCAAAAAAATCGATAAATTCTTTTATGTATCTATGACTTCACTGACGTCATCACTGCAAACATTGGAAGTTGCAATTTAGAACAAAGTAGATGTCATATACATGTATATAAGGTGGAAGGTTTCATGTCTGTATTTTCAAGGGTATCAAAGATTTTCAGGAGGTATGTACTACGTCGGGCATTACAGGTTAGTTTCTCTGGGTATTCTAGCATTCACCAGATTTACTCCATGTTGAGGCGTTTACTCCAACAGACGTGCACGATGCTCATCCAATAACATCAGATGACATATTTGAGCTGATCTGTCATCACAGCTCTCGAGCTACCGTATCTAATATCGTTCAAGCCGGTACTAGGGGCCGTGTGGATACTTCATAGTCTTCACATGAACAGCTGCAAAAAAAACACGGCTGAGATACTAAGGTTACGTCCGAGAATACACCGTATTCTGGTCTAAATGATGGGTGACGAGGGATGCTTTCCTGTAGAGTCATATGGTGGATTTTTAGTCAATTTTAGTTTAGTTTTAGTCAATTTTTCCCACCTCTTATATATAGCTTCAATGTCACCACCTCCAATCAGGCTGTGATCCAGCCAATGTCATCCAAGTGAGATATACCTGTGATTGTGTGGGAGAATTTGATACTTTAATTTCCTATGATTTCCTGAAAATGAGCAAATTTGGACTCAGCGTTCCCTAATTATCGTATTATAACTTGTCACGTTCTCATAACTTGGTATTCGATGGAAACAATTGGTCAAAACGTTAAAAAGCTAAAATAAAACATCAAAATACACAAACAATTTTCATGACATATGCCACATCTTTAATATCATGTCACTGGTTGTAGTTTACATATATCGAAAGAAATTTTGCTTAAAATGCATCAGTTGTGCTCGAATACATGTGAGGATTACAAGTCATATACATTTTATCAACAGCCTCGGGTAAAGTTACTTCAAAATTCTATTATGTATCACTGCCCCCAAAACGAAACTCAGGAATGCTTAATCACCGAATATATGGCCGTCTGTAGATGATGGCCGGTTGATCGTGTGAGCACATCCCAAAGTGTGACAACATAACAAAGCATGATCCTCTGATGTGCACTGTCATTTTAAGACATGTTGTAATTGTTGTGCGATGGGGTGATCAAACTCGAAAACTAAGCCGCTTTTGGGGGTTCTGCCGCTCGTTTATTTTATCTCGACTGAGAAATGTACGACTAGAGCTGGCCATTTGTAACCAATGTATTATTAATAATCCTCTAGTGAGTATAAATCCATATGATGAAGAAATTCCGCTTAGCGAAACCCTCATGTTTAAGATTCAAATTTCCCATGGGGATATCTGTTATCAGAGAAAATACTACAAATAATAATCGAGACTTGTATGTGGCATTTGCAAGGAATATTGTTAGTGCAAAATTTCTGAAATTTATCTTGGTTTTCATAAATAGTGTAGTACTCCTCCAATTGTACCCGTTTCTTCGTGTATACCATTAAAAATAATATTAGAACTAAATTTTCTGAATTTCTGTGCTAAATAAGCTCGCACATATGCTTAGTGCATGCAATGAGCATGCGAACATGTATTACGCACATGAATAATAAGTCCGTTTTCTTGAATCCTGAACCTCCGTCAAACTTTGATTATGCTTGTTCATTTCAATACCATGGAGCTGTAAAGCGTTTAAATGGTCCGTATCCCAGGGATAAGGGGAATTGGACCCATGTTACAAAAGTAGCGCTGAAGATCACAATGTGAAATTAAATAAAGAGATCAAAAGCTCATAGTTGAATGAAAAACAATCCAATAAATGATTTTTCAATAACGTCCATATACGTGCCGAGTATGTTTTCCTCGTTCAGACTCGACTGTACTGGCCTTGGTTCAGCGTCCTTTCTGAGAGAAGATGTAGCTTAATCATCTTTCTTTTATAAATTTAGAATAAATTGGATAGCACTTTTGTTACACCGCATTTAGCATAAGAACAGATCTGACTAAATACTTCTATTGGATTAAGTCGATATTTGATTTATTAAGTCCGGACTGTCGCATTGTCTTTCATTGAGCAAGTTCGGCTCTCGATCATATCGATACCCACCTTAGCAATATATTACTGTAGCTTTAATAACCGTCTGATTACTTGATAATCTCCCCTTTAACAATCAGAATAAATTGGATAGCACTTCTGTTACTCCACAATTAGCAAAAGAACAAATATATATACTTGTATCAAATCGCCATTGAAACTGTTTATGCCTGACTGTCACATTGTCTATCTTTGGACAAGCCCGCCTCTGGATCAGACTATAGCCATAAACTACGTCATCAATATACTGATGCAGAAAAAGAATGAAAACAACTTTTCCAACATTTCTTGTCTGACCAATAACTGGAGAACTATTGAACCGATCGACTTTAAGCTTGGGTAGTGTCTTGACAGCGCTGAGAGGATGGTTGGGATTGCTTTTCAGTTAACTGTGGAATCCAAGATGACCGCCAGCCATCATAGATTTTCAGCAGTTGGATTTTGTTGGAGAATAACTCGAGAACGATTCGAACGATCGACTTCAAACACGAACAGTGTCTTGCCATCATGAGAGGACAGTTGGGATTGCTTTTCAGTCACCTGTGTAAATCAAGATGGTCACTGTCAGCCATCTTGAATTTTAAGCACTTGGATCTTGTCTGGGCAATAAATCGAGAATGATTGAAGTGATCGATTTCAATCTCGGATAGCGGCTTGACATCGGCGAGAGGGCGGTTAGGATTGCTTTTTCAGTTACCTGCATAATCCAATCTGGCCGTCGTCATCCATTTACACATATTTTTAATCTGACCAATAACTCGAAAATTGTTGAACTGATAGATTTCAAACTAGGAAACCGCCTTCACATTGGTAAGAGGACGGCATTCCTCTTCAGTTACCTGTGTAATTCAAGATGGCCACCGTCAGCAGTTGGATCTCTACACATTTCAGGTCCGACCAATAACTCGAGAACTATTAAACCAATCTACTTCAAACTTGGAATGAGTCTTGACCTCGATGAGAGAACGGTTGGTATTCTCTTCATTTGCCTGTGTAATCCAAGATGATCGCCAGGATTTTCAGCAGTTGAATCTTGTCCGGACAATAACTTGAACGATTGAACTTGGAGAGTGGCTTGACTTACTGGAGATTACAGTTGGGATTGCTTTGTGACCTGCGTAATCTAAGATAGCCACTTAAATTTTAAGCACACAGATTGGATCTTATCTGGTTTCCGTTCAAAAATTATTTTCATCAACTTATTCATGTTCCCAACTTATTTCCTCTCACCAACTTCAATGTCAACACCTTAAAAATATGTAATGAACTTTACACATAAAAAGCAACATGGTCACTGTGGGATGCATGGTTTATCAGAGAGATCTCCATTTTCAAAATCTTACAATCATAGACACGGGTTATCGACCTAAAACATCTACCAAAGCGGTCCACTTCCCCTGCCAGCAGCGCCATTTGGGTTGGACCAATTATAAATGGTGCTGGTGTACCTTCATCTTATCTTAGCCTGACAAGTTATCCCTGAAGTTTTAAGCACACTAGAAATGAATGTGATCTACTCCCTTGAGGGTTAGCTAGAATTGTAGTGCGACATTGTTGTTTTTGGAAGAAACTGATGTCACTTTACAAAAGCTTCAATAATTTGAAAATAACAAATCACATCAAGCTTAAACTTCGCAAACATATAATTGAGTATTAGTAGATACAATATTGATGCCAAACAGGTGTGAACTTTGTCAATTTTGATCTGTTTGAAAAAAAATCGAAAATTTTGAAATCAGGAAAAACTTAGTTCACGAATTTTGTTATATATTTTCAAGATATTTAACCTTCAACAACAACAACAACGTTTCAATACATGTAGTGGGCCCTTAAATGTATGAAAAAGTAATATATTGCAATGCTGTGCAACCAGAATCTTGGCCGGAATGGGGGCCACCTCCAAGATTCGAGATTAGGGTATACACACCAGTGGTTGATGTATTTGAAAAAGATAATATTCAGAATAATAGATCGCTGTATAAGCCCATAGACCTAGTTGTAGGCTATAACTCAAGAATAATCTCCTTGCTGTCTAGAATCAACATTCAACCAGCTGTACAATGACTGTGATTGATGTTCAGCTTTTAAATAAAGCGCGATAAACTGAGAAAGACTAAAAAGAACTGAAATAACGTCCAAACTGAAGGTCATTTACACTTAAGACAACAGAAATAATTGTGAAATCACAAAAAGTTCACAGTCTGTTCATTCATTCCATGCTGACGAGTGGTTTCGTATTGAAAAAATACAAGTTTATTTCGTGGCTATAAGACCTAATTGCGACAGTCACACAAACTAGATGTCAGCACAGGGGGAGAAAACTCTTGTATATATCTATACAGTAAGTATGTTATACCACAAATAATATACCATGTAGTAGACAGAAAATTCATATATTTCATATACCAAATCTAGTGCTTTAGATAAAATTAGCTAGGCAAAAATGAGCAAATTGAAATTATGATATATCTTCGCTTCTCGATGGCGCCATGTCCTTAAGGCTGCAAACTAGAGTTATCCAGCTGAGCGACAAATAAACAACGGGGTCTCCTATCCTTCCACCAATAGTCAAGTGATATTTAACGCAAACCTGTTATATCCATATATCATCTCAAAAAGAATGTTTGTACCATTACTCCAAGACAGATTTCATTTATGTGATAAAAACATGAAACCCTTGCAATCCCCTTTAAACTTGCTTCAGTTTTCCAGGAAAACCCTCAGAAATAAAAAAAATTATTATTTTCGGCTCATTTTTCAGAGAAATCTGCAGTCGCGATTTCAGTGAAATACGTTGTCTTGTCTTTCATCCCAATTCAAAATGGTGAAAATACAGGACCATTGAGCTACCAGTTTTTGTCAAATTTTCTAGCCGTAAATGAGTCATAATTTTAAAGCTCACCAAATTGAGATAACTTTCCTTACTGACCCTGTCCAGACAGTAGGGGAACCCAGCCACCAATTCGCATATGTCCGTGTGAAAATCTGACAATACCCAACGGAATAGTACTACAGATATCAGCAACTATAAACGTATAAGTAATTATCATGTGGTCAAAAGCGGTCGGTCTTTCTTATTATAAAATCAGGGAGGGGACATTCCTATGAAACTGTGGTGCGCACCTTTTGCTAACACAACGCTAAAAAATAGCCAAAAGAACCAGCTGCAGATCACCCTTCCTGCCCATCTTATCAAGTTTCCCCTTGCAGCTCCGCACAGCACGTTATACTGGATCACATGGGCTGTCAGATTATGCCGGTCAATGTTTCCACCGCACTTGTAGGTTATCGCTCATGTGAAACACACAACCTTTGCGGTATTATACGAAGAGGCTCACCTCAGAGACGTCTAATTCCCGTTCATGAGAAATAGGGAAACTTTCACTGAAACTTTCACAGAAATATAATCACCAATTGCTACGAAATATATTGGCCTCTGGCGGTTGCCAGTCAAGATCATGGATTCTTGGACTACACGTCATGGCTTATTGAATCCGTATAATTTGTATTTGATCTACAGTACGCCCACTTTCCAGTTACCCTATCCTACTGGTAGGATAGCAGTAGGATAGCTGGAGGATAGCTGTACCATCCACGTATCATGGCCGGACCCTCCACGGATGATGGCTGGATGATGGCCGGATCCTCCGTGGATGATGGCCGGATAATCCGTGGATGATGGCTGGATCATCCACGGATGATGGTCGGACCATCCACGGATGATGGGCGGATCCTCCACGTATGGTTTGGGCCGTGAACTGACGTGCCTGCACTATACTGAGTTTCACTGATAGATAATCATATGTTTTCGACGAGTTATAATCGCATATAATGCGGGATTATTTCTGATCGATGAAAATAATCTGGAAGAAAGGGGGTTTACGGTATATTCATTGAAAAGTATAAATTCATCTGTTTATGAAGTGGATGCGTGAAGATTCGTATATTTATGTTCTTGTATTTGTCAATGGCTCACAATGTGCGGAGAAAAATATCGCCACTCCTATCGTACTACCCGTAATTTGCATCTTTTATTGTAGCGGTTGTCCTCTACTTCTACTTCAGTCTATTATCTTGATTATTCTCGCAAATATGTATTAGTTTAGCACAGGGTAATGCAATAAATTTGATCTGCGATTGGCGTTTTCCGATCGCGAAGAAAATGTTCTTGTGTGTGTGTGTATATATATATATATATGCTCTCAGCGAGGTCCGCGCTATACTCTTCGCACATGTGCGTATATTTCGTCATATCTCTCTTTTCGTATAGGGCCTACATTTTCTCTTTGGAAAACGTATGTAATCAATCTCAAAAGAGTATATTTCCAACTTTAAAATGACTACATAGTTCGGGCAAAATAGTACGCCCATAATAAATTTAAGTAATATTTATTTGATCAGACTAATTTTCTAATAAAATTTACTTTGTGAATGTATGGTTTCTATTCGCAACTTTACTTTTATTCACATCTGGAGATTTTTTTGCTATTGTATCTTCATAATCTTTGATTAATTCTGTCAATGTCAGAGAAAAGGGAACCCTTGGTAAGTAACGCTGTTGAAATAGTATATTGTGTCCACCTTCGCATGCAAAATTATTTTCGCCACTTGCCATTCTGGTTGATTTATTTATTTAATTGTTCAGTTGAATTTCAACTTTCACAGAAACTGTTTTGTTCCATCAAACCACCTTTTGTCTGCGTATGTTCACCAGTCTATTATGTTGTTAGTACGTTGATTGACTTCGATGTGTCACTTCTGACTTCGATGCTCATAAACAAGATGCTTTATTTATCCATATACAAATTTCTGAATCAATTCATAAATTTACAAGCACTATATATATATTTTAAAACAAATAAAAATAGATAATTTGAAATATATATAGCGGAGATTATTGTACAGTTTCGTATAAATCTATTTCAGTAATTGACTTTATCAGAAAGATAATAGTAATCCATTGATTATGGTTTTATAATAGTAGATCCCATTTTATTGTTTTCGGTTTTTTATTTTATTTTATTCCAATTACGCATACTTACCACTTTCTAATATACTCATCGTCACGCTAGTCCAATGCATTATTTCTATAGTAAAGTTGACTTTCTTTCGGTGGGGGGGGGGGGGGTGTTTCGTAACCGAGAGCTTGATAATACTAGTAGCCAGATAAATCATGCGATTATCTACTGAAAGTTATCAATCTTCACTTTTGAAGTGACGATGATATAATCACAACTCAAATATAGAATATTATATCACAATGACTTCCATTTTCGGAGTTACTTTTATTTTACTTTTGATACCGATCCCTTAATGATACCCTGAAACCAGTGGATGTAATACGCCTCATCTATATGTCTTCGCTGGTATATTGCATGGTACAGCTAACGCAAATATAGATGTACGGTCTGCAAGGTTAATTAGGTAGTCTACAGACTTTTGATTTTGAAATCAGAGGCCATTTTCCCTTCTCTAAAGTTCTAAAAAAAAAAAGATTTTGAGTTTAATTTTGGAGATTGGATTGTTGGGGTGCCTTCCCTTCTTGATTCATAAAGAACATATGCATGCAAACATTAACTGTGGAAATTGATGTTTTCGGGCAGCTTCCCATACGGTTAAAGAATGTATACGACAGTATATTCAATTGCCCCGAACATCTTGACAAGAATATATAATATATGAGAAACCAAATAATTAATTACTCAGAAGGTAGTCTCCTTAACAAAATGCATTCAGCCTAAACGATTCTTTTGTGAATAGGATTTCGCCATAACATGCAAACGATGCGGACGACCGCTGGTTAGAAACGATTCGATTTAACAGCTTGCGTAAAGATCCCACATAGCAGAAAGAAAAGAGATACCAATGGTAGTACGAAATAAGACAGAAATAATGTGGAATTCTACTTTTATCTCCATCATTATACATCCCCAGGTTTGTTGGCTAATGGTTCTATATAGAACCCTCAAAATATGGTTCTATATAGAACCCTCGAAATATGGTTCTGTATAGAACCCTCAAAATATGGTTCTATATAGAACCCTCAAGAAATGGTTCTATATAGAACCCTCAAAAATGGTTCTATATGGAACCATTTCAAGATGGTTCTACACAGAACCCTCTCATGAAGGTTCTGTGGGATCATGTGAAGGGTTCTATGTAGAACCATTTTTAAGGGTTTCAGGTCGATCCATTAAATGTTCCCAACCGAGCTAGGAGTTTTATGTGGATATTATATAACACTAATTGTTCTATACAAAAGTTTCTGCATAGACATCTTTTTCATGAAGGAAATTCGTAGCTGTAGGATTTACAACTGGTATGATAATGGACTAAACTAAGAACATGCACAGGTAAAAACATGAGAAGACCTGCAGTCAGGTTTGTAAAGATCACTTCATTTATTAAAACAACAGCCAGAATATCTTGAACATATGGTCATAAGCACCGAAAACTTCATGTTCGACAGCAAATGCGATGAACATCATGCCACTTCAATATTATGACAAAACTCGAAAGATACTATTGCACTATACTATGGGGAGATTCATACATGAAACACACATCAGCCCCCACAACTAGGATTCCTGCGGAGGCAAAAATTCTTGTGGCATTGGAATATTCCCCATTTAACACAATGTTAAAGATAGTGCCACGGCACTGTAGCTCATCTGGCTGTAACTGGCAAAAGTAACTGTAAGAATTTTTTACTAAAGAACTGCAATAGATGAGTTTCTAATTGTGTTGTCCCCCCTTGAACACTGAATGATCCATGAATTCATAACAAAGTTTCCGGGGAAATTCAAGATGCGGCCATATTGGATTTTCGACATGGACCAAAAAAGGTATCTTGCACAACCGGACCACAAGGTAAACCTGTGTACCCATTTTGACAGATCCATGCAGTAATTTCCTGAGAATTCACGATAACAAAATTCCATGGGAAAATTCAAGATGGCCGCCTGGTGGTCATATTGGATTTTCAAATTGGACCAGAAAATTTATCTTGCACAACTAGACTCCAAGGGGAACCTGTGTATCAAATTTGAGAAAGATCAAGGCAGTAGTTCCTGAGAAATCGTGATAACAAAGTTTCAAGGGAAAATCCAAGATGGCTGCCTGGTGGCAATATTGGACTTTTGAATCAAAGCACAAAAGGTATCTCGCACAACTAGACCCCAAGGTGAACCTGTGTACCAAATTTGAGAAAGATCCATGCAGTACTTCAAGAGAAATAGCAATAACAATGTTTCATGGGGAAATTCAAGATGGCCACCTGGTGGCCATATTGGATTTTTAAATCAGACCACAAAAGGTATCTTGCACAACTAGACCCAAAGGAACCTGTGTACCAAATTTGAGAAAGATCAAGGCAGTGGTTCCTGAGAAATTGTGATAACAAAATTTCATGGGGAAATCCAAGATGGCCACCTAGTGGCCATATTGGATTTTCATATTGGACCGAAAAGGTATCATGTACAAGTAGACCCCAAGGGGAACCTGTGTACCAAATTTGAGAAAGATTCATGCAGTACTTCCTGAGAAATCATGATAATGTTTCATGGGGAAATCCAAGATGGCCGCCTGGTGGCCATATTGGATTTTTGAATAGAAGCAAAAAAGATATCTTGTACAACTAGATCACAAGGGGAACCTGTCTACCAAATTTGAGAAAGATCCATTCAGTAGTTCCTGAGAAATCGCGATAACAATGTTTCATGGGAAAATCCAAGATGGCCATATTAGATTTTTGAATCGAAGCAAAAAAGGTATCTAGTACAACTAGATCCCAAGGGGAACCTGTCTACCAAATTTGAGAAAGATCCATTCAGTAGTTCCTGAGAGATCACGATAACAATGTTTCATGGGGAAATCCAAGATGGCCGCCTGGTGGCCATATTGGATTTTTGAATCGAAGCAAAAAAGGTATCTTGTATAACTAGATCCCAAGGGGAACCTGTCTACCAAATTTGAGAAAGATCCATGAAGTAGTTACCGAAAAATAATGACGACAAGATTTCACTGGCAAATTCAAGATGGCCGCCATGGCAGCCATATTTAAAATCATAACGACACCGCATGAACAAATTCTGGTGTACTCATTGGGGGGAACATGCATGCCAAGTTTCAGCTTAATCGGTCAAGCGGTTTCAGAGAAGACGATGTTTACACACGACGGACGATGGACGACGGACAGTCAGGCCATGACATTAGCCCAGATGAGCTAAAAAGTGCTAAGACAAAGTTACCGGTACTTTTGTTACGACATTGGCCTCAGCATTGCCGATTGTTGTGGCTAATTGAGGGAGCTGTACATGATAGGTGATATTCCCACCATCGACATAAAGACACTTTTGAACATAAAATAGTATGTGACATTCCCAATCATTCAGTATGTCATATCCCCATCATACACTAACAGTACACGATATCCCCATCATTCAGTGGGCGATATCCCCATCATTCACTAACAGTATGCGATATCACCATCATTCAGTATGCGATATCCCCTCATACACTAACACTACGCAATATCACCATCATTCAGTAGGCGATATCCCCATCATACACAAACAGTACGCGATATTCCCATCATTGAGTAGGTGATATCCCCATCATACACCAACAGTACACGATATCACCATCATTCAGTAGGTGATATCCCCATCATACACTAACAGTATGCGATATCCCCGTCATTCAGTTGAGATATCCCCATCGTACACTAACAGTACGAGATGTAACAGTACGAGATATCTCCATTATACACTAACAGTACGCGATATTCCCATCATACACTAACAGTATGTGATATCACCATCAATCAGTGCGAGATATCCCCATCATACACCTGTGGCATCTTTGGCTTTGACTCGGTGTCAAGCAGACATCAGAACAACCATCTCTAAGTTGGTGTTAAACCCCTAAATAGATACAAGATTAATAATTAACCAATCATGCTCCACCGTGACAATGCCCCCCCCCCCCACCCATATGATTAATATGGCTGGAACAGTCATTCATTGGACAAATAAATATACTCAGGAACACAGACGTTATGGATTATATCAATTTTTTTAATTCTTGTGAGCGACGTTTCAATGGAGATACTAGCATTATTGTCAAGCATTTTTGGCAATTCATCATTAGCGTAACAAAAATGCTATCTGCATTAAACATCGATCATAAGAATTAAAGAAGTTGATATCCATAACATATGTGTTCCTCAGTGTATCCTCAGACTTCTAAATGCCACTTAAACAACAATTAGATATATCTTGGTCCAATCGGCCCCCTGGAGGTGCAGTCTGTCGGAGATGGCTCTATTCCCATTTCCTACCGACAACCACACCACTAAGAGGACCGAGAATCCACCCTGGTGAGCCAGATCTCCGAGGTGAGTGGACCGCAACCTCTCCAGTCCCCTGCTCGATGATCTGCACACTAGGGTGAGGGTGATGAGAGAGTCAATAAATACACACATTAATAACAAATGTCTACTTTAGTATAATATTGGAATGATTCTTGCATGTGTCCGAGATAAAAGAATCCTTCAATAATCCAATCATGAACCGAACAAGACGATTTGACTAGTCCATGCCAGCAGTGAGACAAATACATGATGAAGCCGACAGATGTAATGAAAGTTTTCACAAAATCTGATTAATCCTCAGACGAGGTTGTCATACACAGACTGAGTCATATACTCTCTTCAGAGTGACTGGAACAGAGAGATTTAGATTTAGTTTGAAAACAAACCGCTCCAAAAAAAGAAGGGTTTTCTTCAGTCCAGAGGGATATTCTACACCAAAGAGATAGTAAAATGTGAATATTGCACCAAGGGCAAAAGAAATGTCCACACTGGTATCATCCTGGAGAATCTGCATGCTGTCCATGTGTGGCAGTATCCTCTCCGCCTTCAAAGGATTTCCTTCGGCACAGTTGTGAATCGACATGACCGGGGTTGGAATTTCTGGCATCTGAAAAGGGAATTTAATAAAAAATCAGGATATACTGTATTAAGGTAGATTTTACATCTCTTATGTTAAGGGAACTTTTGAAGGATTTGCAGTCTTAACAATATATTGTGGAAATAGCCATTATTAGGTAGGTCACAAGTTCAAATTTGGGAAGATGATTAGATTTTTAGTGTCCATTTTCAAAGCAATACTTGAAATGCCCCATGGCACTATTACATAATGCGAACACTCAACAGATGCACTGTTAAGAAGGGGTCATCTAAGGGATGTTACAGAAAAAAATAACACTTGGGACAGGGGAGGGGATTATTCAGTTCGATGGTATATGTGTGTCTAGTCATTTAACATTAGGGAGATAGGATAAATGGTATATGGGTGTTGGGGTCAGAAAAAGTTGTCTTCCCCGCACACATTTCTCCGGAACAGCCCAAAACTCTTAAGACTTTCTAATGCCAATACAAAATGGAATCAACCAGCATGGTCAGCTTTCACATATATTCAGAACCATGAAGGTTACACAAACAATTCCAGTGTTCAATTCAACCGCAATTCAAGACCATGAGGGGTGAAGATGAAACATTGATGCATTTTCATACTGAATTCAAAAATGTAAGGGATGGTTAACCAGCTGCAAATGCCTTTCCTCATTAATATGCAAACAATTTCTAAAATATTGAATTCATTTAGCTTTCTTTCCATCAGAGATCTTTTTTCTGCATGGAAGGGGCAATCTCTCTACTTCCATCTATGCTATTTAGTCTACCCAAATGAGCAACTGATAAATGGTCGGGTCTATTACTCCACTAGTCTATACTCACTTAGTCAATAATGAACATCAGGGTATCGTCTTCTCGAAATAAGGATGGCAGCAGCGGAATGGCAGCCCCAACTGCAATCCTGCATACAAGTAAAGTATAGACTACATGTATTCAACCTAGTCAACAGGAAGATCATGTATTTGCATAACAATGATTGACAAGACAAAAACAAAACTCTGCCCTACAATAGTCCAGTCCTAACAAATGAGTATGAATACACAATAATTTCATACTGAGATTTGGTTACCCATACTCTTCTACTCAAGTAGAAACTCCATATCCACATGCTATTGTACTAAGCCTACATTTATGTTGGCCAACTATCAGGTCATTCTTTCATGCAAGTGTCAGAAAACAAAGGCGATAAACATAGTTTCTGGGTACAACAATGAGTCTTGACTGGTGCATTTTCAGTAACACAAAGGCCTGACCAATAGATGCTTATATGACAGACAGGCCAGAAGATATCATGCAGAAGTACATGCACTTGTAAATCACCTTTCTTTTCGTACTCATCCAGGCAGTCAGTGATGGCCTGTGTGCACTGCTGCTTCAGTTTGCATTTTGGCGCCCTCTCCACTAATTGACTATTTTGGAGGCCATTCACTTTAATCTTGTAACAACCATTTTATCCATATCTACTTGAAGGTATGTCTGCATATCTGATAAGAGCTGGAAAGTAAAGATAATTCACTCCAGTTATCAAGTAAGATATCTTGGCTTGAGAATCTAATTGATTAAATGGAATGTAAATTGCAAGGCAATGCCATTGATTTATAGTTCAATAATTGGGACAAGAGATCCACTTGTAAAATCCAGGACAGACTGCATGCAATTTTTAATATATAATCGTATACTCTTGTCATCAATCTGAAAGGACTGGAACACTCCACTAAATACTATGCGGAAGAATTATGACTAGAAGTAATTTGGATGCAATGAAATGAAAAATTCTGGCATGAACTATAAACTGCATTTTGACAATCATGGGGGGGGGGGGTGGGAATAATGCAAGAATGAATCACTCTTCCTAAACAAAGCTGCACCAAGTGCAGGTAGGTAAATAAGGAAAGTATCAAGCGGATAAATTCAATCAGGAATGTGTCAAGCCTCAAATGATTACTATTGCTTTCCAGACCAATTTGTTTTGATTTTTCTTCCACACCTTACTGTAAGGACAGATCAAATTCAAGGGAAATAACCCTTGCCTTGAAAAGAAAACTGACAGATTTGTGGAAAAAAGGTTGGTTAATATTTGTCCAACTTGACTCAAGCTACATTTTGCTCTAGATTATTTGAAGTTTCAAGAACTAAAACATGAGACAAATGAGGGACATTAACAGATACTGACAGGGATTCAATGTTCACTAACCAATTTGGGAATTTTCAAACATGGGAATTCCTCCAGCACTAATTCTCTCGTCGTTTTCTCCAAAAGGAACTTTTTCCTGTGAAAGACAGTCCTCTTCATTTTATCCTCCAGAATATCCAGGTTAGCCCTAGCCTTTCCCACTCCTGCCTGGATCATTCTGATATGGTTGGCTAGGGTCCTTTCATCTTCTCCAACATCTCCATCATCTTCTGGTACCTGAATATATACATGTAGTTCTATCACAGGGGCAGGTAATTTAACAGGTAATTTGACAGGTAATTTTTGAAAGAGACAGGTAGAGAAATAATGTACAGGTCTTCAGTTTAACAGGTAACCAATAATTGTTTTGTGGAGTTCAAAATATATCTTTGACAAAATTCATTCAAATCAACTAATTAGTTCATGAAAACAAAGCGTCAAAGTGCAAAGCCATATTGTGTGTATTTGGGCCACTACGCATGCGCAGTTACACAATATGGTGTCTACCGTAATATGGGCCCAAATACACACAATATGGCGTCTACCGTAATAAGGTCAGGGTCGATGTGAAAATGGTTCGTGTACAGCTAATCACCAGCACCGGAAACTTTAATTAAAGCGACAAGCGTGGAAAAGAAGGAATCAGCTTCCCGAGAGTAACAGGTAAGGAGCATCAAAATGAACTATTATATGGTACGGGTTATACATGAACCACACGGAGATCCATTATACATGTCGTCTGTGACTATCAACCGAAGGCGTTCTTGACAGGAACAGTTGTGGCTAGAACTGACCAGTGATATGCTAATACGGTACCCTACACATACTTTTTGCAGGAGGCTGTATTTATTAATTATCATCATAATTATTAACTCACCAGCCCCAAGCTCATGTGAGACATTGATATAATTCAGCAACTACAAATGAAGTGGCGGAATTCCCTATAGGCTATTACCGAAGAAAGGGGGACTGATCCACAGTTGCCTGGCCTGTGGGATATTGGATGGTTGATGTCTACGTATAAATTTTTTCAATAATTTAGGAAATTTAATAAATATATATATATTTTTTTTTTAATCTTTTTTTTTTTTTTTTTTTAAATATTCTTTCTAAGTGTATGTCTCTTTCATCTTTGGCTCAATTAAAGTAAATGTCGAGCCAAGTTACTACAGTTGTTAATTATCTACTGTACCATACCCTGTCCTCTATGACATAGAATAAAAGAGAAGTTGGGAATAGAACCGCTCAACACGGTCATTTCAAAACATTCTCAAAATAGAACGAAAGCCTACCTTTCCAAATGCCATCCGTTTTTTACTTCCCAAGTGGACCAACCTTCGGAATATATGTGCTTTGAATTATCTAAACCTCGAAATTCATTCTTTGCGCCAAAACATGGCTTTTCAAACTTTTAGCCAGCTCTCCGGCCAAAAACACTTCTGGCAGAATTTTAAGGACCGGGCTATACAATATTGTCAGCGACGATTGGTCGAAATTATCCCCAAAAGTCAGGGGCAGATAATCCAGTGGGCGGGAGATGACCTTTGGGGATAATTTCGACCAATTGTCGCTGATAATATTGTAAAGCCCGGTCCTTAAAATTCTGACGGAAGTGTTTTTGGCTGAAGAGCTGGCTAAAAGTTTGAAAGCCGTGTTTTGGCACGAAGAATGAATTTCTCTCCTCAAGGAAAGGTTTAGATATTCAAGGCGTATATATTCCGAAGGTTGGTCCACTTGGGAAGTAATAAACGGATGGCATTTGGAAAAATAGGCTTTCACTCTTTTTTGAGAATGTTTTGAAATGACTGTGTTGAGTGATTCTATTTCCAACTTCTTTTTTATTCTATGTCATAGACATGATAGAGGAGAGGGTATGGTAGATAATTAAAAACTGTAGTACATGTAAACTCGGCTTGACATAGGGAATGACTTTAAAGATGTAATCAGCCTCAAAATGGATGGATTTTGTATACTCTCCCCTATGGGCTTTTTTTCAGCAGGGAAGATTACCAGAGCATCATATGTATTATAGTTGATGATGGTGGGATCGCCATATACAATGAATGCAAGAATATCTTGTCAGAGAAATTTGAAACTCTGCCCGCTTCGACAGGTTTTCTGTTTCGCCATTGAGTGTGTGTTGTACGCAGAGAGGAAAATGACGTCACGCAGTGACGTATGAGTGACGAAGCGACGCTCAAGAATTTGAATGCTGCACAGCTGCAGCCATGGGATAACGTCATGGCTCGTGCCTACAGTTCGGTAATGTCGCATAGCATACGTTGGTAGAATGCACCACACGTGTATACGCTTGTTGACACGGCCTTGCCACAGGGAATTCGTATCAATTGGATTGCATACATACCCATCTCACAACATATAAATATCAAGGGACGCAAACTTGAAATGCACTTTTCCGCCAGAAATTACCGGATTTCAGAGGCTCGATTGAGAACAAATAAATGCAATTTACTCATACCTGGCGGTGTTCAGGTTTTCTGTTACACTTCATAGCACAAATCCCGGCTCGTATATGGCGCTGCGGTGCATAGTTTTTGTAAAATCCTCTCTCAAATCAGCGGTTAAATTCCCCCGCTTCGAGCATCTTCACGGACGTTGAATGACTGCCGTAGCCTCGAACCCGAAATCCTAACAATTATGTCACGCACAACGAACAACGCTGATCGGCTATCTTGGATTGACGGACACGTTTCACAGTTTTGAATTTCGCGCACTGTCCACTGCAATAGTGCATAGACTCTATAATAATAATAAAAACTTTATTATAGAGTCTCTGAATAGTGTAAACAGTCAATCAGCGTTGTTCGTGGTGCGTGACGTAATTGTTACGATCTCGGGTTCGAGGCTACGGCAGTCCCTCTTGCATATGGCTCCAATTTCAACGTCCGTGAAGACGCTCGAAGCGGGAAAATTTAACCGTTGATTTGAGAGAGGATTTTACAAAAACTATGCACCGCAGCGCCATATACGAGCCGGGATTTGTGCTATGAAGTGTAACAGAAAACCTGAACACCGCCAGGTATGAGTAAATTGCGTTTATTTAATTGTTCTCAATCGAGCCTCTGAAATCCGGTAATTTCTGGCGGAAAAGTGCATTTCAAGTTTGCGTCCCTTGATATTTATGTGTTGTGAGATGGGTATGTATATGCAATCCAATTGATACGAATTCCCTGTGGGCCTGGCTTGGAAAAATAAACGGCATGCTGTTTATTTTTAAAGATCAACTCGTTCTATTTTCTCGTGAATGGTAGAAACAAGTTTAGTTTTTTGTGGTCAAATGTGTCTCATTTTGTACCTGTTGTCACATATGTCACTTTCGCTGACTTTGAGAGAAATCGATTTCAGCCCAGATTTGAGGCTGATTACATCTTTAATTGTTGTTGTTGAGACAAAGATGAAAGAGAAATACACTTAGAAAAAAATATTTAAAAAACAAAAAAATCGATTTAAAAAAGACATATATATATATATATTTATTAATTTTCATAATTTATTGAAAAAAGTTAAACGTTGACATCGACCATCCAATATTCCACAGGCCAGGCAACTGTGGACTGGTCATGAGCGGGGACTGAGATCAACGACAGTGACACACCACAAAAGTCACGTGGTGCTTCATAATGAGTTCATTGTTGAACCGGACTCCTGCCAGGGAATGTTTTCACGCAAGCAACTCGGAACAAAAGACAAGTTACATTTGAATAGTTTGACGCAGTTGGTTGAGCCCATTCAAGATCACCATTTCGTTGAAGTTTGAGAAGCGGGATAAATGAAGTAAAACATTTCAGCCCTCCAACTTTATCGAGTTTCGCGTCTTTACGCCCCCATCCCCGCGCGTCACATTTTCACACGCTGTGACCGCTAAGCTTTGCCCTCGTTACGAGGGAGGGAAGCCGATATCCCAATTATAATTCGTCCATTCTAGTTACGATTTCTTAAGACAGTACTATTCTCACTTGGAATTAAATAAACTTACCTTTAATCAAGTTGATTGACCAGAAAATCTCCGAAATCCACACTGCTCAAATGTACCGGGATCAAACTCTGCAACATGGCGGCTTGAGTGGATCACGTGACAACATTTTCGCGCGTATTCCAAGACGTGCCACAAAGAACCATTTTGTTGTGAAATGGTACAGTGACGTCGCCAGTTCCGATCCAGTGTCAGTTCCGACCCACTTCCCAAAATATTGCTTCTTGTCATAACCATGATCACGCGAAATCATAAAACATTTGGTGTATTTAAGCAAGTTGATCAACCTCTCAATTATGGTTAAATTATATTATGGATTCACTGGTTTTGCTAAGAGACAGCTTTGCAGCCCCACTCCATACACACGACTACATCTGTCTAAGTGCAAACACCATGACTCGCCGTTGATGAAAAACCGTGTCGTCTGCCAGGGCTTCCGATCAAAGTTTTGATGTTTTGCTTCTTACATATAATTATCATATGGTACTATGTATCTGTCATAAATGTATTTACTGGGGTGTCTCTCTGAAGGATACCTGCTCCATTGTCGACATCAACTGACGGGCCCAGTTCCGCACCACCATCATCCATGGATGGCCAATCTGAGTCGTACGATGGCATGAAACTGATGCCCTGCGAACGCAGCGTTCACTACGAAAAATCGTAAATCGAGTGCTGATTAGTATTTCTTCTCTTTAATCTGCTATTTAGAGGTAAAATAAGTGAAAGTACCGTTGATTTATCATCATTTTCGAGTGTGTATACGCTTATTAGCTATCGGAGTTATTTCTTTTCCAATATATCTTGCCAATATGATCAGCTCGACCATATATATCACTACCACCCCCAACAGGCATTCTTTAACAACAGATGTTCACTTATCAGATGAAGACATTCAAAACAAAATATCCAGCTATGACCCTATTTTGGCGGAAAAGTTATCATGTTGACGATAACATTTGTTCATACCTAGGTCAAAGGTCAATGTCAAAACGAGGCTGGATCGGAACTGGCGACAGTGGGTCGGAACTGACACCTCTCATTAAGAAATGTAATTTTATTTTCCCTACAGTTCAGTTTATCCCCAGCTAAGTTAGTTTCTTAGTAAAGGCTATGGACAATTTTACGGCGATCAAGATAATGAATATGCCAATCAAACCATTTCCTTCTGAAACAGATGTAAACTTCACTTTGGTGGGTCGGAACTGGCGACGCGTCTGTACTCTGTGAAGAACCATCGCGTGACTTCAGGACGAAAATGGTTCTATATAGAACCATTGGCGTTGTTGAAGAACCATTTTAGTTACCCTTATTTCTCTAGTGAAGGTGTCTATAGCTCCGACAGGGAAGCTCTTATCCGAAATATCCAGTAGAACTATAATTTTAAACACAAAACTTCTTTGATTCAACGGCAATTAACTTGTGCATATACAAGGAGATACAGATTATCCTTGTTTTGAATACCACGAACAAAATAATTCTAGAAATGAAGGCAACCTTGCTTCCTTGTCTAAAGAAATGAATTAACTGGTCTTTACGGTAGTTTGTTTGTGTTTCACTTCATCGGTCTAAACAAATGAAATAATGAGTATTTTACGGCTCCCTCGTGCTACTTGGTTTATATGTGTTTCACTTTAGCGGTCTGGAGAAATGAAATAATGAGCCTAAAACGGCTCCCTTGTAGATCGTTTCATTGCAGAAAGAGTACTATTGATGAAGTCTGTCAATTATGGAGAATCTGCTAGTTGGATATAAGATAGTATATATATCTATTACAATTTGGTATTCCAATACAAAGGCTTCCCTTTAGAAATGTTCGAAGTTTAAAAAAAATTTGAAGTGTGTTTGTGTGTTGGTCTTGTACATTAATTTAATTGTCAGGAAAATCTGATACGATGTATCTTTAAGAAGTAAACCAATTTGTGAATACTGTATACTTGATTACTCCCAGACCAGATTCACTGATCTTAGGAGTGAACATAGAATTGTACAGTGGTGGACAGGATGTCAGGTACATTCTTGTTTTTGATGGCTGGTGGTGAGTATCGAATAGGTGCTAAATTATTACGTTATGTAAGCAAAATCTCCTAAGCACACATTTCTCAAATTTGATTTTAATATTGAAATCGTTAAATACACTACCAGTATTCATTATTTATTAATTGAAAAATCTTCGTTTTCGTCATAATCATTTCCAATATGTAACTATACGGAATGAGATCCACATTATTTAAAGAATTTATACGGAGGTAGAAAACGAAAATCATATAAAAATCACGTGCTTGGAGTATCTCCAAAAGGCTACCGATTGGCTATCGGCATGGGGAGACCTGTTTACAATTGCCAGTCTTCCAGTTTTGATCGTGGATATTCTCTGTACTGTCTTCTGTTAGGGAAATATTGAGAGTTAAACATCCAAATAAGTAACAGTGTTTTACGATGCTGTGACTGAAGACCGTGGGGTCGTCAAGAAAGTTTAAACCCACGTGTCACAGGACGAGTGTGACGCAGCGGGAGTTGATAAGCGGTAATAATTCGACAAAGCCGATCTCGCCAAGGAAGCGGTCTATTTCTGTTGGGTTTTTTTGACATAGTTTAGGCCAAACATAATCCATTGTCTTTGCGAATGGGATTTTATATAATCGTAGGTGTCAATTTCATTATAGCCGAGTTATAACTTATTGTTTTGTCGAACATATTCTCAATCTAACAAAAGACAAAACATGAATTCGCCCAACTTGTCTGACCGTATCATGTTTGGTGAAAGAGTATAGGCTGACGCGCCGTTCTAAAACAATCCGCGTATGGTACGCGGAGGGTCCGTGGATGATGGTCGGATGATCCGTGGATGATACGCGGATGATCCGCGGATCATCCGAGTATGGTCCGTGGATGATGGCTGGAGGATCCGCGTATGATTTTTGAAATCATCCAGCCATCATCCGCAGACCCTACAGCTATCCTACCGGTAGGATCCAGTCACCATCCGTGGACAATCGGGAACTGGAAAGTGGGTGTACTGTATGTCATGAAGTTTCTGTAGTAACGCGCAAAGTAATGAATAACTACGATATGATTTATTTGTCAGATGTGTCAATCCATCTGCTATTTGAGTAATAATTTAATGTACATTGAGACGTGAAAAATGCAGTCTACATTCAGTAGGCCACCGCTATCCATAAATAATTTCCACTTATATAACCTAAAGTTATTATGAGCATATCATAATCAATATCAAATTACAAGGAAGCATACAATAAAACATAAGCCAGTCTTTCGCAGACGAGATGCGGTCGTTTCATCCAAATAAATGTCTAGTTCGTTTTCCACAGAGTAATGGTTATCAACCACGAAAAAATTACGACCACGCGCATTGTGTGTGTCTTATAAATTACAAGCGTCTAGTCCGTCATCCATAATTCAGCCGTCGTCCATTGGAGAATATCCGCGTCCATAATCCAAATACCTATTCCATATTCCATATAACAGTATTAGCACCAAATTCAAAAAGACAATCATAGTATACATAAACATAGGCTTGTTTCCTGCAAGAGAGAAGCGGTCAGCAGTTTTCAATGATGCCGGCAAGACATCATGATGTTCCAAAAATATCAAATCCGTATCGCTGATCAGTATTCTTAATTCATAATTCGTTGTAAAGTCATCATCTAAAGAAAAACCATGAAGCTTTCCATGGGATTATTTTTACTGCTGTTTCCATGTCGTCCACACACAGGTATACGTTCCTAACACAACAATGAATAAAAATAGCCGCTGGGAAAACGGGGATTGGCTGAATGATTTCAGCTGAATTTAAATAATCATGACGCTCGCGGCAAACGTTATCCCGATATCCCAAAAGCGCTACACATGCAAGGAGGAGGAATGACATAAAGCGACCCCAAGGACAAAACATGGACGAAGCCAGCTCGAACATGATTGCGCGGATTTTCCACATCGGTCTCAAACATTAATAATATCTACGTGAAAGTTGGAGATCCAATATATCAAGAGCATATGGGTATTCCACTGGGTACTAATTGGACACCCCTTTTGACGGACGCATATCTGTTCTCCTTTGAATGGGTCTATATGCAGACGCTTTCAAAAACAGATAATTTCAAAGCTCGTTCCTTCTCATTTAACAAAGGCTATATAGACGATCTTCTTGCTGTGGATAATCGCTATATAAATGACACAGTGAATCACTGGATTGAAGGAAACTAGAGATGACCGTAACGGCACGTCTTATTGATCATATATCTCTTTAAACATGAATCGGGTCTTCTCTCTTGTCGACAAAAGAGATGATTACAATTTCGACATGGTAAACTATCCCTATCTGGACAGAAATATATCAGAGGTACCTGCTTATGGCGTGTAATTATCTCCTAGTAGCATTTTCTAGATCCTATTAAATGTGACGACTTTAATCAACGTCACAAAACATTATTGCAGAAACTTATATAACAAGGCTATATCATAATACGCCTCCACTCAAAGTTTCTCAAATTTGACGATACATATCGCATGCTGATAGCAAAATACGAGCGTAGCTTGCAATACATATGGCGGTACATTTCGTAACTTGTGTCTAATTCCGATTAACCCGGGCTAGGGGCCGTTTGAACCCACATATTGCAAGATCCCCGTAGTGTTTATATGAACAGTCACAATCAATGCGTGACTCAGATGCATCATTCTCTAGATAACGACTTTACAACGAAAATCATATGTATTCAGAATACTGATCAACGTTACGGATCTGAAATTTTCGATCATCATGCTGTCTGGCTGGTATCTATGAAAAGTGTTGACCTGTTCTCTCTTGCAGGAAACTAACCTAGTTTTATGTATACTATTATTTAATCTTTCAATGTGGTGCTAATGCTATTGTATGAATTAGGTCTTTGGATTACGGATATTCTTTAATGGACGACGGCTGAATATTGGATGGTGGACTAGGCGCTTGTATTTTAATCCACCCAATCAACCCAAACAATACTTTCTGCGAATGTTGCTTGCCAATCAAGAGGGAGGGACTACCCACCTGGAGCAAACATCAGTCACAAATGAGGAGCAAGAGACATGCCGACAAATTAAATCGTTAGGACTTTGGTCACTGCTTTAAATTAAAAACATAATACCATATTACAGAACATTGTACACATCAGTGGCTTACACAAAACAGCACTGGCATATGAAAATAAAACTATATTGTTACTTGAGGGAAGCTCGGTTTTACGAAATACACCACTTATCTATCTTTTAGATCATGGGGAGCACAGCTGGGGTTTAGTTTGGCAATGAACTGCAAGACGTCGTTGTCACAATTCTCAATCGGGATACCATCTTCCAGAAGTGAAAATCAGTCCTGTGTGACGATTACATGCACAGAGACCACCTGCCGCAGCCTAAGGGATAAATTGACAATGAACTGCTTCACTACATCCAACAGAGACTAGTCGCGAAATTATGGAGTACAAGCTCAGTCTGACCAGGTCAACCGAAACGTACTTGAGAAATCCGCTACCAAGAGAAATTGGGAAGCCATTAAACGCAACATCTGGACATACAACAAAACAATTATAATTTCAGAGGCGTCACGGTTGCTTCACGAGAGAAGTGACGATGTGCCTGAAAATATCCAGGAGAGATCCTCAAGACATATAATCCATCTGAATTGTCACTACACAAGATTGAGCGGGAAAAAATAAAAACTGGCAGCGACCATCCAAGGTCATCGTAGTACAACAAAGTACATCCAGAATGTTCCAAGTGATCACATAATTGCAGTTCAATGGCATTCATGTAGGAACGATGATATTCATTCTCCGGCTACCGTTTGCCCCATCTGAACATCTCCATCCTCCCCAGGTCCAACATCGCCATGCCTTGCCATACTTCGAACAAATCACAAGGTCTGGAGAACGATTTTTTACTGATAGCCAACTCTACTCGTAAATGAGCAGGATGTGAAGTTCAGACAATCCAATAATTCTGACGAGATATGGCAAATTGATATCAGACTGTATATCGTATGGTTTTTTGAACTCTCATCTCTCATAATTAACAGCAATTTCTGAACCACAAAGTTCATGTTGATAAATATTTAAATCACGAAATATTATTTCGGAATCCTTTGTCGTCTGTGCAAACTGGCGGAGAATATGAGTGAGACGGATGACTCAACATTGAAAAATTTCTTTCCTCTAGAAGTACACATTTAGACATGAAATATACTAGACAAAGACCGAATGTTTCAAGATGACATTATGGAAAGGGTTATATTGTTGACTAATAACGACCAATGGCATGTTTTTCATTTCAAATGCTGAGAATTATTACAGCGTGCTTAAAACGCAATGTTCCAGTCCTCTAGATTTTTATTGAAGACTCGTTTTAACAGATGAGGAACAAGAGTAGATAGCGTCCTCGAAAATCCAAGCGTTTTTCTTTTATACGAAAGCGCACACACTTAATGCATAACATATAAAATAAGCATGTTGTAAATGAACATGCAAAAAAAATTGATAAATTGTTTTATGTATCTATGACTTCACTGACGTCATCACTGCAAACATTGGAAGTTGCAATTTAGAACAAAGTAGATGTCATATATATAGGGTGAAAGGTTTCATGTCTGTATTTTTAAGGGTATCAAAGATTTTCAGGAGATATGTACTACGTCGGGCATTACAGGTTAGTTTCTCTGGGTATTCTAGCATTCACCAAATTTACTCCATGTTGAGGCGTTTACTCCAACAGACGTGCACGATGCTCATCCAATAACATCAGATGACATATTTGAGCTGATCTGTCATCACAGCTCTCGAGCTAGCGTATCTAATTTCGTTCAAGCCGGTGCTAGGGGCCGTGTGGATACTTCATAGTCTCCACATGAACAGCTGCAAAAAAAACACGGCTGAGATACTAAGGTTACGTCCGAGAATACACCGTATTCTGGTCTAAATGATGGGTGACGAGGGATGCTTTCCTGTAGAGTCATATGGTGGATTTGTAGTCAATTTTAGTTTAGTTTTAGTCAATTTTTCCCATCTCTTACATATAGCTTCAATGTCACCACCACCAATCAGGCTGTGATCCAGCCAATGTCACCCAAGTGAGATATACCTGCGATTGTGTGGGAGAATTTGATACTTTAATTTCCTTTGATTTCCCGGAAATGAGCAAATTTGGACTCAGCGTTCCTTAATTATCGTATTATAACTTGTCACGTTCTCATAACTTGGCATTCGATGGAAACAATTGGTCAAAAACTACAAAAAGCTAAAATAAAACATCAAAATACACAAACAATTTTCATGACATATGCCACATCTTTAATATCATGTCACTGGTTGTAGTTTACATATATCGAAAGAAATTTTGCTTAAAATGCATCAGTTGTGCTCGAATACATGTGAGGATTACAAGTCATATACATTTTATCAACAGCCTCGGGTAAAGTTACTTCAAAATTCTATTATGTATCACTGCCCCCAAAACGAAACTCAGGAATGCTTAATCACCGAATATATGGCCGTCTGTAGATGATGGGCGGTTGATCGTGTGAGCACATCCCAAAGTATGACAACATAACAAAGCATGATCCTCTGATGTGCACTGTCATTTTAAGACATGTTGTAATTGTTGTGCGATGGGGTGATCAAACTCGAAAACTAAGCCGCTTTTGGGGGTTCTGCCGCTCGTTTATTTTATCTCGACTGAGAAATGTACGACTGGAGCTGGCCATTTGTACCCAATGTATTATTAATAATCCTCTAGTGAGTATAAATCCATATGATGAAGAAATTCCGCTTAGCGAAACCCTCATGTTTAAGATTCAAATTTCCCATGGGGATATCTGTTATCAGAGAAAATACTACAAATAATAATCGAGACTTGTATGTGGCATTTGCAAGGAATATTATTAATGCAAAATTTCTGAAATTTATCTTGGTTTTCATAAATAGTGTAGTACTCCTCCAATTGTACCCGTTTCTTCGTGTATACCATTAAAAATAATATTAGAACTAAATTTTCTGAATTTCGGTGCTAAATAAGCTCGCACATATGCTTAGTGCATCCAATGAGCATGCGAACATGTATTAAGCACATGAATAATAAGTCCGTTTTCTTGAATCCTGAACCTCCGTCAAACTTTGATTATGCTTGTTCATTTCAATACCATGGAGCTGTAAAGCGTTTAAATGATCCGTATCCCAGGGATAAGGGGAATTGGATCCATGTTACAAAAGTAGCGCTGAAGATCACAGTGCGAAATTAAATAAAGAGATCAAAAGCTCATAGTTGAATGAAAAACGATCCAATAAATGATTTTTTCAATAACGTCCATATACGTACCGAGTATGTTTTCCTCGTTCAGACTCGACTGTACTGGCCTTGATTCAGCGTCCTTTCTGAGAGCAGATGTAGCTTAATCATCTTTCTTTGATAAATTTAGAATAAATTGGATAGTACTGCTGTTACACCGCATTTAGCATAAGAACAGATCTGACTGCATGCTTCTATTGGATTAAGTCGATATTTGATTTATCAAGTCCGGACTGTCGCATCGTCTTTCATTGAGCAAGTTCGGCTCTCGATCATATCGATACCCACCTTAGCAATATATTACTGTAGCTTTAATAACCGTCTGATTACTTGATAATCTCCCCGTTAACAATCAGAATATATTGGATAGCACTTCTGTTACTCCACAATTAGCATAAGAACAAATATATCAAATCGCCATTGAAACTGTTTATGCCTGACTGTCACATTGTCTATCTTTGGACAAGCCCGCCTCTGGATCAGACTATAGCCATAAACTACGTCATCAATATATTGATGCAGAAAAAGAATAAAAACAACTTTCTCAACTTTCTACGTCATTATATTTGGAGTGCAGTTTCGAACAAAATGTTCTACTCAAGGAATGGTTACATATTGATGTAGATTTAGTGTGTGTGCGTGGGGGTGAGTGTGTGGGTGTAGGACTGGTCCATACGGCTACAGTTTTGGTGAAAATATTATCATAATTCGTCAGGATCATTTCGCGACATTTTGACACATGACCTATCGGTAAGCGACATTTCGGCACAACTTGGTGGGGGAAAGGGGGTATTACATTTCGGCACGCGACATTTCAGCATCTTTTTTTCTACATCAGGAGGTAGCTCAAAAGCCTTAACTAGGCAAAATCTATATTACTTGTTTGGAGGTGCATGTACATAATGTACATAAATATATAAAATATTTTACAGTGAAAAATTGTAGATACTTGAGCGAATTCAATCAGAGTAATGAACACGTATTGTATACTATCATGCTGAGTGAGGGTAAGCTTTAAATTTATTTGTAAAATCTGTAAGGAATATATAATCATTTTTATCTCGACAGTAAAATATGTTTGCTACCTAGATTTAATAGTTCTATATTATATCTTGTAACACCCATATACATTTGTCTTTTTTAACGCTTTGACTAGCTCACTTGGTCAATGTTCTTTCTACATGTCAGAAAAAGGGGAAATCTTTATATTTAACAAATTTAGGCCTGTGAAATATAGTTGCCGAAATGTCGAACCCACCACTGTGTGCTGAAATTTCGCGTACCGAAATGTCGCCTGTCGAAATCTCTTGACACCGTCACGTTACTGACCCTACAGAATAGTGAGGGTAGGCTAAGAAAAAAATACAAATGAGGGGGTAGAGATACATTTTTAGATAAAAGGTCGTGAAACTCTGTTATATATGCCACTCGATAATAGGGGCTGGAAAGTTTATCGTTCCTGTCGTCTTGCTCTTATATTTCCTTTGAGGTTAATATATTACTCTATAGTTTTAGCTTCTTAGTTTCTGAAATGCCATTCAACGCATTTACAAGCTCAAGCAGGTTCAGTACGACACTATAAATTAATACATAATGCTTTAATCACAGGTATTGCAGAAATGTTGCAGTTTATCGGCGATTACTTCGACATTTTGCCTTTCACAGAATTTACCCCACTCATATTGAAAACAAGTTGTTTTCAGAATATTCCAGAGTAATAATACATTGAATGAGAAACTATCTGAAACGATACAATTTGTTTGGAAAATAAATAGATAATGCTTTGAACCAATTATAAAGTAAGATATGGGTGGTAAATTTGACTATCAGAAACAGATTCAGATCGGATTACGATGCAACATGGTCTAATTAGTTTTTATTTCGAAACATGGGGGAGCGAAATAAGGAAAGATTGTAAATACGTCTCTCCAATAAGAGTATACAATTATATCAATTGAAAATATTCAGAAGAATTGGGAGGCCATATCAAATCAGTCCATGGGGAACACATGTAAAACTACTTACAAACTGACATTTATAATATGTAACCGAGCCAAATTACAGCGGTTCCATTTCAGAATAAACTAGTAAGGACTCTCGTAAGGAAGTTTCATGGATATTTTCCAATGTAGGTATTTTGCGGAAACCGAATAAGCTGCTGGTAGAGCTCTAGGTGGATACGAAACATCTAATATCGAATTCGAAGTACGACGCTAATGAAAAACAAATTAGGCCAATATTTTATATGTGGCTGTCCTGGAAAACGCCAATAAATGATACGCAAATCAAATTTCGACCTGAGGTGCAGCTAGGCTCAGCCTAGCATTGTTTAATATCCGTCACATCCTGTCCCTAAAGCGCTAAAAACTCCCCCGTGTACCCAAAAATGTCATCATTAACTACTACTCATTAAATCTCACCCCATTCTTAGCCTATACAACGCCACCCTACACAACCAATTTGAACCACGGATGACCTCTCTAGCGTACCTGCTCTGCGCTGCGTACCCGAGAATACGTCTTTCTCTAATACCCTCTATTGCGCAAGCGCACCATGACGTCTCTTCCGGTAAAAAAAAGGACGCTAATCTTAGACTGCATCGCGAGCGCTACAAGACAACAACCACGATCCAGTGAAACCCCGGATGACTCACCTCTCGCTCAAAATATCCGCAGCAGGCATCGCTAACGAGTGTGCATGACCACGATGACCTCGCCAGCTAATATTCCACCAGAGACCTGAAACCCATCCAGCCATATGCTTCAGCATAGGCCCGGAATTCTCCCCACCTTACCTTTTGCTTCACAGGTACATGTTATTCATGGGTGTAATAGAGAGAGAGAGAGAGAGAGAGAGAGAGAGCGAGAGAGATAGATAGTTATGGTTTACGGTCGCGTTTAGCAATATTTCAGCTATACCGCGACTAACAAACATTCTTAGTATTCCAACAAACAAGTCAATAATCCAGCAATCCATATGTAATCAACACAACATACCAAAAACATGTACATGCATTAAAAGAGATTGCAAGAAATTATTTTTATAGAGCAGCTACTTCAGAAGAACTTTTTAGTCGAGTCAAACAAGACTGTCTTGTGTTATTTGGAAGAAATCGGGGTTTTTTTCATAAGTCTTAATGTATGTGCATGTCTTTTCGTGTGTTGCGTTGATTACGTCTAGATTTCTGGGCTGTTGATTTGTTTTTGATGGGAATACTTAGAATTTGTTTGATCGTCGCTATATTGCTGATCGCGATATTAAACCTGAATTCTCTCTCTCTATCTGTCGTGAGCTCATGTTTGATCACAATAAGGTTTGAAAGTGATATTCTGCCATTTTATTCCGGTGGAAGCGATGTTATTAATAACACAAATACATTTCAACATTGAAGCTTCATGTAATATCCATATGAGAAGCACTTATATGACTAAATCAACTTAGCGAAAGGTCCAGAAGTGTTATTCGGTACTTCGACCCTCGCTCTGTTTGTGCAAATTAATAAGATGGATGAGAGATACAAAGAATGTAGTTGCCTGCTACTAGAAAGATACGGGTTGCGCTAATCTCTTTCTGAGATTGGGTATCTTTATTGTATCAGCACGTGAAATAAAATCAGCTATTCGGTGCAATTATTTATAGCTATAAAATATTTGAAAAATACCCCGCAAATTCTGGTCCAGTGGATGAGAACAACTGTGAATTCAGCCTATAATGGCGACCAACCCCATTTTACATTATATTTCTTGAAATGGAATGAGCATTACCGTTACTGTGAACCTCCCCTAATCTATTCCCAACAAAGCATCGTGTGAGGTGACAGACAATCAGAGTTTTGGAACTGGTGTGTGAAAAACTAATTAGCTTCAGAATGATGCCGAAAAAATGCTCTGAAACTGAGAACAATACAAGCGTCTTGTCCGTCATTCAATATTCAGCCGTCGTCCATAAAAGAATTTCCGCGTCTATAATTTAACGACCTAGTTCATATAATGACATCAGCACCAAATTAAAAGGATAAATCAAAGTATACATAAATCTAGGCTAATTTTCTGAAAGACAGAAGCTGTCAACCGTTTTCAATGATGCCGGCAAGACATAATGATGTTCCAAAAATATCAAATCCGTATCGCTCATCAGTATTCTTAATCCATATGATATACGCTATAAAGTCGTTATCTAGAGTATGATGTATCTCAGTCACGCTTTGAATGTGACTGTTCATATGAACACTATAATGATCATGAAGGTTCATACGGCCCCTAGCCACGGGTTAAGGGGAATTAGACACAAGTTACGAAACGTACCGCCATAGATATTACACGCTACGCTCCTATTTTGCTATATGTATCGCCAAATTTGATAACTTCGGGCTTGATAATATAGCCATATTTTACAAGTTTCATTTTTTGTGACGTTTTTGTGAAGTTGATTAAAATAGTCACATTTAACACAGGATCTAGCAAATGCTACCAAGCGAGATATGTATACGCCATAAGCAGGTCCCTCTCGTATATTACTGTCCAGATATGGAAAGTTTACGATGTCGAAATTGCAATCATCTCTGTTGTCGTAAAGTCGACGAGAGAGAAGGCACGCTTCATTTTTATAGAGATATACGTCTAAATATGATGTGCCGCTAGGGCCTTCTGTAGTTTCATTCAAATCCAGTATTGGTGGATATATATCCTTCACTGCATGTCTTATATAGCGATTATCCACAGCAAGAAGATCGTTTATAGCGTTTAGTGAATGAGAATGACCGGGCTTTGAAATTGTCTGTTTTTAAAAGAGTCTGTATGTAGTCGTATTCACGAGAGAACAGATATAGGTCAACCAAAAGGGTACACAATCAGTACTCATTGGAATACCGATATGCTTTTGATATATTGCATTGCCAAATTTCACATATACATTATTAATGAGAAATTCTAGCAACTCCATAAACAAAGAAGCATTCCCTGAATGATAACCGTTGTATGTAGTAGAGCTAAATAATGTTTTATATGGCTTCTGATATTAATATATCGGCGATTAATGAAATAAGACGCACAATAAGGTCCTGGTGAGGGATTGTGGTATAGAGAGTCACGAAATATCATGTGGATACATGTATGTACGGTATGTGACCTTTGGCATCAAGTTCTTCTGTAAGACAATTTGAGTTTTTCAATATCCGCATGCATACAACGCTATTAGAAATAGGGACGCGATACCTTTCTTAAAAGTTGTTTACCTCCCTCGTCAACAGGGTTGAAAAAAGCTTGGCGGTGCAGCTTCCAGAACCAGATATGAATCTAGCTTTGTATGGTGATTTGTGCATTTTGGGACTCCAGTACACTTTCGGTATATCGTTATCTGTGGTTGGAAGATAAATACCTCTTTTCTTGAGAAATGATTTATGATTGTTAATTAAATCTTTCAGGGCAAATGCTATTTGGGAGTAAGCAGACGTATTTGGCGATGGTGTGCTTATACTCAATTCCTTGACGAGCACCTGGTAATAGTAATATTTACATATGAATGTTTTATTATTTGGAGCTTTGTCTTCTGGAGCTATGACGAATTTACTCTGGAGAACTGCTAGAACTGCTTGCGAACTGAGATTTCTCAATACTTGTTTTGCTTGATGAGGTCCAGCCAGTCAGCGGGTAGTGAAGGTTAAACTTTTTCTCGCTTTGACCACTCAATATTATACTCTTCCAGTGCAGTTCGGACTATCTTCTGATCGACCTTCAGGTTTATTGTTCTCGGCTCTCTATATTTAGGTTCTCTTCACCACTATATCAAGGTTACCAGTCACAACATGCTTGCATGGTGTATAGATAAAGTTTGACGATTCACAATCACAACTATAGCCTCCGAACGGCTATAAGTTCAAGTCAAACTCCTTGACAGCATTAGAGTGGTTGAATATTTTGATGGCTATAGATTTAGTATAATTATATGAAATGCAAGGAGGTTCTGTGAACTTAAGATAGTTTGATACAGCGCCTCGTATCATTCAGGATTAGTAGTAAGTAGGAAAAAATGTCCAACCTGTATCCAAGTAGTTGAGTTTCAAGAAAAGCTGGTCTTTGAATGTTTTCATTGTGTTCACTAGACGATACAATTGAAAATACGCTATATCTTGGCATTCTATATCTAGCAATATGATTTAAAACTCTCAGAGGTAACGTTATCCCCAAATGGGTAAGCAACATGCGTTTTGTATCATGTCTGTGGTCACGATGGGAAGATTAATTTCCTCTGCATGATGGCTGTACATAGATATTCGCACATGTCCAGCTCATCAAATAATAGTTAGTTATATCGTCGGTATTTGGTCGAAATAACGCTGAACGCGACTTTAAACCCTAACCCACTCACACACACTCTCGCGAATACTGGACTGTATGACCGACAAATTGCTGGCTTGCTGTACGATAAATAAAACTACATGGTCACTCTGTACAAAAATATGCCCTGCCTCACATAAACACAGTCTCTAAAATATATTTCACTCAAGTGAGAATAGAAATTGATTCTCTCAAAATTGGGCCGAGTTTCAGTCATGTTTGATTGAATTGACTCTACTTGAGTTGAATTTATCTGGCTTGGGCTTTTTGGAACCTGTCCAGGCCTAAGGGTGGCATTTTTCCCCCATCCCCCCTAAATTTTTTTCTTACGCCTCGAGCTAGGGGGCTGAATCTTACCACACTTAAACCTTGGGTCAAGATCTACCAGAGAATGTATAAATCAAAGATGGCAGCTTTGATCACGTCACAGATACGTCATCTTCAAAACGCATTTTTCGGCCAGGTTTTTTTATTTATTTTGTATTTGACTGTTTCCTTTACAAAAGCTGCCCGATGATTTACTAAATAACAATCTGATGCGAAATAAAATAGATTTTGCCCAATTCCCCTCAAAGAAAAGTGGGAATTTGAAGAAAAATGTCGAATCATCACTTCTCTCTGACCGCCATCTTGCATTTAGCCATGATTCTCTACCTGATGGGTTTTGCAAATAACTCAATAATGAACCGCATATGATAAACTAAAAAGTCGCAAAGGGTCATCTTTCATTTTTTGTCGTTCCGGAAATATGAGGAGAATGTTTGGTAAGGGGGCGGGAGAATAATACCACCTAGGAACCACATTTGAGTGACTTCCACTCAGGTTATTTTATACCGGTACTCTCGTCATGTCGTCGAAACCCGATAACTAGTGGGAGGTTTCAATATACAGTCCGAGATAGATGAATATATCCTCCGAAACTATTTGGACTATTCAAGAAATTATAGGCGCAGATTCTCTGCTTTATTTCGGATAGACAGGATACTTTATCAACATCATTTCAAAGAAGAACATGACAGTATATACCAGTACTAGCTCCAGTTTAGTGTAGACATGATACACAGATTCATACGGACTAAAGACGTAAGGAAGTATTCGTTGATCATACAATTTATTAAGATTTTCGCTAGTCAGTTAGTCAATAAGACGCTGATATATACAAATATATTTATTTATTGTAGAAGGATATGTTTGCTACGGTCCCTGGAATGCACGGGGAATGTATGATAAATGACTGTACGAAGCATATAACACACAATTCGTATATATGTACTGCATTCGTAAGCATTGCCCATTTCATCAAAGTATGGCAAATAAAACCGTAGTGTAGTCACATCTGAATGCCATGCTATAAATAACTGTATTCCAACGATAACGATATAGACGAACCATATGGCTAGGATGTGAAATAAATTGTGGATCACGCTCTCTGGAGGCATTTCGAAAACTACCCGCTGTTTTACTTATATATTTCATTTCGGAGAGTTAACTGTTTGTAATTATTGCAGATGTATATTAGTTTATTTTGAAGCAAAATCCCGGGACCACCTGGTAATGATCTAACCGTTTGTTAACCCTACCTGGCCTGGGGGGGGGTCGAAATGGCCCCCCTACCTAACTTTCTGCACTATCTCCGGAACGACGAAAATAGAGAGCTGAAACTCCTTGACTTTATAGTTTATCATATTGGAGTCATTTTGAGCCTATTTGCATAACCCCTCGAGCAGAGGATCATGGGTAAATTCAAGATGGCCACCACGTAGGGTACCAGAAAAGTGGTGTTTTTGTCATGTTTCTTCAACATTTCTGCTTTTCCGCGACGAAAAGTGGGCAAAAACTATATCATTTCACATCACATTAATATTTACTAATTTATCATGCAGTTTTTGCGGAGAAATTGCATAAATAAAAAAAAAATCGGAAAATCCGCCCGAAAAATCGACGAAAAAATGTGTTTTTGAAAATGACGTCACTGTGACGTCATCAAACCGGCCATCTTGGATTCTTTTTTTACATTTTCTGGTAGACCTTGACCCAAGTTTCAGGTTTTCAGGTTTGAAGTTTCAGCCACCTAGCTCAAGGGATAAGAAAAATAATTGGGGGGGGGCATTTCGGCTCCACCCCAGGCCAGGATATGTCCCAAGAAACCCAGGTCAGATAGGGTTAAGTTATTTTTTGCTCGTCAGTTTGCTTCATTAAATCAGATAAACCACCACATTCGATTAACCTTACTGTCCCACCTGTTTCTAAATATATTTACCACATTTATATTAATAATTGATACCCTGTGTAAGATGGACAACATGAACAACAGGACGTTCACAATTAATGGAATATATGTGCTGTCTATAACTACATTGTTTCATACATCAAGCAACAATGTGGCCGAAGGTACAGAATTTGAGGCTGCGGGTGAGACCCTATGCCTGTCATCATGGAGTACGTCCTGACCGCGTCATGAATTAACATTGACCCCCAAGTGACGTCACATGAATAACTGAAGGGACGCTGATTGAGACTGGAAATTACATCCTTCAGTTTATTCGAATAAAACCTAGACATCAAAGTAATGGTTATTATATAAACGGAGGAGCAATTTGAAAAGAAAACTCTCCCCTCCCCCCTTCCGACTGACGCAGCAATAATTACGTGGGAATATTTACACTAATTAGAGGTATTTATTTGTGCCTTAGAGATTCATCCGCAACGTTTCCATTGCAGTTGATAAGATATTCTCGCATACAGAATTGCATTACTCAGTTGAAGTTCGAAGACGGTCCCTCAGTGCCGTTACACGTCGCCGCCCCCAGCATAAATATTGATACCTCAATTTCTCAATTAATGCCGAGCAAAGTGATACCTAATACAAAAATTTAACTGAAATTACCATACCCCTTTTCCGAGAATGGAATATTCAATATCAGCTAGTGTCCAAAGATGATGTTGCCTTTCCATCCGTTCAGGATGGCAACAAGCAGAAGTGAAAATTAGAGACAGCGAACTCTAAATATAAACCGAAAACAGTAGTCCATTAACAAAATAAGGACCTATAAAATTCCTCTAAATTTCATGTATATAATATTTTAATGTTTGCTGTCATCGTTGACAACAGTTGAACGCTTTTCCGTTATGGGAAACCTTCTTGTATTTTTTTTTCGTATTTTGTCAGTGTATGCATATATGGAAATGATGATAACTTTCGCATGTATAAGTTATTTCGATTATTGACTCAATTTTTTTCTGTGAAAGACGATTAAATATGTTAAATATTGAATGTCGTATTTGTGCGGTAGGTTTTGGATAAAAGCAATACTAATCCCCTCTTGGAAACAACTCTTCTTGTTAATTATCGTTGAGAGGAATATAGAGATCAAAGTGTAAAGCTTGTGCTAGACAGAAAACATTATGATTTCTAGATTAAACGCAACATTAAAATGGTGGTGGAACACGATGCCAGCGTACTTGTAAGCCGTCATATGGCCCAGCGGACAAATATGCTGACTGCATATTTCTTATAAGAGCACAAAAACCAAAAATAATCCGTGCGCGGATTTGCATCCCAGGCAGGATTTGATAGCCAGCCACGCTCTTATTGTGTTTGTTCATGCGGACACCTTGAATGACATGACAACACTGGTTACTGTCAATAAATTTTAGGTGGCTTGTCATTGACTAACACAATATGTTTGACCAGGATCTATTGTTAACTAGATTGACCAGTTGGTCAATACCAGACAAGCATGGAAGAAGCTGGAACGGTTTATGAGCCTGGACCTGGAGAAGATCTTCTCGAGGAAGTTTCTTTAAATTGTCGATCAACTGGTGCAGTGTACATGCAGGAAGAACAATATCCTAATTGAAACGACTTTCTGTCATTAAAACGAAACCTACGAATTTTCTGGTTTCAGTTGGGCAGTGACCGTGGTCGTTGCTCTTTTGGTGTACCTGACGTAGTCCAAAAAAGTTATTGGTTTGGAATGAGTTATGTATTATTAGTTAAGTTACTGGATACATACTTGTGACCACTTTTTAAAACACACAAGGTCAAATGGAATTTTTTATTAATATTTTGTGGGTCCTTTATACACCTAAACAAACTATATAATACAAAAAAAGCAACAAATTTTAAAATTGATAACATAATAATCTACGGACCATTAATGCATTTTAAACAATATTTCAAAAGTTTGGTAAACAATTGCTTCGACCTCTTTGGTTCGAATTACTGAATGACCATCTGATCTTTTCCACAATAGCCACGCAACTGCCAATTACAATTCCAAGAACTAAAATGTAAAATACACTTTGTAATGTGAGTAAATCCAGGGTCTCAGTCCGTGTTCTACGTGATGCACACATTTGCTTCTTCGGAATCCATTTCTCCCGCCACAAATCGACCAGGCCGCTGGCGTGATATTGTAGAATTCTGAAGACAAAACACGACAGTAGTATTTGAATTAACACACACACCCGTAATGTATAAATTAATTGCCTACTTATCCATTTATGGTAAATTGTCAACTATACATTCCACAACTACATTTACGATTCTACGATATATCTCGAAGTGATGGCGCTTGGTCAATTGTTTTCTTGTGGACGCATGCTTGATCAACTCATACATATCATTTAAATACACGTAGCTTCATACTTCAATACTTATTCCAGTGTTAAGAGATTGGAGCCCACCCGGGAATCAATATTGGCGAAAATAATTGTATTTCATTTTTTTTTTATGACTAAATCCGTTCTTTCTCCAGGTGAGATTAATTTGATGAATAAATGTTTGCTTAACCCTACCTGGAGGGGGGGTGAGAGCGAAATGACCCCCCTACCAAACTTTTTGTGCAATATCCGGAACGGCAAAAAGTGAAGAGCTGAAACTCTGTGACTTCATAGTTTAACATATAGGAGTGAATTTGGGCTTATTTGCATAACCCCCCGAGCAGAGAATCATGGGAAAATTCAAGATGGCGGCCACGTGGGGTCGCAGAAAAGTTATGTTTTTGTCATATTTCTTCAAAATTTCTGCTTTTCCGCGATGAAAAGTGGACAAAAACTATTTTATTTCACATCACATTAATATTTACTAATTTATCATCCAGTTTTTGCGGAGAAATTGCATAAATAAAAAAAATCGCAAAATCGAACAAAAAATGCCGTTTTTGAAAGTGACGTCACTGTGACGTCATCAAAGCGGCCATCATGGATTTTTTTTTACATTTTCTGGTAGAGCTCCCAAGGCCACAAAAGGTCCCAAAAATCCCAGGGCAGATAGGGTTAAATTTAATTCAGCCTTCAAAATCGTATTATCCTTGGCAAAATTTTCGCCTGATTGAGACAATGCAACATGTCAATTCGCACTTGTCTCACAGAAACTGGAAACGTTTCTCATCATGAGGGTATTAGAGATTTAGCATGCTTATTCTGAACTACATCAAGAAAAAATATGGGCATCAGTTTCCTAAAGTGTAAGCTGTGTTCAGTTGAAAACCCATAACATTGCACAGAAAAAAAATCCAACAAAATGACCAGGTAGGTTGATCGTGTTAATAGACGGCAAAGGCCAGTGGGTGTATGAAACTCCGCTCAGGTGAGTCGCAAACGATTAGTGTTGACAATTTGCCAGATAAAAGGCGAAAAAGGAATAAGCCAAACCAACCTATCCGATATAATCTCTGTGTATGGTGAATTCTTCGTTGTCCCAACGATGTAGCTGTTAGTGTAGAACTCTTCCTTCATTATGGCTAATTCACAGTTGTCCGCGGTCATGTAGCGCAGAAACGAGGTATCGGCAATATAGGCATATCCCCCAGCCTTTACTTTCTCCATGTGGCGAGAATAAGAGTTGCTGAATATATCCGTGTCGTCTCGGGAAAATTCCAACATTTTCCCCCAAACATTTCTGTACTGAGACATACTTGCATTCTGTGTGTTACAAAAGTTGGACCACTAAACATGATAATGAGATTCATTAAAGTGTAAATGTTGTACTTTTGCAAGTTTACGTCATATTAAAGACAATCTTCCAAAATGTAGGATTTATACCCTCTTTCTTATTTTACGACTGTAAGTTAAACAATTCCAATGTTATTTATGTTAATTTCGGGCAAAGCGCCACAAATATGTCGGAACATGTGACGTTATTATGGAATGTTGGGGAAAAACTTTATTACGTTTTGTTATTCACATCGTTATCTTGAATATGCCGTACAGTTACCCAAGTACCCCAGTTACACTTTAAAGAGGTAGTAGCGCGATTTTAATTGGTAGGGAAACTGAAAAGCATGAGCATCTGCGACATTTGCCGAAACAATTTCAAGTCTTGTATTTTAACCAATCACCAGACCAATCTTGTTAGATTCTTCAACTAAGTCTAGTGAATAAGATGAACATGAGCAATGACTGAGATGACGTCGGGTAACGTGACCAGGTATCCATGATGTTACGTTAAGAAGCCGTCACAGTGCGCTAAAAGTTCTAAGGTAGTGTGTGACGTTGCAAAGCGTCACGATTAGAATGCCGATGGGCGTTTTACGACGTCATCTCAGACACTGGAGTCAAGTGCAGGTGCTGTCATGTTTTACAGAGAATGTCAGAAATGCGATTTCAATACCCGTCATATTAACAAAAATGAGGTCACAGAAAAATGTTCACCATAGTTGCTCTCAACTACTAAATAACTTTTATCAAAATATGATATTTGCTGAATAGTTATTAAATGATGCTACTACCCCTTTAAGGGTTTAGACGATATATTATGGTGTGGCTGTAGATAAACAGAAAGAATGGATTTACGATACTCCCAAACCGACAAAATGACGACCATTTTCGAGAATCTGTCAGATTACTTTAGTTGTTCATTACGGTTGTCAGGATCGTATGATATCATAAATATGTGAACTTATTATATCAAGAAAAAAGTCGTACTTTAAATACATCACCATACAGTGTGCCACCGGTCATTCCAAAGGTAAATTCGGTCTGTTCTGTGAGTTCCTCGAGTGTTTCAAACGGAACACGTGATCTGGTTACGGCTAAGTAGGCTACCAGATTCCCACTGAATGTGGCCACCAATACGATGGCGAAGAGTAACCAAAATGCTACCAGTGTGCGACCGGGTAAGGCTCGTGGACTATATCTGCAACCTGTATGATCATAAAAAACAGAGCTCTGTTTCACATGCTTACCTGGTAAACTGACGGTTTCTCCGGATATTGATTAATCTCAGAACATTCCTCAGTATACTGGGGTGACATAATTACGCTGTAAATCCACATACATATATCGCTCGCATTTAATAGCGAACCGAGAAAAAAGAGTACCCTGTTGGATTTACATCGAGGACAGGAGGGCAATTATCAGGAAGGGTAATGCCCAACTACCATGTCTTCCGATAATGGATTAAATGGGAGGGGGCATTAAAGAGATGAAAATTTGTTGGTGGCTCATTTACTAAATTTTGTTGGTTACCAATATCTAAATACCGAAATGGCTGTCCAAAATCCTTAAATTTGACAATTTTGATCGTTATTGGAAATGTACAATATAATTCATTTAGCATATTCATAGCTGGAGGGACAGCGCAAACCTATTCCTTGGTCGCTCTCAAACAACTGCATTAATAAATAGTCAAATCTATAAATTGTTTAGAAAACACCACTTCACTCCTATTCTGACAACATCAAAAGCCGTATTGACGGCCTTCGCCTCCTTTATATTCCACACGAGATGATTGGTTCAGGGGAGAGAACTCCTGATCAGTAACACTGGATTCCGAAATGGGTATATTGGATATTCAAGCCTACAGATAGTCCTTTGTTATTAAATAAATGTACTCAGGGACAACAGAAATCTGCAGATATATGTGGGATAAATACTGCAGCTTCATGTGGACGAAATATGTTCCAATGCCCAAATATGAAACTACCACGACAGATTTATTCAAGCAACGTTTGACCTGATAGTACTTGACCACATCGTAATCCCAGAAGTACCGCATTTTACCGCATAGTCACGCCAGGTATGAGACTGAAGTGCAGGTTCACACACATGTGTGTTTTTTTTACAAGAGCCAGCAACGCCAGAGTATTTTGTCTGAGTGCCGGTGTGATGGATAAGAATGTCCTGGTGATTAGTGTCCCTTTTCATTATCTTTTCTATTGGAACCAAAGACGGACACTTGTCCACAATATGGAGAAAAGTGTCCTAGCTGGGTTAGGAGATAGGAGCCGGACACTCGTAGCCAGCGGACATTCTTAGCCTCCACACCGGTTCAACAGTTCAAGTAATTCATTCAATAAATGTTATTAGCGCAAGTAGGCGTTCCTAGATATCAGCATTGTTGGCTCATGTGAAAAAACGCATGCGCGTGAACCCGCCCTTCAGTCTCGCTCCTGTCAAAAATATGCGGTAATATGCGGTTCTTCTGGGATTACGACGTGGCTTATTGACCTACACTTCGATATACATGAAAACAGAATTAAAACCCGCCTTGTATCACGAGGGAGTTATAACGAATGTAGTGATGGTGTTTATCTGAACAATATACTCAGTGGCTATATCGCGATATACCGAGATCTGAACAATATACTCAGTGGCTATATCGCGATATACCAATATCTGAACAATATACTCAGTGGCTAAATCGCGATATACCGAGATGTTAGCGAAGACTTGGTTATGCTCATGCACGAATACAGGACAGCATGGTAATGGTGATATTGTGAGAATGACTGGGTTTGAAAACTTTGGCTCGTTCGACGAAGTATGGATAGGAATTGGAGCTTGAATTAACCTACGAAAGTTAAAAAAAACGTACAGCTTGATATAGGTATATGAACATAGGTATTACAAGTATTATCTTCCAGAAGTAGCGATGGGTGCCACAAACAATAGTTTCTGTGAAAGGTTGTGAATGTTGTGGCGGATGACCAGTGGTGATTACTAAGTGATTGGCCATTTCTCATCTAGCCGTTTGCCCTTTTGGCGTAAAAAAAATAACACAAAGTATTTTCTTTCATATCATATAATTCTCCTGCCAAAGAAATTCACCCGCTGCCTCAAACATATACAAAATATTCATGTACGAAAGACGTGCTGGGGAAAATTTGCAGCGCAGATATTAGGATCTTTATAAACAGATGTATCATATCGAATATCAATGAGTACAAACTTCAGTTTTAAGCTGGAGTGACTAGACAAATGTGCAGTGTATCGTACGCGATCTGCATTCGAAAGCCCGAAATATCGTACTACTGTGCACATGGAGGAATATCTGCTTGGAAATTTGTGTGCCATATACGATTTTTTCACAGAGTTGCATGTATGCCATATGAAGGGAGATGGGATTCCAGAAATCAACCATCTGAAAGTGATTTGACAGATACGCCAAACCCGGCAATAGGTAGCCAGCCGCCGTCCATGAAAATCGCCGATATCAGAATCAAATATCCTATTCATGAAACATTAATATCACTCAAAAATCAGGTATGAAATAACAGGAAGTACACTGTATATAAACACCAACTAGACATGCGGTAGATACAGGACATCTGGTCAGGAGAATGAGTAATTATTAGGAACACAAACACGATAATCCAGCAAATTATGTCACATTACCTTGGGTTATTAGAGATCCGTAGCAATACCACAAAGATTCCTTGGATATGCATAGCGGTCTGGATGACTTTTCAGAATCACAGGGGCTGATTTTTTCGAACAAAGACAGAAGACGAGAGATGACCAGGAGAGCCAACACCAACAATAGCAACATGGGCCAAGATATTAGGTCCAGCAATACACGCCAGCCAATATCCTCGTTTCTAGGTTTCTTGTAGACCACGCCAGTTGGTTCGTAAAAGAATGTTTCAGAGAAGTCCATGACATTTGCTCTCAAAATTGACATGGCTGTGGCGGCCACTGTTATATTCACCTCCTGTAAGTAGATATACGTTCATAAACATAAACAATGTTAGCTGGCAGTTCGCGATTCACATTTCATTATTTGGTTGTGACGCTATCTGCCAGTTCCCGATTCACGATGTAAAGTATTATAGCGCCTGTAGACACCCTTATATGTGATTGAGAGACCCCCAATTCGGTACACATATTCTGTGACAATACCTACATGATGGCGCCATTAGTTTTCACGATCCAACGCTAAGGGCGAATAGATAACCGAAATCTGAATTGGTAACTGGACTGGTAGACACTCTTGCAAGTGATTTAGCTAACAAACTAGGTAGACATACGTTAGGAGACAAAAACCATATGACGGGTACCACAATCCACAATTGGTTTCGCAATCCACCGCTAGCTGGCGAATAGGTAACTGGCATCCCACCTGGTTACTGGACTGGTAGACAACTCTGCAAGCGAGTTAGAGCCACTAAGCTTGGTACATATATACTACAATATACGACAATACCTGTATGATGGTAACATTAATCTCACGGTCCACAGCTACAGACGCTACAATTCCTTGAATCGTGGATTGTAAGCAGTGAACTGGCAGCTAGCTTCACAGCGGAATAGTAAACTTGCCGAGTGTCATAAAACTTCTACCTAGACGTACGATTCGCAAGGATGTGAGTAATCATAAAAAAAATGTATCTGGGCTATGCCGCTTATGTCCTATATCATGTATATATATCTGCTACACAAATAACTTGGCAAATCTAGTTGTCATGTTTAATTCTGTTAGACTAAATGGGAGGTTTCCGATAACGATCTCAGACGGAGTGCACAGCGAGGCGTGATCCGATTTGGCTTCGCCTATGGATTTCTGGGTAGCATTTCTCCCTACGCCCCGTAGTGGAGAAATCTATATATTCTGACATATTTTCAACTGAAACTTGCCAAACGATACATTGAGATAAGCATGATGGTCTTTTCTTCAAACAGTAAGATAACTGTTGCATGCATATTTACCAAATTTATAACAGTTATAACTGACTGAAAATATATTTCCGTGTAGCAGAATAGAGACAAACGTGCATAGACTACAGTGCCCAGAAACATGCAGGCGACGCCACAGTGGGCACTCTGTTCGAAACCGATATCGGATAACGCCCATTTATAACAGAAAGATACATTTGTTTTGAAATTACATCTACGTGTACACTTGCCTCGATAGTTTACCGGGACAGTGTTCAGTGGAACGCACTGTTTCATCCGGCGTCAAACTGGACAGTTTACCAACGTAATATCTCGAAATACAAGGTTCATGTTCTACTGACTACGTTGCCACAGTTAGGTACACCATATCCAGGAACAAATATCTACACTTCAAAGTTTTTCAAATTTGGCGATACATATCTCATCCTGATAGTAAATGTATGACGTTGTTTATTAACTTGTGCCTAATTTCGCTTAACCCGGGACTAGAGGCCATACGAACCCAAGTACTTCGAAAACCTCATCGCGTTCATATGAACATGCACAATCAAAGCGTGACTGAGATACATCTTTCTCTAGATAACAACTTTACGGTAATAATCATATGACTTAAGAATACTGGTCAACGATACAGATTTGACATTTTTGGAACATCATATCCTGTCGGCATCATTGCAAACTGTTGACCGCGGCTGGGCTGATCAATGTCCGCGATAAAAGGAACTGTGCACGCTCTCTTGTTCTGGCACATGTAGGCACCGTCGTAATGTGAGTGAATTTTTTTTGAAAACCACGTTAATTCATACTCACTCACCCTTATCCCTTGCAGGAAAATAGCCTGTGATTGTTGCTTGTTTTTTTTTTAATTTGGAGCTAAAGCTGTTATATGGAATTGGGAATAGGTCTTTGGATTATGGACGCGGAAATTCTTTAACAAACGACGGCTGAATATCGAATGACGAACTAGACAAGATAGATTGTAAATCATTTTCCTCTCCGCGAAGACTTATTACCCAGTCGCACAAAACCAATACTTACTCTTCTTTCGAGTTGACCAACCAAACCAGTCCAACTACCGTTTATTAATTCGCCCCATTCTTCGTCCTTGGGAAATTTCATCACATAACTGCAATAAGATGCGATAATTTTTTTTGTTTGAGTCATTTTTTTTCATCATACATGCCCATGTTCATCATTTTACTTAACGGTATACGTGAACATTTACTTTAAAAAATCCCGCAACAGAATTTACTGTGGGATTTTAGAATTTGATTATATTGATCCAGAATGTGTGTATAAAATGAAATATGCAAATGATATCGCAGGAACGAACTTTACATGTATGTGCAGAGTATGTACACAGTTTAAACACAATGATCTGTTTTAATTATAATGAAAGTTATCACCCGTAATGTGACTCCCCCCCCTCATGTACACCTCTGTTGACTTCACCAGAATAATTTTATATTCCAGCCTGTTTCGCTTGCTGAAAATATTTTCTTGGGAAATATTTCAGTGACGCTAGTCTTTGTTTTACCTGAAGTTCAAGTCCCTCGAAAGTGTTTCCAATAAATCGATGCACAATCCTCTGTATTTAACAGTGTCGTCTTCAATATATTTCTCCATGAAAACAGGCCACTGTTGATTAGAGAGACGATGCAAACTATTATATTCCGGTAGTCAATATATTCAAATTCAGGGTACAAATTGACAGTAGAAGATGAAAGAAACGTTATTTACATTCGGATGATAAACATTGCCTATGTAAAAATATTTTCCCTGCAAGCAAAGACAGAAAAAGCATATGTAAGGACCACATAATGTATTAGATACTTATCAAATGATGCTGGTTTAAATACCGAAATTAAAAACAAATTCTAGGTCTAGAAATGGTCTGTAATTGCTCTTGTTTGAAAACTAGAGTGAATTTGACCTGCGTCAAACAATCATGAAACTGACATACATATATATTCCATAATTAAAACGGGTTGTAAGGAACTGGATAATTGCATTGCTAGATGATTTCTGTGGTTTGGAAGAGTTTATATCGACACCGACAGGAGGGCTTCTTTAAGATAAGATATAATACATGTATGTTGGCTTGAATGAAAAGTCAAACAAAAACGTGTTTCTGTTTGTTGATGAATGTATTCGAATGACTTGTGAAATTTGATGACATTGTGTCTTTCCCAGTGACTTATGCGGATGTAGTGTTGATTATTAAGAAGAAAGGTAAACATGGTCCTTTTGACTAGACTTTCTTGACGGGAACGTGAAAGAATTGGATCATGGTTGCTCAGAAATCCTTAAATTTTAAAACAATATGTATGTTATTCGATAAACTGGGATAGGGTCTGCATCCAGGAACAATGTAAGGTGTCTGGATAAAGTTCCATCCAATTTAGAGAACCACTAAGCTGGATAGATCAATAGACTTATTTCGGATGATGTTATTTAAAGTTGGGCGAAAATGTCCGGTAACTTTCGTGTCTAGTATCGTTCGAGTTCTGGCACTCTGATTTGGCATTTCGGCCTCCTATATATGTTTCGTACTCTTTGAGCTAGGGAGATGAAACTTACCACACTCTACTCTTTGGTCAGCCAAAAAACTTAAAAAAAAAAAACAAGATGACATCTTCAAAACAGGTATTTTTTTGGTCGATTTTTGGGTCAGATATTTCTATTTCTTCATTTATGTGGTTTCTTTGCAAAAACTGCATGAAAATTAGTATATAAAAATCTGATATGAAATAAAATAATTTTTTCCCAATTTTCCTCGAAGAAAAGCAGAAATTTTGAAAGAAAATGACGAAAATATCACTTCTCTGGTACCCAACATGACCGCCATCTTGAATTTACTCATGACCCTCTATTCCGTGTTATGCAAACATGATCAAAATTACCCCATCTAACAAGTCGCTGGGGTCAGTTTTAATATTTTTGTCGTACCGGATATAGGGGAGCACGTTTGGTGGGGGTGGGGGAGTCGTGATGAACCCCATGCCCGGTAGGGTTAGGACTCTCAGATTTGCAACAGCTTTCATCTGTCTATTAAATCTAAGGCCATTTCTTCCGTGATAGGATATCCACAAAATGTTCCAAATTTCTATGACGTGATAGGCACTTGCCCTCGGAATAGTGCTCATATGTGTTATAGTGGGATGAGAAAACAACCTTTGGACAGAAAATAAACATTATTTGTTATTATTGTTTCCACATAAATATACGAATGCCCGCACACGCCATACTTCACATTCACAGTACGAATACCGTTTGCAATCCGATCGATCATTTCAAGCAGACATTTGAAAGTTGAATGTGGTTAACATCCTGCAGATGCTCTGTATCTACTCGTGTATGCAATAGATTCGAACATGATCATCATCATCATCACCTCCCTAGGTCTGTAAATCTATAACATCCATGCAAAACCTTGGCAGATGTAAATCGAGTAGCTTATATTTGGAATGGCAATACACCAGTCAGCTATAAGATTCTCAAAATAGGATTGAGTAGATGTCGTCTTCCCACATCAGAATATATTGTCGCACGAAATCCTTCGCGAATTATGATGTATAAATGAATTGCACTTTTCTCCGTGGCACCCTCGAACTATGGACGCCCATGGTCATGATAAATAATTCTCTCACAAAAAATCGAGAAGGGGAGACTACATAAAGCGACATCTTTGACGTATGCGCTATGATTGCAGTCCACAGTTTCGGATTATTGCTCTCTCCAAACAGGAGAGTCATGACACAGCTGAGGCCCATGTGGAGGGAACAAGGTATTCTTTCATATGTTGTTAAGTCAAGCTATGGATCGGGTGGAATGGATGAACGTCCTTTAAAAAAGGCATTTTTTCTCGCCCTGAGACGGGGAACTTGGAAAGGAATGATTTTGAAATCAATTATCACTATTTGTCCAGGTTTGACCATTAATTTGGACAAATATGACAAAAACGACACAATGATAAATTACTTACCATATTCACCTCAACGAGCAATGTTCTATTGTTTAGACCATAATACGTATTAGGGAACAAATTATTTCTTTGTAATCTAGTGGTAATGTTGCAGTTTCCTTGGAAGACGGCTAAGCTCCCGTTGCCCAGACGGTCCTGTGACCACACCCCAAGCTGTCTCATGTTCCTGAGGTTTTGGTGTATCTCCAGCGTTGCTATATGGAAACAAGGAGCATTCCAATCCCTTACCTGTTGACGAGAATAGTGTTGAAGAGTGTAAAATCGAATATTATTTACTCTTAGCGATCAAATTAAGATATCCTTTACTCAGGACTGATCATTGACGATTGTTCTATTGCTGATCGGTCCATCTGTTTGCGTGTTCCGAGCTCCTATTAGGCGTGGCATGACAGGTAAGAATTGCAGTGTTGTTACATTTGCTTAGCTTAATCGTTAACCCAATATTTATACATTGTTATTTTAATGGTCGACGAAGTAGAAAAAGATTTCTCGGTATCCCTACGTTGAAAAGTCGTCTCGGAAGTGGATGTGTGATATTGGAGTGCAAGCAGAGTGGCACAGGTGTTCTCAAGTTCTCGCGCGTTTGAGTCACATGCGCCATTAAATATATTGCATGAATTTTACTTCTGCGGAGCCCTTTTTGATTTGAAGCACGAGGTTCTTGACACACATTTTGCGCAGTTTTCTCTGTTGAAAGCTAAATTTGAATGTCGAGAAGAGATGATTGTTTTCCAATTGAAGTTTTCATTGAAATGAGGCTGAAGGTTTCAACAACGATCAAATGTAATTTACTTTTCCAAGAAGTGAAATTTTTCCCCATATCATGAACACAGCGCGTGCAGAGGCACGAGCTGTCCACTACTCATATCCATTATTTTTCGCTTACCCGTTACCCTCGGCCGTCGGAATAATTCAATGACCGTATGACACATATTGGGCTAACCCTTTTCTGATAGATCATTCAGCGATGAGTAACCTCTGTGTATATATATATAAATGAGAAATAAGAATGATAAATAATAATTTAGAACTTGACCGGTAAAAAATACCTTCTTCCCATTGCAATGCTGGCTAGATGTCGGAGTTATGAGAAGTATATTTTCAAAGGCGCCAATGCCGTCTAAATATAGGCTCTCGTCATGTATGGTAGTCGCTATCACCCATTTCGACTTGTGTAAAAATTCTGCCGCAAAGTTTCTGTTTGCGTCGAAGCTGTTCATCTGCGAATTATATTCATGTAGCATCTTCAGTTGTGATGTGCAAAATGAGTATCAACATATTTAATTGAACAATGATCAGTTACCAAGCCCGTCAACGGAAACTGCGTTGTACATGTAGTGTATCATCGATGCAACATCGAGAAGAACAAAGCCATCAGTAGAGAGATTCTCATATGTGTAGAATTAGATATTGATATAACAAGAAATCACGAAATACCAGGCGTCAGATCCGACATTCAATATTCAGCTGTCGTCCATAACAGAATTTCCACACCAATAATGGCAAAACTTATTTCGTATGACAGCACCAATACCGAATGTATATGAAATGAAATCAGGGAGAGAACAAGACGGTTTCCTACAAGAGCGAAGTCAACAGTCTTCAGTGTTGTCCACAAGACATGATGATATTCTCTACATAAAGTCCCAATCACTGATCCTCAGTTTTTATACAAATGAATTTCCAGGATCAAGGGCTCAGCGGTGAGCTGTTCCAGTGTACGGTTCAATGTGTGTAGAATCGTGTGTTAGCCTTATTTAAGTTTCGAGATCCTTCGACTGAGATCGAAAAGGTAGTTTAGAACTCTTCAGGGTAAAATTTAATGAAGGAAGATAACTTAGTTCTTTATTACTGCCTTTGGTAACTCCCAAAAATAGATTTTAGGTCTGCATAGCTCTTTTTAGTAACAATTTTGATTTGTTATTGAAACCAGTCACCTTCTTAGAAAATTTGGTTTTTTATCGTATCGGCCCGATCGCTCGTGATCAAAAACAGTCACGTTACCCAATTTCGTATTTATCTCTTATATCAGCTGCCAACCATTTCCCACAAATTTTGCAGTAATATGCAGATAAATAATCAGAAAAATCGATCATATGACCCGACGATTGAGTAGAAAATATGGATTGTAGAACCATTACTGATAACACCTACCACATTTCTCGAATACCTGATACAGTTTACAGATGTAGTCGTTAAACACGTGCTTAATGATAATATTCATTCGATCATTTAAATAACTATATACTAGTGTATTTGTTTCATCTTCTGTTAGGTTTTTACTGCCCACGCGTTTTTCATGAAATTGAAGACTCATTGACACATACCCAATGGAATAGTTTGCTGATGTGAAATGCATCACATATGAAAAGTAATGTATACTGAGCATTCCTTCTGCTGTTGTATAAATCTATTATACTTCGTTGGAGTTTTTCTGCAAAATCATCCGATGATATCATTAGATGATGGTACCGTCTGTATTTTTGTGAAAATCTCTCCAATAGGTAATCCATATCTTCGTCTGAAAACATTAGAAAAATGATGCTCATTACTTTCCAAACGATGTAAGCCGTTTATATAACTTTCCCAAAGATATATATGTATAAAATCAAACTATAGATGTATAGATCTATAGATGGATATCATTACGAGTGGTAATAAGCCTGTTTTTTTTGTAAAATGAACATGATGATTGTTTTCTAACAACACAATATCTTAGTGAATCATTGGCATTATGTGGGCACACACAGGAAAGATATTTAGCAGAAATGTAAAGGTGAGATACGGCTATACGTGTATCAAATTGCCTTTGACCTCTGTGATGCGAGAATGTAGAATATATATTCTGTTATAATAATAACAATAATAATATAATAATAATAATAAATTTTATTTTAACTCGATAGCCTCAATAGGACAATGTGCCTCTTTTCATGAGGGTCGAGGGCTAAAACAGATGAAAATAACAATAGAAATATACATACATGGTCAATAAATTCGCAGTCAGACATACAGTTGAAGATAAACATGAGTACCAGTCGAGCTAATTTCTGGTTTTCTCCATTCAGAATATCGTACGTTCACCCGATGCATGTTTCATTTCTCATTACCTGATGCTTCATCATCGATGATTATCATTTCTCTCCAGGCTAGTGTGGATATTATAAGTTCCACCAGATCCACTGAAGGGTGTGTCAATAAACCTAGATCATAAATAGAATAACTATATTACATTCATTCTGCATTTAACTTAGCGCGAATAAAACTACGCACATTCAGAGATGGGGAGACAGGAAGGGTATGCTTCCATTGAGAATATTAAACGTGTTGTCAAACAATTATTATAATAACTGAATAGAGCATTGATAATTAGTGCATTTACCTTCGGCACTCTTGGCCCTATCTGATATCCATGGTGTATTGTCTACTTCTCTTCCGTTTTCTGCAGCTCGTGCCCAGGGGTGGTTCGCGTTACCTGTAAACAGATAGTGAATGTACATAAACGTTTATGCCACGTTTCATCCTCAGCCCATCGGACTGCGAGGCGTTTATGCCACGTTTTATCCTCAGCCCATCGGACTGCGACGCGTTTATGGCACGTTTTATCCTCAGCCCATCCGACTGCGAGGCGTTTATGCCACGTTTTATCCTCAGCCCAGCGGACTGCGAGGCGTTTATGTCACGTTTTATTCTCAGCCCATCGGACTGCGAGGCGTTTATGCCACGTTTTAGTCTCAGCCCATTGGACTGCGAGGTCTTGTAATCGGCATGCACGTCTAGTCGTCCGCTCGTATGATCGTCCAATGTTTTTGTCTTGTCCATATATCGGTTATTTGATAGACAATTTACATGGAAGAAGCTTAGTGTCTTATAGATGTGTACTGTCAGGATATCCGCATTTCGATGTATGGCCCAACTCAACAATTTCATGTCCGGCTCATATCTTGGGTTCTGTTTGATGGACAACTTCGAACCTTTATAGTGTAACGAATATTGGTATCCCCTAAACGTTAAATCAGGACTAAACACAAGCTCGGACCGGAGTGCAAGTCTGAAGCGAAGTGTGTACGCTAACCCGGAAGTGACGGAAATCGGGGTCTACATAAAGCCACAACGCTCAGCATAATATACGGACATACAACGGGGGTATAACTGAATGAACTTACCGTCCCGTATTTGTGTCCATTCTTGGTCTGTGATATCAGCGGAGATTACTGCATGATGTTCCCGTTGAACAGAGAAACTGTGTAAACAATCTACGGCGATATGATCTGCAGTAACGAAAGTGAAACTAGAAGTCGGGAATTCCCCAACGCCTGCTTGGTGATAACGATTGGAGTTATCGTTCCTAACTTGTACAATGATGTGAGTTATCTTTGACTGGACAGTAGAGATGGCGCTGCGGGAAAATGTGGCTTGTCATACGGGCGACACGACGACATGTGATCGTTGGCCTGATGGGTATAAAAGTGACTGCATCAAGCGAAAACCTCACTTCTTCACCCAGGACTGAAAGGTAAGGATCATCCAACCTACTGGTACGGTAAGACGGGGATATACTCGGAGACCAAGGGTGTGATCGGTGGACGGTCGGGCAAGCCTTGCGCTGGACGGGAGCAGACCTCGGATTCGTATAGCAGCGGTATTGCCGGTAAACGCGGGCTGCGTTCGGACGACCCGTGATTTTCCAGGGATCATGGAACCGGGCTGCTGATACAGGGGAGGTACCTACGGACCAGAAAACAGAGGGAATCACGATCTACCGTGCCTGAGGGTTGGAGGAAGAAGTCACCCTCACAAGCCAGGTTACCTTGCACAGACACCGGAGTGTTCACGGCGGAGAGGCATAACGCTGTCTGAGAGCGTTCTCGCCGGTGAGACGGGTGACAGGGCACTGGTGCTTACCATGGAGGGAGGACGATACGGAGGCATCCTCGCAAGACAGGTTACAACTGGGGGGAAGCGGACGCATCCACGGTGGGAAGACGAACCTACCTGTAGAGTGGAATACAAGGAGAAGGGGACGTGTCCACGGTGGGAAGACGAACCTACCTGTAGAGGGGACCTCTTACAAGGAGAAGCAGACGTATCCACGGTGGGAAGACGAAGCGACCTAGGGAAGGGAATACGTACCAACCAGGTGAAGACACACGTATCCACGGTGGGAAGACGAAGCGATCTCCGGAACCATACGCACCTATAAGGGGAGGACGGTCATATCCACGGTGGGAAGCCACGACGCTTTCTGGGGACGACATACCCACCTTAGAGGGAGGAGAACCGCTATATCCATAGCCTCGCTCCAACGACATTCCATAGCCAGAGAGAGGCCAGCAGCCAGGCCGCCCCTACGATTACCTACCGTGTGGAAAGGGCCAGCAGCCAGGCCGCCCTTTACACGGCACTTTATATTAACACTGTACATATTTACATCTTTGAATCGCGATCATCCTGTACATTTAATTGAATATAATTGCATATTATTTGACCCTATATCTGCCTTGGTTGTCTCTACGCTCTCCTACTTTCTCGATCCAGACAAGGTGACAGGTCGAAGTGAATCTCTAGTTGGCAAGGACTAGTGTCAGCAGGGACAGCGGCCTGACAGCTTGTACGATACCATTTAACGAGACCTAGCTCAGCTGCGTCCCGTTTATTGACCGACCCGGCACACGTTACAATAGTATATTACAGATGTGTACTGTCGGATATTGTTTATGCATTTCGGTGATTTTTTCACAGAGTTGCATGTATGACCCTTTATCCCAATTCAACGATTTCTTGTTCGGTCCAGATCTTGGTTACTAGTTGATTACTTGGTCACTTCAAAACTTTAAAAGAACATGCTTTAATATATTTCAGATATCCCCAAGACATCATTTTTTTTTTGTCTGGTTCTAATCATTTGTGCCACTTTATGGCATTTTATCTATGGCAACATACATGTATTTCATTCTTTTCAATGATTAGTACTTCGCAAACAAGGTTGAAACTTATTTACTATACGCTTAGTACCGTGTGGATGTACACTCTCAGGTTGGATATCCAAGCTGATATTTTAGCTTGGAGTTATTGTTCAATTTTCTCGCTGCCTTAATATGTGCCATGCCGTACATTATTTTTCGCTCTATAAGTCTATCTCAGAATGATTGGATCGTATCTGTATATGCTAGTGTCTCGCCGAATTTTGATATTCAATGTTCAAAAATCCTTATATTTCAATCAATCGTTCGTATGTTGCCAAATACAAAACATATTAGTTTAAGTTTATAGGTCAATATACCCTCTTAGGTGCTACATTATGTATACAATGTCGATACTGTCACAATGTGAGTTTAATTTAGAGATGGCTTTGGATATCGTACTCTAATTTGATCATCTTCATATTACCATTTATCCAAGCAGGCAAGGAATATGAATATGAAGCATGGTCATATAATTTTTGGTCGCATGGTCGTTTTATTAAAGATCGATACACCAGGCTAAACATATGAGTCTTTGTCGTTCATTGTATAGAGCAAGCACCAAACACTAGACACCGTATTAAAATAGATTACGCTGTCCCGCGTATGTGTTTATCTAATCAATTCTTCTAGTGCAGACTCAGTGTTTAAGGCTGTTCCAGTTTACATATGGGCATGATCCATACACTTCGTCCAGTAAAATATATTACATTCTAGATGTTTCAAGAATCTTACTCAGTATTAAACGGGATGTGCGAAAAGGCGAAACTTGCGTGTCTGCTGTGCAGAAAAATGGATTTCTTTATTTATTTTGTCGGCAAACATATACTGATTTTGAATTATGCATAGAGTAATTGATAAATCGATGCCATCTGTGGGCTAAGTATTTATATGATACCGGTATCTATATGTATACTGTATGATTGTACGAGGCCCAAACGCGCAGAGGTCTTTCGGCGAAAAATATAGACGTAATGTATCTGATGTGCAACATGGCGTGTCTTTCAGCTGCAATTAGCGGGCTTTTGTCAGGGGTGGTGTTGCATGAATATAACTATCTCTAGATACTCGTAGAAAGTATAACAACGACTGTTCCCATTCGCACGTGAGGAACATGTGATAGGGGAAAACATATATGATTTGCATCTGCATTAGCTGAAATCTCCATCAGAAATTTCTGTCGGCCTGAATGTTTTGATGCAACGTGCTCAAGGCTTTTCGAGTATCTCCAGTATCCTCCCCAGTATTCCCCTCTGTTAAACTCCGGTACACATATAGTACTCTTATTCCACAAGACCAACTTTATAGTTTAGAAAAGCTATTTCATTGTAGTACTTGAGGATATGAACGATGTTTACAGAAAGTTGTGTGCGTGTCTCAGAGAGTATGCTTCATGTGTGGGATAATGGATATTCATGTATCACTTATCTACGCCAGAAAAGCTTGCTCACAGAGTTCGTTTGCACGGAAACTAAACCCCACAACCCCATTGTTTGTGTTCCAGCTACAGTAAATTGGTCGACATTTTAACTCAGCTTTGGCATGCATTTTGACCCCCGGTCCATTTTGTGTGGGTCTAGATTTTCTGGATATCCGCCATTTTGTCCGAACAAAAAACTGCGTACTAAATTAGGAAATCATGTGAAATAAAATTGTTTTTCCACACTTTTATCCACATCATTGATGACTAATTGAAGCAAAATACGAAATCATCACTTCTTGGTACCCGACATGGCCGCTATTTTGAATATGCCAATGATACTTTGCTCGGTGGGGAAAATGAACCCAATATGAATACAAAGCTTGTTTGCTGCTATATTATTCGCCTTCGTCTTTTAACCATCGCCGAACAGAGATTTTCTGACGAAAATTGTTATTTAAAAGAATGCTCTAAAGACGGCTCCCCAGCATAGGCTTAGCAATTATAATGCTTAAATTTCCATTCACACAGCCAAGGCCAGAGTAGGCAACAAAATAAAACATATTTACACGTCAACTACAGATGATGACGCTTCACTGGAGTTGTTTTCCGCCATTTTTAGCACCAAGGACACACACGTAACGCGATCAGACACATGTATACTTTTCGACGAAAGAGATATGCGCTTTTTGAGCTCCGTGGATAGTATCGTGTGTCGTCTTATACGATATATTACTTGGCGTCCCCTATCATCTGAAATACCGGAATGCAAGCAGCTATAAATGCTCTAATTTTAAACCAGTCAAGTTGAGACTTACAAACTACTCTGGAATTTCATCTGGGTTTTAGAAAGAAGTGGAGAGTACAGGGTAAGCAGAGTACATCTCAGGAATGAATGTTGCAATTTTTCTGCTTCACCCAAATTATGTTTTCCGATATGCATATAACATATATTAATGCCAATTAGAACGTAAGTAACATTTGTATCCAATTATTTCTAGGATGACACTTTCTTGGTAAAGCACAAATACTTTTGATGGATGGGCCAGTCCATTACGAGACTCTCAGAATTTGGCACGAAATTTCAAGCAGTAATTGCAAGCGCCTCAAACCACTCGAGAACCTCAGTTTCCAATAAAGACGAAGTTCGGGGATCGGAGTCTACAATATGTACAATAACCTGTGTAACGCATTGGAAAGAAACAGTTCGAATTCTCTACTCTTCTGCAAATCAGTTTGAAATTTAGAAACTACTGTGAATTTTCCCCTATGTTTATGAACAATTCAGTTTGGACAGTAAGAATATGTATTGCAGGAACGGATGTTAAAATACCACTAATATCGTCTATGATCAATATTTTATGTTCTCGAGTACATGTATTAAAAAGTTATCAATTTTTTAATTTCACCCACTCAGCCACCTCCCCAATTTTCGCATGTCTCTCTTCCAGCCCCCGTGGTAAATATTGCCAGGTCTGCTAAAACCATGTCTGTGATCCGATATTGACCCGAACGTAAGTTATCTGCATTATGAAATGTGATGTTGAACACGAGACGTTGTACCACTGGATTTGGACGAATAATCGACATAATAGACACTCAAACGTATTCCCTGAAACTGAAGAGGAAACCGCTCACGACAGTGCACGTAATGGTGGTTAGTAAGTTGCCCGCTATTGATATTCTGGGGGGGGGGGGACTGCCCACATATGTTTTGTCTTGAGATCATGTATGAGGTCACAGATGCTATGCGACGCCCTATAAGCCTAATTCCCTATTTCATAGTTTGCTTTGCGTAACATGCAAACGGCAGAAATGAAAACTGATTGTTTTTATCAGTTTCTATCGTATACTTGGAACAATACACATGTCTAAACCGATCATCGTCATAACATGTGGTGACGGGGCAATATACTCGAATGGGTCTAAACCCATGCCAACATATTGTAACACGAAAAGTCACCCTGATTCTTCAACAAGCGACTGCTGTTTGCTGTATAAACAGAATGAAGGCGCTTAACTGTTAACTGTTTAATTGATTGAGACTCTGTCATATACATGTATGATAAATGATGCATACCAAACTGGTTGAAAGGTGGGGCAATATTTGCACATGCATGGTGGCTGGGTAGTTGGACGTGGCTGTACACTTGAGATTTCCGAAACTATAGTCACTATAACACACCATGACCTGATTTTTTCCTAAATCTAATTGAGAGAAAACTTTTCATTTATGTTTTGTGAATATATAGTTGATTGATCTTCTCCCATATTGATAATTGATTGTATATCTGACTAGTATTCAACACTGGATAAATGATTCATGGTGTCACATCAACTGGATAAGATTTGAATAAAAACGATATGGAAGCATGCGTTAATCATTGTTCTACAAAATTATTCTGAACCAAACATGGATCGTTTCAACCGAAGAACGAAGGCCATGTTACATGTTTGATCGATGTCTCAACCTCCGCGTGTAATTTGTTTTATAATTTGATATTATTCATTGCACATTTCATTTTTCTGAGAATTATTGTTTTGTGATATAGTTCAAATAATGAAGTTGTATCAACAAAGTTTATTTCTGATATAAGCTAGCTTGGATGATGTTAGCGAAAAAAACAGACAACCGGAACTAGAGGTGTCAGCAATTCACACCACAGTCTGTGAAAAATCGTCGGATTGAAAAAACAGCGTTCATTTGTTTGAAAGAAAGAAAAAGTGAAACAATGCTTTCGGCATGGAATGATAATAAACTCATAATAATAAACTGATACACTTTGTCCAGCAAATTAGCCAAACAAAGAAAATAATGCAATTCAGAGTACAATCAAGCTATGGCCCAAGGGATTATATTTAGTATCACAGATACCGCGTGTTGGGAAGACTGATTGGGAATGCTCAAACCCTTCGATCGAGTCTTTATGTTTATATTTTTGGTTTACCAGCCTGTCATGTGGTCTTCAAAGTCATTGTATTTCTGGTTGCCGGGAAAATCTCCGGAGAGACGTGGTACCATCAAGATGATATCAAATAATTATTGTCAAAAAGATATCCCATTCTGATATACTTCTAGAGGAATAGAATACTTCAATGCTCAGTTTCTGGTCGTATCTCATCAAGTGATTCAAATACTACAAACAGATTCAAAGTAATTACAAGCGTCTGGTCCGTCATTCATAATTCAGCCGTCGTCCATTAGAGAATATCCGCGTCCATAATCCACTAACACTCAACCTCGTAAGCATTGGTGTTTCGAGTTAACCATAATTATGTTCCTTGCCTGTTGAGTTAGGGACTAAAACATATCACACTATACCCTTGTGTCAAGCTCTACCAGAAAATGGCCGCTTTGATTAGTCACAGTGACGTCGTTTTCAAAAACGGCATTTTTTGATCGATTTTTCGGTCAGATTTGTCATTTTTGCAATTTCTCCGCAAAATCTGCGTGATAAATTAATAAATATTAATGTGATATGAAATACAATAGTTTTTGCTCACTTGTCATCGCGGAAAAACCGAAATTTTGAAGACAATTGACGAAAACATCATTTTTCTGGTACCCCAGGTGGTCGCCATCTTGAATTTCCCCATGATCCTCTACTCAGGGGGTTATGCAAATAGACTCAAAATGATCCCAATATGATAAACTATAAAGTCACGGAGTGTCAGCTCTCAATTTTTCGTCGTGCCGTATATAGCGCAGAAAGTTTGTTAGGGTGGGGGGCATTTTGGTTCCTCTCAAGCCTGGTAGGTTTAAAGCATGACATTCAGGAAACTAGTATGTCCATTTAGAATGGTATAGATCCAATTTTTCATCATTACTTCATTTCTCTGTGCATTTCAGATAAAATAATCACTGACATTTGTTGTCAATATTCCGATACTATGAGGTCAAATAAAACAAAACGTGTGATAATGATGATGGCATCTTTCCCGTATTTCTATGGACACCAACTATTATATGGTTTTCAACACCATGACCAATGTTTGCTACATTTCATATCTATAACCCCACGGCGGAAACTGTCCCACTGTTTGAAATTTGTACCCGTTCTGTTACGCTGACAGCAACTATACGTGTTTACGTGGAGACATTACATTATCTCCGATCATTAGTAATGCATTTCCGATACAGTTCTAGGTGAACTGAGCAGAACAGTTAGTGTATTTCAGAGGAGGTAATCTCCGATATTGAGAATTTTACAGGCAGACTTGAACGTATGTTTTCTTAAATAGTTTAATATTAGGACGTCATATTTACATCGCAGGGGTTATATATTTCTATGAATATCCCTGAGGAAGGGAGTGTGTCGGTAGACAGCTAATATCTCGCCGAACGCAACGCGTTTTCCATCTGCAACTGCTATATGTATTCTCAAATCATGCAGCGTGGCGTAGCATAAAGATATAATATAGTAGTGTACTTACCTCCACCATTATTAAACGTACAAATTGTAAGAAGAAAAAGAAATCCGTCCCACTCCATTTGAAATTTATGGACAACACGCACTAAAAGCCGTCTAGGATTTGCTAACCATTAGGTATTTATCAATATTAATTGTACCCATATCTACAGCTCACAGAGACGAGGTGTACACGATAATGTTAGATTCCATCGATTAATAGACAAAGCCTTCAAGAGCCTGAAAGACGGACGTATAGTTGTGAATGATTCACCGTATTTGCCCATACATCGGTGAAGGCGAAGGCTGAATTGTTTCTTCGCCTGTAATGTGGTGTTTGCCTAACTGGCCGGTAGAATTTTACTGCGTGCTCGCTCGCGGACAGATTAATTTAGGAATTAATTTATGACGGTCCTTAATTGCAACTGTCAATCGCTAAATCTAAAAATGCATGGCAATTAATCTTTAGAATGAAGCCTTTATTTGAAGGACAAACTGTCTTGTGAGACATTTTGCTCCAGTGAAGATATTTGCCGCGATTGTCAGAAATTCTAGCCGTGTAGTTCCAATACCAGCTGCACTGCGAATACTGCAGCAGTATTTCCTCTGAAATGCACTTGATCTTCTGCTCAATATTGATTTCGATCAGAGGGTTTTGTTTTAGTATCTATCGATTTCTTTGCAAACTCAGTTCTGTGAATAGCAAGATGCGACTCACCTTTTCCCATTGATCACCATATATCACCAATTTAGTAAATTAGTGCCAATAATTTTTGGAATGCAACTTCAGAAATCTTATCCCGATTTCAGTATTCAACTGCCGTGTCAAATTTATTTCCCGAGTCAATAATCGAAAGATCTTTTACTTTCGAAAGCTAGCAATTCTAAAATGCTATACAATAAAAGGTACGTTCGTTTCTTCCAAGAGATCAAAGGCTTGACAGAGGGCATTATGATGGTAGAGCAGTAATTTCTTATCCCTGACGAGTATTCTTGAATCCAATTAATTTCCCAAGTTATTATCTAGATTACACTTTTCTCACTCACGATTTTATTGCATTTGTTCGCGGAGATGTAAAACAGATGACGTATAAAGGACCCTTATCCCCGGATGAGCCTGTGCCAATCAGATAACAATGAATACATCCTTGACGCTTTTGCACAAAAGGAATAAACGTGCCGAGGAATAATCTATAACATATTAAGGAGAGTGCATATGTCCAGGCTATCCAGGAATATTCCTGAATAAAATTGAAGAACTCTGTCTTCGACGCTATATCCACGAACTATTGAATCGCTAATAGTATTGATTCTAAAGATTTGTATTCAGAAGAGAGTAAATTTTAGTCTTCCTATCGTCACGGGAGTCCGGCAACCTCTCATGTCTTGAATGTAATAAGTGAATGAGGCCGATGATTATGTGTATCATACACACTTATAAATTATTATTAGATAGGTGGATCGATTTTTAGGCTGACATCTCTTGAAAAATTGGAAAAAAGTGGGAACCGGTCGACTACCGAATATAGAAAACAGCGGTTTGATACTTGATACCAGGACATGCAAGATTCCCGACAAATCTTCCTTGTATTCTGTGAACGATAGCCCACTGGTCTTTTCAGTTAGCATTTGTATCGACGACTTATGGTTTAGCGTACCCTACAGTCGATGTTTTGACACCACCAATACTGTATAATGGGGAATAGAAGTCTTCGCCATAATGATCAGTGCATAAAAACAATTTTGACACGTATACACCCGACTGCATTTATGGCGATTCAGGGTGATTCCGTGAATATTTCTCGGACAATTCCTTATTCGCCAAAGGATTTACCATTTCGTAGAGCCAGTCTGTATGCGTCCGAAATCTAGCAGGGAATTAAAAGTACCGTTTTCTTGATAAAGTGGCAATGACTATCTTCTTGAATTTGAACAATGTATTCGGGGCTTAAATTTTACCTGTTTCTCAATTCAATGTGTTCCTGCGTCAATTTCACACTTCGATGGTGATTGTCAACTGTCGGTCAACTAATCCAGATATGTTCCCGGCCTCTGAGAGACGTAACTACTCAGAAGCATATCCTATCCCCAAAGACATTTCATAATAAAATAATAACGTGTTTTAGGCAGAGTGTAATTACGTGTGTTCCACTGTACCGCCTTTTTGGGAAGGAGTTTTTTTTTCAAGTTGACATTTGGATACGGCGCTCTAATGAGACACAGAAACGAACCCTAATCGTATATGGCAATTATTTTAATGCGAAATAAAATATAATGGATGTCAGAAAGATGAAAACACTGTTAACAAAGGTATGACAGTTCGTTCATGAATCTTTTTACAAGTAGGGAATATTTTTCTTTTGTTCAAATTGTATTGGAATACTTCCTCAATTGCACCGTACGGTTGGAATACAACCACCGTCTTAGATATGAAAATAATTCACATGATCACATGGAGCAATATTTTTTGATAGATAGGTTGGATCAGTAGTAAGAGAGATACAGCAACTCAAATACAAATGTTCTATTTCCAAGCGGGAACACTGTCTTCAGTTGACATTTGAATATCCTTCACCAGGTGCCGTTAACCAATTGGGACACAGGAACATATTATACAACTCCGCCATTATAACTCTGACTACTACAAAGATGACACGGCGGTTAAAACACAGTTAACTCTCTTTCGGCCAAGTGAGATGAATTTCTGTACTGGGACATTTCGTCCGCCATAGAAACAAACTGCACCACTTTGCACTCCACATCTATATTGGGTCATACTCCCAATAGCCATGCCAACTCATGATACTGATGAAAATGTTCATGCTGATGGGAGAACAGATTCACCGAAACCAAAACCTGCCTCCCAGAATTTGTCTAACTTGCCGTTCCCTTCGTTGACAGACTGGATGCAAAAGTCTTTTTTAGCAAAAAAATTCGAATTGTTTGCTCGTAGGTTTTGTCTCGAGTTTTGCGAAGGTGATCAATGTCAAGATTATTGCACCACTCAACGTTCCTTTTGTTAGATACACGATACTTTTTCAATGGAAGGCGATAATTTATAGCATTATCAAATGGCCATTTAATGATGTTATAACATAAAATCAAAATCCAATGATAGGCCACCTGTTCGAAATTACTAAAATACAACCTGTCAAGATAAGGCGTATACCTCACCGGGGCAATCACCCGCCTCCCTGCTCTAGATTGCCGAGGTGGGGGAGTCACCAAGCCTTCCATTTCTTCACCCTCATTCATTCCACGTGCATCCCACATATCACCACCGTTTGTCTGAAGCAAATCTTCGCCTACGGAGACATCTAGTTCTAAACCTTAGCCTGTCCCCACGAAACTCTCTTTCCCTCCCTTATCCTGGCTACTTCCTGAGCTCATCCGATTGCAACCCACAGGCGGAATCACGCCTTCATAAGGCTTAAGATGATCGATATGATAGACCTTAGGATCCCTTTGCACGAGGTGAGTAACTGTGGAAAGTTTCCTCAGGACACGATATGGTCCTGTCCATCCTAATCCAAGTTTTGCCCCTGCCTCAGGGGGGTACGACCTCCAGACATAACTACCAGGATGATAGGAACGTGCCTTCACCCCACGGTCATAATTTTTCTTCTGCCGTAGTGCTGCTCTTCCCGTTTTGGTGGAAACGAAATCAAACGCCTTATCTTGTACATATTTAAGCCAACGTATATATTCTACAGGACACCCATATGACGGAGCCTGCGGAGGACTCCCTGCCATACGGTCAAGAGGGCACGCCGCTTCACGCCCGAACATCAACAAATTGGGAGAATAGCCTGTGCTCTCATGTGCGGAGGCCCGGTATGACATAAGGACAAAGGAGAGCTGTTCGTTTCAGTTGGTATGGTTATCATTCACGTAAGCCGAAAACATTTGGACTATTCTGCGATTTAGCTGCTCCACCAAACCATCTGACTAGGGCGGGTACGGAGTGGTACGTGTCTTCTCCACGCCCAACAACTCACACATCCTAGCAAACAATGCTGATTGGGACTCCCCTCCCTGATCCGAATGAATCTGCGCCGGCACTCCATATCGGCATATAAATTCACAAACCAATTTATCGGCTACTGCCAATGCCGAATGGTCAGGCATAGCATATGCCTCTATCCACTTCGTGAAATAATCACTAACCACCATAACGTAGCGGTTCCCATCTACCGTACAAGGGCATTCCAATATATCTAAGGATATCCGCTCAAAAGGCGCTCCAACGAGAGATTGTTGCAAGGGAGCCCGCCTTCGTCCCGGTCCCGACTTTCTCCGGGCGCATTGGTTGCATTGCTTTACCCACCTTCGAATGACCGACAACATGCCTGGCCAATATACCCTTTGTCGAATGAATTTCAAGGTCCGTCGCCTTCCCAGATGACCCGCTGTTCATGTTTACCTGTGTTGTTCTGATGGTAGAGATCGACGCTACCATGATTGCCAGAATCTCTGTCCCAGAATAGGGAATGAGAACTATGAGTAGTTTGGTTCCATATCTGCTATTTTCGTTTCGTTCGTTTACTTTTCCGACCTCCGAGTCAGCCACTCTCTGATTAATAAGCCTTCTGCACTCTCTGAGTGGTGAGCCACTTTCCGTGATTTCAAGCCTTCGGTAATCTCCGGAACAGTGTGATTTCGGCATTCTCCGTATATTAAGCCTTCGGCACGGCCTTATCCTAATACAATCTGGTGTTGATTATAAACTAACGCAAGTATGAAATCTTGAATTACTGTTTGAGATTAAAGTACTAGATGCATTTATATTATTTTGTCTCCTTGTTGACTCTGTTGCCTTCTTCACTTTACGGGCCACGAAGGTCTCCACTGCGAATCCTTTATGGACATGAACTGAATTATTGAGGTAACTGACACCTCGTCCCGCTACATTTGTACCAGGGTTCTCCCAGTACTGCCATATTTGAAATCGACTCCTATCGCATTCTATCGTATATTGCTAAAACAACACCTTGTGAGGTGGATGGATTTATAGATCAAATGACCAAATAGACTTAAATCTGTTATTTTGCTGAACACAGGTGCAAACATTCGTGTATTTTTCAATACAGTATAATATATACAAAATATTTAAGTGCATGTATCGAAACAGTTAGCTTACCGAATTTGGCAGGTGTCTTTTAAACGCTCGATTGTGTAACTGATAGTAAGATAATCACGAGCATCTTGAATATTGATTGCTGCAAAGCGCAATGAAATATTGCCAGAATCATGTAATGACATGATACATTGAAACCACAGCTCTCTCCAATACTAGTGTCGACAAAAATATCATTAGTAATACAGATCTATAAAATGGTCGACTGTGCTTTATATATGCGCATCGTCTGTCCGGGTCTGACATTAAAGTATAGATGTAAATTGGTGTCCTAGCTGCTGTTGTTATAATTGCTAGCGTGTTTGCTAGTGGAACGATGCATTAAGTACATATACGTCCCTTTTCTGTATTTTGCTCGATACACTTTTTAACCCAATCTGGCCTTGGCTTTTTCGGAATTTGGTAAGGGGCCATCATACCCTCCCTTCGGGTCTGGCAGGGTTAAATGTCGATTGGTTCTAACCTGAGACTTAAGTTAGCCAGCTATTAAATAATCTACGTCGTGTGCAAACAGAAAATGTTGAGATGAATACCCAACATGTTCGATTGGGACAAGTGGTGTAATCCGATAGCTAGGACATGCTCCAGCATCCATCACTTTACCACGAGGGCAATCTAAATATTGCAGAATACGTTTGCAGTGTTCACTGTAGTATCGCATGGATACCACACTGGAACTATTTCACGGTGAACACACTGTTACCTTTGAAAGCAGATAGAAATATGAGCAATGATTTGGAGCGATAACATATTATATATAATAGAATGTAATTATCGATAATTTTTCTTTTTATTTATCGCTCACAATCTTATCACGTTCCATCTGGTTGATTCACATGGTTCTTTATCATAACATCACAACTCTTCGATTCGTATACCAATTTTCTCACAAGCTCGTTCTTGGGGTGGTGCGGCTACGTCGGTCGAGGTGTCCACACCAACATCTACAATGGAAGGCTGGCTGAGATACATGTACGAGGAACTGTAACAGAATCATCCGTGTTTTTTGCTTTCAATGTAGTCAGATTATCAGCCCGTGTTAAGGGCTGATTATCAGCCATTGGTAAGGGGTTCACTACCGCTCCGAAAATTTGCCAGACGGTTATTGTCATCGTCAGCCTCGTCTGTCTATCTGCCTGGCTATACAATCGTGTCCATATGCAAGAAAGATGGACAGACGGACATTTTAAATTCGTACCACATGTGGAATTGGTGATGAGTCAGAACCCTTGACCTATTTTCTCAAGGTCAAATTTTAGCATTTGCAATAATTTTATAATGCTTAAAGCTAGGATTTCCAAATTTATAATGCATATGCAACTGTTGTTTGTTTCTAAGCTTAACTTGAATACTTAGAATTTTGTTTGATCATCGCTATATAGCTGAAATATTGCTGAACGCGACATTAAACCTTAATTCTATCTCTCTCTCTCTGCCATGAAGAAATATAGCTAGGCTTTTCAAATTAATACTATGCATACGTCTGACGACGATACAGTGTGCTGAAGATGACTCAGATTTCATTTATTATTTCATGAAGGATCATATCTGCATTGTCCAAATTTATACCAGATATACAACTGATGATGTACCTGAAGTCAATTGAATATAGCTGACCTTGACCGGTATGCTAAACGTTTAATTGTATATGTTAAATCTAAGATCCTTTAGTCATGTTCCCATGTAATTAACTGAGAAAAGAGCAGAAATATGTTGAAGATGACTAATATTGCTCTATTATTTCCAATATCAAATTACTCGAATGCAGCCTGAAGAGCTATATAGAAGAGTATATTTAGAGCTATGAATTCAGTCATACCCCACCATAACCTCAGCGCAAATTTTCCCCACCAATAAAGGCCTTGTAAAAAGCTGACATCATTCAACATTCTTTATATTTGCCTCTACGATTGCTTCTATCAGCAGATGACTTTGACCGAAGTAGAGAAAGGTGCTACGCGTGATTAGAATATTTAGAAACGCTCTGACTCCAAGAACACACAATCTATCCAACATGACTATTTTTCTGAGTAAGTATTTCCGTCAGTCAGTTGTCTTTTTAAACGCTCCCTAAAAATAACTGACTGACATTTCGCTCAAGTTTGCACTCGACTGAACTTGTGAACGAACTGAATGTTCGGGCTGGTTTAAATTGTATTGAGGGATTTCTTGAACGAAGGTCGAGTGATATGGAAGTAATATAAGGTCAGTTTAATTAAATTTAACTCAATTTTAATGGGATGGGTACCCGTATATGAGTGGAAGTTTCAGTGAAAGAGAACGTTGGGGGATGAATAATGCAAGATAATTTCAGCTGAATAAAGTTCGCACACTGCCAGCCTATATATTGTAATCTATGTCGGGGAATGTTATTACATGTTGATAACCGTCAGGTGTGCCATAACCGGTTAGGAAGGTGTGAGGCGGACGATCATTTTAACGAAGCCGCCGAGGAAATTTACCATATTATATATTGGTTATAAGGCGACAGTGACGGTGGTAGGGTTGGCATTGGAACTGAAATAAAGAACAGAATATATAAATACATATAGCTATTGATTGTGGTCTGTTTCTTCTTATTGTAGAACTCCAACGTAACTTGATCTAACATTGATGACAATAATAGACTGTATCTGCGTGGATCTCCAAAGTTTTCAACCAAAGAGTTTGGTCCCTCTCTCTCGCGTATTAATATTATACAATGTTAAATTGATGCTTTCATATTTGTACCAGGTTCAAATAAATTCATCTTCGTATAGTGTATCGGAGAAATAAGAAAATGTTACATTCAATAATATAGGAGTATGTTGAAGACGGGCCTGTGATTAATTATGATGACACAGCTGTGTACCGGAAGACCGGATCGTCTAGGTCTTAGACATGGTGTGGTCAACAATTGGATCATCTAGGTCTTAGACATGGTGTGGTCAACAATTGGATCGTCTAGGTCTTAGACATGGTGTGGTCAACAATTGGATCGTCTAGGTCTTAGACATGGTGTGGTCAACAATTGGATCGTCTATGTCTTAGACATGGTGTGGTCAACAATTGGACCGTCTAGGTCTTAGACATGGTGTGGCCAACAATTGGATCGTCTATGTCTTAGACATGGTGTGGTCAACAATTGGATCGTCTAGGTCTTAGACATGGTGTGGTCAACAATTGGATCGTCTAGGTCTTAGACATGGTGTGGTCAACAATTGGATCGTCTAGGTCTTAGACATGGTGTGGTCAACAACTGGATCTTCTATGTCTTAGACATGGTGTGGTCAACCATCCGAAGTGTTTTGAAATCTGAAACTGTTAAAGGCGTCGGCTCGAATACCTCAGAAGGTTTATGTGGCATTGCCAAGCAAAAAAATCCACGCTATGCCTGGCCTTAGGTTGGACAGGATGGACTCCTCGGGATACTCTATAAGGTTCGTTGTTGGTCAGACATGGAATAGTTTTAACCATTTGCCTAAACGTAAAGATCACTGTTCAAGAATGAAGACTGGAGTATATAGTAGTGAACCCTGCCCCGCCTACTTCTGGCTGTAACTGCTACATTTATTTCGGTTGGCCACTCCCGCCCCACGTATGCGTGAGCGGGATTTTCTACACCAGTATGGAAAAACACATGAAAATTGTTTCAACTTGGAATACAGTTGTTTATTTAAATATGAGAAATAGGACATAGTCTTGTAGAAACACCACGGACATTTCAAAGATAGATTTCGTATTTTGTAATAAATGTGAAAATCGAGTATCATTGATTGTATCATATTTGCAAGAGTACAATAATATTTTTCTGGAAAAAAAATTCTATGTAATGGACCAGACTTATTAAAAGGATGTACATCAATATTTACTATGCCACCGTAGACCTAAATCATTTCAGACATCGCTGCTCGAAGCTGCACTGAAATAGTATAAAGTTATATGAGCTAATATTTCTGGACTCATTGGGGGAAATATAACCAAAGTCCATGGCGAAACATCAAGGAAGTCTTCACACACACACAAAAATGATACCCAAGGAGGGTGGTTATGCAGTGAATAGCCAAAACGCTTCCCTCTGGGTTCATTTGGATAATTTAATTGTTGGTGGTAGTATATTAAACATGAAGTGCAGGCCTACGGGGTCTTTATTGCGTCGCTACGTCGTCTCCATGTTAAGTTAATAGGCTCACATAGAGTAGAATGGAAATAATGCATAGAAAAAGGTATATTCTCTTTCATACGACTTCGATCTATACCTTACTAAATGATATGGTAGCGTGTTCTCACGAAATGAGTCAGTCACTTGTACACTAGCGTAATAAGAACCCATTGGGCTTAATAATACGCCTGTACATCTGGAATTACACTGCTCCAACCAGAAATTTCAAGATTGTGTAAGTATGGTCAATTGATAGCTAGCAATCTAGAAGAAAAGAGAAAGGATTTCGCACTTACAAGGATGTAACACTTGATATATGCAATGATAACCTCAACAAAGGAGCTTAACTTCGTAACTAGACGACTTTAATATTTGTCTGAACTTTTGACCTCAGTAGAAGAACAGAAAGCTCACAGTCAGACAACACAATACAATAATAATTTTCCTTCCAACAGATTCCTTTCGAGGCGGGAAAATTTTTCATGCAGGAATAAAAATGTGAAGGAAGTGGCGAAATAAACGTAATGGTTGCTAATATCAAAGTTTGTTCTAGAGTTACTTAACCGGTGAATTTAAAAGAAAAGGACACTCCTCCCAGTTAATTTAGTACCTGTATGTTTGTTATGCCCTGTTAATATAATATGCTAGATTATAGTTGGGTGTGACTGGAAAGAGTTTTTGTTTTCCATTTTAATTGTTGATGTTTCATGTTCTTACAGTTCATGGGAGATAACTCGCCCGTTAAGTTCAGGGTCACTTTCAATAGACAGTTATATAGGTTTCACTAATCGAGATAACTGCCAGGTTAACCCTACCTGGCCTGGGGGGGCCATTATGGCCCCCCTACCAAACTTTCTGCACTATCTCCGGAAGGGCAAAAAATTGAGAGCGGAAACTCCGTGACTTTATTGTTTGTCTTATTGGGGTCATTTTGAGCCTATTTTCATAACCCCCCGAGCAGAGGATCATGGGTAAATTCAAGATGGCGGCCATGTGGTGTACCAGAAAAGTGATGTTTTTGTCATATTTCTTCAAAATTTCTGCTTTTCCGCAGTGAAAAGTGGGCAAAAACTATTTTATTTCATATCACATTAATATTTGCTAATTTTTCATGCAGTTTTTGTGGAGAAATTGGAAAAATAAAAAATTCGGAAAATCTGACCGAAAAATCGACCAAAAAATGTCGTTTTTCAAAATGGCGTCACTGTGACGTCATCAAAGCGGCCATCTTGCATTTTTTTACATTTTCTGGTAGAGCTTGACCCAAGGGTATAGTGTAATAAGTTTCAGCTCCCTAGCTCCAGCGGTAAGAAAAATAATTAGGGGGCCCATTTCGGCCCCCCCAGGCCTGGACAGGTCCCAAAAATCCCAGGCCAGATAGGGTTAAGGTCACGTTCTCTGACTTGGTCAATATGGGTATATTTCTTCACAATATATCATTATTCACCTTCTATTACAATTTATGGACAAAGTGGGGCTCGCTGATTCGGTAGGTCTGGGGGTATATCTAATCTCCATATTTCAATCTTTGATTCTATTACATGCTACAAGACGTATAATATTCACGGGATTTCTGGACTGAATCCATCTCTAAAGTGCACCATATGTGTTACGTTCTGTATTTGAATGTTTTAGTGGGGTTTGTTTTCGGTGGGGAAATTATAACAATGACTTAACTCTACCAGGCCTGGAGGGGGGGTGGGGTGGAGGCATCTGCGCTATCTCCGGAACGACACAAAATTGAGACCTGACACTCCGTGACTTTGTAGTGTTTCATATTGGGGTCATTTTGAACATATTGGCGTAACCCCCAAACAGAGGATCATGGGTAAATTCAAAATGGCGATCACGTGAGTTACCAGAAAAGTGATGTTTCAGGGCAAAACTGTTTTATTTTATATCGAGACACCTTGTGCATATTATTTAATATTGTGCAATACTGTTGGGTAGATTCTAAACCTCTTATACCAAATTCCAGAAAAAAACGGACACCCCCCTCCGGGGCCTCCATCAACTCCGGCGTCCTTGAACGCTCCATGTTCCCGACAAAAACTTAAGACCTCAGTTTGATTTCTAGCACGATCAAACCCACACTTGAATTTACTGTGCTCCTCAACTAAGGAGATTCATATACATTCATTGGATTTACTCGTGCTCTCAAGCCTCCCGTATTGGTCCGTGAGTTTTTACATTTATGTACTTTCTCATTATACCGAATTTCTTACCGCATTTCATTGTATATTTTTTAAAAATATGTACAGTAGAAATCCTCAGTGTATTGGTATCGCTCAGATATGGCGCTCGCCATTCTGTAAACAAGCATATCGGGTCTATGCTTTCACTATGGGATTATTCTGCTCTGCACCGAGAATAATATATACGTTGTTTCATTGTAAATCGTATACCATTGTGATAAACATGTTAAATGTCTGGCACGACAAGGCTGGCACGACAAACTATGGCACGGAATTGGCTTTTACGATCATAGGTTACGTTGAGCGTTACTGATCTGGTAAGGACCTCTTGTTGACATGTTACTAGACAGCCATTTTGACCGACAGCACACCTCTCTCGAGATAGTGCGTCGGAGTCATAGAGTCCTTGCTGGAGAAGTTACTTAATCTCTTTGTTACTGTCAATTCTTTGTGCGAATTTCTATAGGTAGTTGGATATACCTTGGCAAGACAATGCATGTACATGTAGACAGCTATTCTAATAATACCAAGAAACCGAGACTTTCTCTTATTGAGCTCGTTTCTGTACACATAGTGGCATCTATGATGTTGTGGCGGTATTATTATACTTGAGGTCCGTAGTACACTATGAGAGGACTACACCTGTGCAGGATCGTTCTATAAGCCCAGAGCTGGCACTGTGAGAAGTTAAATGCTCTGTACGATATGATTATTGGCACTAATTTAATCATATCTATATTTTTCAGAATTATGTCTGACTCGGATAAATCTGGAAAAGCGTCTCCGTCCGTCTAAATGCCATCAATGGTCGGTTAAGGGTACCATTGGGCATGAGTGCTCGAAATGTTCGCTATGCACGGAAGGGAATAGGTGCGAGGTATGCTCTGGCTGGCCGGAGGACGTCTTTCAGCGCTGGCTGTTTGCACGTTCACTGTCCGTGGCGGCACTACCGACCGTGAACCCGGGTACCTCCGGTTCGGGTCTTCCTGCGGTATCCCAACCCGTAGGAAGGTTTATACCCGAAGCGGAGTTAGATGCACGTCTTGCGGAGCTTTATCGTGCTCTGGGCTGCTAGTGTAACAGGCACACCGGTGTTCGTGGTTCCCCGTATAGGGAGCGCCGCGTTGGGAAAGCCCCCTGCTAGTTCTTCGACCAAGAAACGCAGGGCGCGCAAGTCGAAGGTGGGAGCCAAGACTTTGCGCGGCCCGTCTGAGACTCTTGTAGTTCTATCCAATCCATCGAGTGCTCCTACGACTCTAGTCGCTAGTGAGACACCATACGATCCCTCTCGGGGTCCGACGGGAGATGGTATGGATGGCACAACTGTGCTCGGCAGGATGGCCAAGTCTACCAGCCTAGCCGAGATTGAGGTCAAACAATCTCCGGCCGACACGGACCGCACGGTCCGTGTTGTGGCGTCGTACGGTAGCCGGGATCACTCCGATGCCGGGTTGCTAGCCCGTGCTCGTGATCATGACTCCGTTCGACCGGGAACATCCGGCCTCGGCCGTGACTGTTACCCGTTAAACGGGGATCATATCCAATCCTCTTGGTCACGCCTCACGGGTGACCTAGGATCTTCATCCGGCTCCGTCATCGGCTCTATTGATGATCCGGGTACGGATATGGAGGTCGATTCAACGTCCGGAGAGGACCCCGTCCCTCACGTTGACTTGGACCAGGAGCAAGTGGGTGCCATCGATGTGGCTCTTCTGCGGGCTGCCGCTCAACAGAAGTTGCCGGGAGGCTCACAGCTCCTTACGCTCGGCCATATGTCCTCTTGGACTAGGTCGTTAGCGTATGCTGCTGAAGTGTGCGGTGTCCCTACGAACACTAAGCAGCAAGAACCCGTTAAGCGATCGCTAACAGGTCAGCCGCCGGCTGGCCGGCCGAAGCTACACTCGTTAGGGCTAGATCCATTCGTGGATCAGGCTTTCGATGCGCTTTCGGTGAGGCCGCAGGGAAAGGGTAAGCGTTCCCAGCGTACGGCTCCACCCGGGTTCACTGATCTCTTCAGAGCCCCCCCCCGGTCCGAAGTCAAGCGGACGGAATCGGCTTCGAAGGTTGGACGGCAGTCCGCCTTTTTCCTGACCGGCAGACAACATTGGGAGGATCTCCATCCAAACGATACGTTGCGCCGGTCGGTTGAGGAAGAGCTCAAGGCGGCAGAGTGTTCGGCCCGAGCCGGGTTACGAACCTTTAGCCACCTTCTGCACATGACACACGCATCGCACGTAGCTGCCCTGCAGGGTACGGCTGACAACGCGGTGTCCCGGTTGCACTCCATGGACGCGGAAGCGATTCCGAAACCCGTGGTGCTTCCGGCTGGCGATGGAGAACCGCTATCGGTTCCTCAAGCACCCCCAGAGTTCTACCACTGTATGCAGTTGGCTACTGCAACGGGGTTGGACCTTCTGACGAGGGTGATAGCCAGTGTGCAGATTGCCCGGCGGAGGCTCTTCCTGGCTGAGTCTCGACTGGGCTCGAGAGACCATGCGCAGAACCTCATCAACTTACCTCTCGGTAATGAAGAGCTGTTCTCCGACGGACTCAAAGTTTACGCTGCTGATGGTCATATTGACTCTCAGGAGCTTGAGCCCATGGTCAAACAAAACCAGACCCTTGCTAAGGGGAAACGCTAAGCCAGCGTTTCCAAGCCCGCTGATTATTTCTCCGCCTCTTCGAAGCCCAAGAAAGCCAGAAGAGGCTACCGTGGCAAGGGTAAGGGCAAGAAAGGGTCTAACAACCCTTGTAAGCCCGCTGGTAAGGATGGGAAGCGCACCTGACATGTCAGTGTGCGCTCTCCCACTGCCCAGGACACCAACCTCAAGCTCAGCACGACTTTGGGGGGGGGGGGGTGGGCACCGGACTCGACACTTCTGTGTCGGCGCCCGGAACTGCCAGTCGGAGGCCGTCTCGCGCACTTCACCTCTTGGTGGAATCGATACAGCGCAGACAGCCTAGTAAGGCAGATTGTCGCGGAAGGTTATCGAATGGAATGGAGCGCTCCAAACCGTTCATCTCCGTTGACAGGGACCCCAATGGTGACCTCGTTACCTCGAGACTCAAATTGCTATTATACGGGACGAGATAACTTTCCTCCTCGCCAAAGCGGCGGTAGTAGAGGTGAAAGATCCGGCAACGGATCCGGGGTTTTACACCAAGATGTTTTTGTCTCCAAGAAAACCGGGGGATGGCGACCGGTCCTCAATCAAGGCCTCTCAACCGCTACATTCGCATCGAGAGATTCAAGATGGAAACTCTTCGAACTTTTCCGGCCGGCCTTCGGGTCGGCATGTGGACCGCTTCAGTAGATTTGAAGGACGCATACTTTCACGTACCGATTCATTCGGACTACAAAACAGATTTAAAGTTCGCCATCGACGGCAAGATATTGGAATTCCAAGCGTTACGGTTCAGAATTACATCTGCCCCTCGAGTTTTCACACGGGTAGTGGATGCCCTATCGGTCGTCCTACGGAGATGTGGTGTGGATATCAGCACCTACATCGACGATTGGTTGGTCAAGGGACTGTCGGAAACGGCGGTCACCTATGCGATCAGGTTGACACAATTCCATGCGCTTCTCAGCGGCTGGATAGTCAACGTACCCAAGTCAGCGCTGAACCCGTCACAGTTGTTCATACACCTGAGGGTTCGGTTCGATCTCCGGATCGGGCGGGTTCGGCCTTCGCCGGCTGCCCTAGATCTGCTGGAGGAGATGCTCGCGGTGTTCCTCACCTGCCGAGCTCTCCCGGCGAGAGAGTTCTTGCGACTTCTGGGTCGACTGATCAGTCTGGGAGAAGTGGTCAACTACGATCCACTTCGACGCAGACCCATACAAATGTACCTAATGTCCTTCTGGAAACAGAGCACAGCTCATTTGAAGCAACCAATCCCGATAGACTCGAATCTATTATCAGCCCTCGGCTGGTGGCGGAACCGGGACAACCTCATCGTGGGGGCTCTGTTGCATCCGCCGGAACCGAGTCTAGTCCTATTTACGGACGCCTCCATGGACGGCTGGGGAGCACATCTGGACGAGAACCTGGCACAAGGAATGTGAACCGCGCAGGAAAAGACTTGGCATATCAATCTCTTGGAGATGAGAGCAGTCATCCTTGCGTTGAAACGGTCTCTTGCGAGAGAAAGTTGTTCTGGTAATGTCGGGCAGCTCAACAGTGGTCGCATACATAAACAAGCAGGGAGGGGCCAGATCCCCCCAGCTATGTTTCATGACCTGGAAGCTATTCCAGTGGTGCATCAAGCATCAGGTGACCCTGTTAGCAGCGCATATTCTGGGGATACGGAACGTGCTTGCGGATTCTCTGTCTCGTCAGCAGAAGGTTCGTCCGACCGAATGGCAGCTGAACGACTTGGTACTCAGACAAGTCTTCTTTCAGTGGTCGACTCCTCATGTAGGCCTATTTGCCACGAAGGACACCAAAAAGCTCACAATATATGTGAGCCGGTCTCCGGATCCATCGGCGCACGTCGTGGATGCACTAGCGGTCCCTTGGTCAGGAATGTACGCTTACGCGTATCCTCCGACCATACTAATTCCGATGGTTCTCAAAAAGATCGAGAGCGAGAATTGCAGAGTCATTCTAATCGCTCCTTTCTGGCCGACACGATCGTGGTTCACAAGTCTCCTCAATCTTGTCGTAGACTACCCACGCATTCTGTCGGATCGTCCAGATCTCCTCACACAATGCCGGGGGCGTCGAGTTCACGACAATCCAGCAATGTTCAAACTGACTGCTTGGAATCTGTCATCGAATCTCGACGTCAGGAGGGCTTTTCTCAACAAGCTGCCAATCTCATGGCACAATGTAGAAAGCCCTCCACCAGACGGGTTTATAACTCTAAACTCAGTCTGTTCTCTGAGTGGTGCGAGTGAAACTATAAGAATCCCTCTCAAACAACTCCGGGAGAAGTAGCAGACTTCTTCGTATTCGTATTCTTATACGAAGAAAGAGACTACAACCAGTAACAATAGCTGGTTACCGGTCTGCCATAGCGACAATCCACCCTGGTTTTCGAGTCGGGTCTAAGGTTACACAGAGCAAACCATTAGACGACCTGACCAAAGGCATGTTCCACCTACGACCTCGGGTGAAGAAAATGCCTCCTGCATGGAATCTCGAATTGGTCCTAAATGCACTTACGAGACCACCTTTCGAGCCCATGGGTCAGGCCAGCCTTAAGATCTTGACACTTAAGACACTTAAGACTGTATTTGTCGTCGCTGTGGCGTCCACTCGGCGGAAATCTGAGATCCATGCCCTCTCCGCTGAGAAAGATCGCCTACATTTTACGAGAGAAGGTCTACTACTTCAGCCGCGGGTTGACTTTGTGTCGAAAACAGAGACTATCAAACATGGCGCAAAACCCTTGGTTTTAGCTGACCTAGATAAGTTCTCTCCTGACGATAAATTCTTATGTCCGTTGCGTGCTGTGAAGTATTATATCGAAGCTACCAAACATCTTCGAACTTCAGACAATCATTTGTGGATTACCCATCAGATCAATAACCACAAACCGGCTTCCAAAGACACCATCGCTCGATGGATTGTTGCAACCATTCAGATGGACTATGCAGCTGCCCAGACTAAAGAGTTTGTTTTCGCCAAAGCCCATGAGACCAGAGCGGTGGCCACTTCGGAAGCGTTATTTAAGGGAGCTTCACTTAGTGACACCATGGACGTTGCTCAGTGGAGATCTGAGGCTACTTTTATCACGTATTATCTCCTGGACCCTTCTACGTCGACAGCTAGCATTGAAATGGCCACTCTCACTAAAAGGCTGAACAATGCCGCGCATACTATTCCGGTATCTTCCGTTAGAAAGCGCGTTTCGAGCACTCATGTCCAAAGGGACCCGCCCGACGCCGATGCACCTTCGGGAAACAGGCCTCGGCCGGAGTCAAGAAAGCATTAAGTGAGTATATCAAATTCATCACAAATAATGTTTACCCTTTGTCATTTGGCTCGTATTATTAGGGTTTTTCCCTAGCAGCTGTACCAAAAGAAAGCTCGGATTTTCACCAGGGTGGTGCCCCCTCGAGTTATCAGGTAACAGAGAGGCCTGGGTTACATATCAATGACGGCCTTTTCACTCTCAAATTGATACAGGTATCTATCTTTTGTCTTCGGTTAGCCTACCCGACAGGGTTCCCACAACTTCTAGGTTTACCCAACAGTATTGCATAATATTAAATATTATGCACAAGGTAAGTATAAGGTGTCTTGATATAAAATGAAAGGGTTTCTGTAACCCCCCATTTTATGAAAGACCCTTATACTTACCTTGCGATCCCGCCTCCCAACAACACTGTTAATCAAAGACTGGGGGAGGTACATAAATGTTCTTGCTTTTAAATGCTATGTTATTATAGAATCAAACTGAGGTCTTGGAGCAGCCAAGGACGCCGTAGTTGATGGAGGCCCCGGAGGGGGGTGTCCGTTTTCTTCTGGCATTTGGTATAAGAGGTTTAGAATCTACCCAACAGTATTGCATAATATTAAATATTATGCACAAGGTAAGTATAAGGGTCTTTCAAAAAATGGGGGTTACAGAAATTCTTTCATTTCACAGCAGATTATTATTTACTAATTTATCATGCATTTTTTGGGAATAATCACATGAATAAAAAAAATGTATTTTTTTGGTAAACAACGTCACTGTGACGTAAGCAAGGTGGTCATCTTGGATTGTTTGAAAAATAATTAAAAGGGGGGACAGATCCCAAAAGGCCCAGGCCAGAACGGGTTTATCAGGGGTGGGTATACAAATTTGTGCTGTAAAAAAATGATTGTATTGACTGTTAACTCCCAAGTGGGAGCTTTTATCAGCAATACACATTTAAATGTATTCTATCCCCTTATGCTATCTGGCATAATGGGAGATATTGAGAGGTTGAATTGAATCCCCTCAGGGCTGTTTCATCTGGCATAAAGGGAGACAACGAATATATGTTTACCATCTTGGAAATCCTGGTTTAAAAAGTAACTTCAACACACCAGATCACGTAAAATTTATGGGAGTTACGACTGTACGAAACAATCAAACGCGACCGTTTCATACCTACGACGGAAGTCAGTAGGTATGAAACTTACTTACCGATGAATATGCCTATAATATGGGAATAATTAGACACTGATTGTAGATACTGAGTAATACATAATTAAGCCTAACTATATAATATAATATAATATAATATAATATAATATAATATAATATAATATAATATAATATAATATAATATAATATAATATAATCGAATTACCAAAATCCGAACAGACCTGGATTTAAACAATACGAACACAATCTTTCTTCGCAATATTGACTCGGTCAAACGAGAATTTTTGTTCTTGAAAAAAACTGGGTTCTATCGATAATTCAGAAACCTATGACTATATAAAATTAATTCTCCAAGTTTCATGAACGTAGATCTAGAGATGTTTATTCGTCTGTTATTGAGTTGGACCTGATGTCGTCGTAGGTTGCTTACGTGCAAGCACATTTTGAGCTCAACCTCCTTATAATAAAGATAATAACAATTCAACACAACAATGCAATATGTAGTTAAGATATAATGACATAAAATACATATGCAGTGGTCAAGGATATAAACGGTCACACATGTGTAAATTCGCGAATCGGCGTCTTCATCGTGACAAGACTCAAAATGAAATATAAAACTCATATAATCACTTTCCTAGACACTTGTAGACGGATGCATGCCTCTGTCGGATAATACGATGCAAGGTTTCTCCCATAAAAGTCATGATGGACAGGATAATGCCCAATGACAACAGAAAGAACTCGCTCTGTACAGTCAATAAATCTATCGCTCTAGCGTCTGTTTTTCTTTGTGAGCATTGCCTTTGATGCGGCGCCCATTTCTTCCGCCAAAATTGCATCAGCCCATTCTCGTGAAGATTCAAAATTCTGAAATATACAACGGAACTACAATATTGATGAACATATGTTAAACTGGATACAGTCGATCGAAACGATCGAGGAGGCATCCCTTTTGCATGTTAAGCAAAGGAAACATTCATTATTTGTGAAGAGAGTAAAAACGTAAAACTTAGGAAAAACTATTTTAACATAGCCCCCAGGTGGTGCCACCTATAGGTGAATCGGCACAAAAATATCCCCAAAAGATAACTTTAGGGATTGGACCCACATACTAAGTGTGGAAAGAATCTGTGCAGGTCTTCAACAGTTACTGCCCGGAAAAGCAGTTTTACCTCGACCCACAGGTGGCGCTACACACAGGCTTTTAGCCATGAAAAACAACCCCAACGGAGATCTTGAGGCAAGATCCCTTGACATTGGAAATAGAAAACTGGATCTGTTCAGTTTTACCAAAATGTTAACTTGGCCCACAGGTGGCGCCACATATAAGCAGATCGACATGAAAAATAATCCCATGCGAGATCTTCGGGCAAGGTACCCATATACCAAACTGGGAAAGAGTCCACTCAAGTTTTTAAAAGTTATTATCCGGAAACATAATTTTAAATTGTCCCCCAGCTGGCGCCATCCGTGGATCGGCATGAAAAGCAATGCCAAGCAACATATTGAGGTGAGGTACCCACATACCAACTTTGGAAAGAATCGGTCCAGATTTTCAAAAGTTATTGTCTGGAAATGCAATTATAACTTAGCCTTCAGATTTTTAGGGGCCCACTAATTACCAAATTCGATAACATGGGTCTGTGCCTGATAAATTAAGCCCTTTTGGGTTGCAATTCAATGAGGGTTGGCAGAATTATACCAACATTGCAGACTACGCACAAATTTCAACTTTCTGCCAAGATACATTAGATACGTGTGCGCAAACGCAATAAATGAGGTTCGGGCGAGGGCTAGTTTTGGATATTTAGGGTGGGTTTGGGTCCAGGGGGGGGGCATGCTCTCCTTGGGGGTAGTGGTAGGTGTGCTGACGTGAAGGCCATAGAAAGCTTCCTTCACGTGAAGCAAGAACAATGACAATGCATGCCATCATCTGTCAGTCGGAAGAACCAAAAAGGTTGAATGCAATTCAATTCAGGAAATTGATCATATGCACAGTGTGCACCCAAAGGTTAGGATCTCAATTTTAACTAATATGTGTGGACACAAATGGTTCCTGCAAAAGCTTTAGGGAAACTCTTATGATGTGGAATACAATTATTTGATAGCAAAATTGAAGGAAATATTGTCCTATATTGGCGACGCGATATTCAAATCTAACAGGGATACGGTACTGCTGGAACCCCCACCGGCTATTTCATATTGTACTTCTGGAATTTAATAACATCACCATCTTATTATTAATTACTATAAAGGAATATATTGTAGGTGGGTCTGCATGTGTATGTATAAACAATGTACACTGCATCTCATACCTTCATGGCCAATCTTAATGAATTAATACCCTATCAATGCTTCCCAATCGTCGATATATGTCGCTATGTATGACTATTTAATAGTCTTATGACATCACTGTCGCATTTTAACTACTTTACTTGCAGTCGGTGAGGGGGGATAGGTCATCGTCTCCGCTTTAACTCAAGGTTTACGCCAAGGACTACTCCACAGTTCTACCCTGCATTATGGTGCCACCCTGGCGGAAAGGCGACAAAATCAGACGATACCCGGACAGCGTGGCGTGTGATTCGACTGAGCCAACAGAAAGCACCTACCAATATGTTCCCTTCAAAGCAGTATGAAGAGCTCTCGGGATTGGTTGACACTGATTGGTTAGATCCAGCAGGCGGCATATTCAAATGGGACAGTAGATAGGATTTAATTTTAATTAGATTGTACCTTAGGTTGGTTAGTATCACATGAGACTAAGAAACATTTGGTGTCCCAGGGGTGGGGACATCCTCCCGAGGGTAGTGCATAGGTTGAATAAGTGTAGCATCATATAATCTCCCGGAATAAATGATAGCTGTGGTCAAGAACAATTTTCTAAGTCCAAAACTTTAACAACTTTTTCTGATAGGGACAAGAACAGGGACAGGAACAGGAACACAGACATCTGTAGGCATCATTTAAACTATATTCAGCTTTTCGCAGCTAAAGCTACGGGCTCGATAGAAATCTGTTCCGTTTTTCAGGAATTATTGTCCGGAAATCAAATGTTTAACTTTGCCCCCAGGTATCGCCACCTATAGGTGGATCAGTAGAAAAAAAAAAAAAAAAAACAATCACATGGTCTTGTTACCTGTACTGCCTAGTTTCGGCACAGAGATGCTCTTGAATTAATGTATCTATGTCAGTGGCTTCAAAATCTGCAAGGCACTGTCTCTGTTCAATTCATTTGTGGGGGAATGTATTTACATGTACATGTTCCAGGGCTTAAAAATACCATACTGTACACAATTGAATGGCATGGCTGTAAACAAGGAACTGACTATACTTTAGATGCAAATGGATTCAGATTGCATGCTAAATTAGTCAATATTATTGTGATGCGAAGTAAAAAAAAAAATTCCACCTTGAATTTACCCATGATCCTCTGCTCGGTTATGCAAATAGGCTCAAAATGACCCCAATATGATAATCTAGAAGCTCACGGGGTGTCAGCTCTCAATTATTTTGTCGTTCCGGAAATAGCGCAGAAAGTTTGGTAGCGGCACGATAATGCCCCCCGCCCCCTCCCCCTCAGGCCAGGTAGGGATAAAGAAAATTATTTTCAATGGTCAAGTCGTAAGATTGCAACGTGCACATCGAAACTTACTGTTGTGAGAAGATCTCCGTGTATAGCGAGTTCTTTGAAAACAGCATACTGAGGGTTGACACGAACAAAGGCTCATTGATGTATTCAATGGCACAGTTGTTCGCAAGAGTTGCGGTCATGTGGAGAGAGTCAGCTATATAAACGTATCCTCCGTCTTCCATTTTCTTCTGGTGCAAAGAATCAGAATTACTCAGCACATCTGGGTCAGTGGATGAGAACTCCATCATTCCCCTCCAAATCTGTGTGTAAATTGGCTTGCTATCATTCTGAAAGGACAAAACAAATAACTACCACTTTGCTTCGGGACACAGAGCCAATCATATAGAGGCATTGTGTTGTGATGGACATGTCTCGCTTCACCTTGAAGTGATTTGATGTAGCCTTAAATGTAACCATTAGAGCGGCTGTATATGACACTATGTTATTGAAGAGCCAAGCGGCGGTAAACTTTCACTTAGTTAATATGTAAATACACTGGTAATCTCCAATTAGTTATATTAATAAACTGCAAATTCCCGAAGTAGTTATGTTAACACATTTATAACGTCCAATTATTTATGCAAAATAAAACTGTACATATTATAGAGCGACCACGGTTCGTGGCAGTTGTGGAGTAATTCCCGAAGTGAGATTTTTAAGCACTTCTTACCAGTTGTATATGGGAATTTACTACGAAGTTTCAGGTGTTCTTGTTATTCTCTCATGGGCGCCACACAGTATGTGTTGGTCGGATATCACAAGTTGTGAATGTATAGCGAATGACAGTAGCTATGAAACTTGGCATGAAGCCGTGTCAGGTTAGAGAGAATTCGGATCTGATCACCCTGTTTTGGATCACCGCGCCAGTGTGTTGGATTATCCGTGCAAGTGTTTGAATATTGTAAGACTGGGGTTACCCGTGGATTTACCGTTGTTTGGGAGAACTATCTAGTCCGATATATTATTACGTTAAGCGGTCACCCTTCCCCGGGTGCCGATGGCAAAGACTTAAAGCTGACATGACCTTACTTAATGCATGAATGGTAGCGAAAAGAAATGTTCACACAGATTATAGTCCCCGTTGAATAACACCCGCCGGAACTAAGCCATATGAAAGTACAGGCCCTACCTGTTGTGTCCAATTGCCGAGTTTACGACGCCATGCTGCCAACTTCTCATCCGAGTACGCTGCCTCAACCGCATACATAAAACCGGAGTGGACCGAGAACCTTGGGGCCGCGAAATCCGAATGGGAAGCGGCCATTAAACTACAATTTCAATCAAAACGAGAACCTTGACAGTGTAAACTGACACCCGAACTGTGCGCATCATATTTGTGCTGTCGTTGTTGTCACCAGCCCAAATTCGGACTCTGTGAGTATCTTATTCTAGCGCGCATTCATTCACAAACTATATAAATATATCCGCAAAGAAAACTGGGTAATAAAATGAAGGATCTGACAACTCAAACACGATTTAGACATACCATTCAGTGTTTCCTCAAAACAATAAAACTTCTTGATCAGTTTCTACAGCATTGTAATTCAATTTTCCTTACTCGCCAAAGAGGGCGTACGAACGGACTATTCTTCGTAGCATTTGACAATTATCAAGGATCTATTCGATGCACTCCACTTGCGATCTCTTTTTAAATTCCCGATATGACGATACTGCTCCAGGTCCACCCATGTTGACCGTATACTGCGTTAAGGGGGAAATGCGGGTGTTGCTGTTGCCGTTGGAGAGGGTTATCACTGAAATTGAAAGCCCTTATTGCGACTTTCAGCCCGTCCAGTATTTTAACCTATCCACCAGCTGTATAGAAAGGGATCAGTGTCCAGGATAATAGGAACTGTGAACGCTGTCGTGTTCTGGCACATGTAGGCACCGTCGTGATATGACTGAAAAAATGTTGAAAACGACGTTAAATCCTATCTACCTACCTGCCTGTATAGAAAGGTAAAATCTCTACGCATTCGCTGTTGGGAAATCTGGCGAAACGGACCTCTAACACATGCCCTTGGGTTACTATGGCACTTGAAGAGGTCACTTCCAGTCACGTGAAATGGCCGCAGATCTCCCCAAATATCCGGGAAAACGGACTCTACATCTGGTCAAATGGATCTAGCCATATTAGGTCCACATGGGTTGTGCAGGGTCTCGTATTGAAGCGTTCGTCGCGGGCAGGTTAATGGCGGGTGGATGCAAAATGGGATTTCCCACAAACACACAATTCGGAATAATGGATATTACAGGAATGTCTTCAGGAATGGCGGATATTACACCCATTCGTTTACAAGGGTTGTGGGATAGCGCGGGCGACGGGTTGTAGTCAGCAGGGTATGATGAGTTTGTCAAGACCACCTCCTGTATGGTATCGGTGTTATAGAGTTAGCCGTGACTGAGTGATCGGGTTAGGTACAACTCAAGGGTCAATGACCAATGGTCGAAGAATGTGACAATCTAGCCACAGATCTCAGTAACTGGAAAAGTGACCTCAGACCTAGCGGATTTCTAGGAGCGGAAACGGGATCACGTACGCACGTACACACAATTAATTTGCAGCGGAACTTCTCTCTTCTCTGCGTGTGATGACGTTACGACAATACGATACAGCGTTATTCATTTACGATATAGCGATAACTCTATCTGGCCTGGGCTTTTTGGGACCTGTTGTGGCCTGGGTGAGCATACCCTTGGGTCAAGCTCTACCAGAAAATGTAAAAAAATCCAAGATGGCCGCTTTGATGACGTCACAGTAACGTCATTTTCAAAACGGCATTTTTTGGTCGATTTTTCAGTCAAATTTTCCGATTTTTTCTATTTATGCAATTTCTCCGTAAAAACTGCATGATAATTTAGTAAATATTAATGTGATGTGAAATAAAATATTTTTTGCCCGCTTTTCATCGCGGAAAAGCAGAAATTTTGAAGAAATATGACAAAAACATCACTTTTCTGGGACCCCACGTGGACGCCATCTTGAATTTTCCCATGATCCTCTGCAAAGAGGGTTATGCAGATAGGCTTAAAATGACCCCAATAAGATAAACTATAAAGTCACGGAGTTTCAGCTCTCTATTTTTTGTCGTTCTTGAGATAGCGCAGAAAGTTTGGTCCCCCCAGGCCAGGTAAGATGAATGCGTTCGAACAAGTATAAAGCGTAACGACGGGCGTTGACGCGCGTCACTACGTTTCGTTTATTGTCAATTCCATAGTATATCACGTGATCATTTAGACCAACCCGAGCTTCTGAGCTATCTTACTAGGGCGTTGAGGCGCTAAGATAGGTGTTTGCAAAAGCAACCCTAACGTCCACCAGAAACTACGATATGATGCGACACCATAATAATATATATGGGTACAAAGAAATGGTGGGGCTACAAGCCAATGCAGACACTGAGAGCGTACCGGCTGACACTGGCAGTTCACCGACTGATACTGCGACTCTGCCCACTGACAACCAGGCTGAAAGCTCAGCCGCTGATAAGCCTCCCAGGGAATGAAACGCAACATTAACTGGGTGGTGGAAAACGATGCTGGCTTACTGACAAGACGGTGTATGACCACAGACAAATGTACTGATTGCATATTTCTAAAACTATGGAAAAACCTACGGCTATGTCTGAATCGTGTTTGAATAGTCAGATCCTTCATTTTATTACCCAGTTTTTTTTTTCAGATATATATATATATATTTATATATTGTGTGCGAACGAATGTCCGAATTTCAGCTGGTGACAGCATAAATATGACTGGCAATGTTCTCGGTCGACTCCGGCTTTATATATGCGGTAGAGGCAATTGTACTCGGATGAACAGTTGGCAGTATGGCGTCGTAAACTCGGCACTTTCATATGGATTATTTCGGGCGGGTGTTATTCAACGGGGGCTATAATATGTATGACAATTTGTTTTCGCTACCATTCGTGCATTAAATAAGGTCATGTCAGCTTTAACTTTATCTGACCCATTCGTGCATTAAAATAATTCATGTCGGCTTTAAGTTTATCTGACCGGACTGCAATAACTGGATTAAACCAGCGGAACTTTGTAATACGGACATATCAACAGGTAGGTAATATTGTAACTGCACCAAATGTACTCATTGGTATTGTAGATTTTCACATATACAATGTGTCATTAAATGCATTGTTGTGCTCAGTTTTACTCTGTTTGACCCAGGTTAGCGTCGTTTGAAAATTATATAAGCCCTGTGATTGTGGACATTCTCAGGTTTTTGTCACTAACAATCGATTGAACGAACACGGGAAAGAATATGGGGTATCGTCTGTATACAATGTTGTTAACGAATAGGAGGGAATTACGGTTGAACTCCGCGTTTAGCAATATTTCAGCTACAAAGCGACGATTCAAACAAAAAACAAGTTAACAATCCAGCGATCCAGATGTAATCAACACAACATACTAAACACATATATATACATTAAAACTTATGTCTTCTTTTACCCCACTAAAACATCTTCTAAAGTGGCAGTTTGACGAAAAGAATGTCTTACAATCTTAAAATCTATACATTCGACCAGAATATGTTTCACTGTGAGATCTTCGTAGCATGGAATACACCTTCGGGCTGGCTCCTTTATTAGTAAATTTTCGTGAGTTAATCGGGTATGGCTAATACTACATCGCCTGATCATTGCTTGATGCAAACGTTTCTAGCTACTCAGATGAATATATCCTACAGCTTTTTGAAACTCATGAAGTTTGTCATTATCCACAGCATACCATAAAGACTGAAACAGTTTCCCCACGTAAGCAGAGATAGGGAGTCTGAAATCACTATATAGGATTCCAACAGCATCAACCTTGTTATCTAGGGCTGCCTTAGCCATTTCATCAGCTTCATTATTTCATTTGAGCCAACGTGGCTAGGCAACCAACAAAACAACATCAATCTGTTGCTGAAATCTGCGGTCATATAATTGTAGAATGTTCAAAATGGTGGGTTGAGCTGATGTTTCACCCTCAATCGCTTGAAGGCATGAGAGTGAATCTGAGAATATGATATATTTTCCTCATATCGTGTTGATCCACAGATAAGCTTGGCATAATGCAGAAGCAAAGTAACTCCGAATAAACTTAATAAACGCATGGTGACAGTCTCAATATTTCGACAAAATTGTATTTGTCATCTTCAGGATGTGATTTAACAGCAGTTACATGCTCTTATATACAAAAACGACTAACAAAGACTGAAATGGTTAGATACACAAAATTTGAGGGCAATAGCCAATCAGATAATATGTGAACATAACAACTTTAACATGAGTGGCAAATAGGCATGGCAAGAAATACACATAGGCCTGGCAATACACAATCGAAATGGCAATAGTTTGATAAAGATTAATAGTGACGGGTGGTGATTTAATGAGGTGTGTGAATGTGTATAGAGTGGCAGCAGAAATGTCAATCAGGGGAATAAACACAAGTGAAACAGAGATTAGAAAAAAATATATATGTATTAAGTTGATTAGAGAAAGGTACATGTATGGAGGATTGAAATCGGAAATAAAATATAGAGAATTAGATAGTTACAGAACGGGAAATGCTAAATTATATTAGGCTATTAATTAACAAGACAAGGAATACACACACCACAGAAATGCTGGAAGATTGTATTATCTTATCTAAACAGTGATTGATGGAATAAAAAATATATATATAAAAAAACAAAACATTGAAATTGGCAACAAAATACCAAAATAATAAACAGCAGTCTACCTGAATAACTGTAGCTCTTTCGAAGCTTTTACACCAATGTTAAGTTTAGGATTTGATCGCCGAATAGCTAGGGCTTCCTTAAATAACAAGACATTCCAGTGATCCGCGGAGTCAATAACTTTAGTGTTAGACAATAAGACTGAGGACAATGGGCAATATGGAATACCTTCTAGTCTATTCGGTAAATTTAGTAGGTCTTTAATATGCTGGAAGTGCTCACAACTGAACAAATGAGAATGGATTTCGCTGTTGCCTTTACTATGTTCCTTAAGTCGTGTTTCAAGACAACGCTCAGTTTTTCCTATGTAACTAGAATTACAACCAGGACAGGTAAATTGGTACACAATATCACTTCTAAATTCTAGCGGTGTCTTGTCTTTGATGTTGATAATTGCACTGACTTTAGTGGTTCTCCAATGAACAATGATCTTCACTGGCTTTGTGAGAAGTTTGCGAATTTTACCTAAATATCGTTTGACTATTCGTTCTCCCTGAGGACCAACGTAAGGGAATTTGATCAAGATTTTAGGTATGTCGTCTTTAGGTCTATCTCGAGGCGCACAAGCCAAACGGGTGGTGAACTTTTTGACAAGTTTTTCAACTGTAGCTCTGGGGAAGCCATTCCAAGACATAAAGTCTTTAATAACACTCAACTGATTGTTGAATAGCGAAACAGTACTACAAAGTTTGTGAGCTCTAGTAATAAGTGCCCGTATCCAAGCAGTTTTTGTAGTCCAAGGTTGAAAGCTGTCGAAATGAATATACTGGCCGGTACATGTGGATTTTCGGTATATTGAGGTTGTCATTCCATTGCAGATTTTGATATCGAGGAAATGTACATCAGTATAAGCGTCAAATGCCTCATGGGTAAACTTGAGCTGTGGGTGGAAAGTGTTCAGTGCCGTCAAGATTGAGTTGAAATCAGCAGGTTTGGCTAGAACAAGTGTGTCGTCCACATATCTGCAGTAGAATTTAACCGTTCCATCTTGGACCAGTTTATCCACCACTGTCTTTTCTAGCTCAGTCAAGATGATGTTGCCGAGGGCCGGTCCTAGGGGGGAACCCATCGATACACCGTCCACTTGCTGGTACAATACACTGTTGAACGAGAATGGAGTTTTGGTACAGGAGTCGATCAACAGTTTTTTCAGGGTAGTCTTTCGGATAGTGGTTGTAATTATCTTCTGTTTATATACACGGTCAAGAATGATATTCACTACTTTCCTCAGAGGCACATTGGTGAACAGCGATTCGACATCGAAGGAAACAAAGCGATAGCCTTCATCGAATAAGTTTTGTGGAATTTCTCGAATACGTTGGGCTGCATCAAAGGAATCAGATAGTGAGTATTCGTTATCCGTTAATGGTTTCAATAGTTTCGACAGGAATTTACCGACTTTCGAGTAGGAAGTACCAGTTGTGTCGATAATTGGGCGAAACTTGGGCAGATTCACAAAATCTTTGTGTGTTTTCGGTAACCCATAGGCGCGTGCTGGTCTCGTGGATTTGGGTTTCACTTCCTTCAATTCATCTTCAGTAATTTCACCTCGGCGATGAATTGTGCGCAGGTAATTTTGCAGGGTGCGTAGTTGGGTCATACTGGGTTTCTTATATCATTGGGTCATACTTGGGTCATACTGGGGTTCATGTCATGCAACATACTCGACTTCAGTGACAAACGACTGTCTTCAGATGCCCACCGAATCAAAATTCTGAAGACACTGAAAGAACGCTTCGCTATTTTGAAACCCGATAAAGGTAGCGGCGTCGTATTAACACGGAAGGAGGACTACATTACCAGCCTTAACGAAACTTTCGAGATTAGGACGAAATTCCGCAAACTAGACAAGAACCCCAGTATGACCCAACTACGCACCCTGCAAAATTACCTGCGCACAATTCATCGTCGAGGTGAAATTACTGAAGATGAATTGAAGGAAGTGAAACCCAAATCCACGAGACCAGCACGCGCCTATGGGTTACCGAAAACACACACAGATTTTGTGAATCTGCCCAAGTTTCGCCCAATTATCGACACAACTGGTACTTCCTACTCGAAAGTCGGTAAATTCCTGTCGAAACTATTGAAACCATTAACGGATAACGAATACTCACTATCTGATTCCTTTGATGCAGCCCAACGTATTCGAGAAATTCCACAAAACTTATTCGATGAAGGCTATCGCTGTGTTTCCTTCGATGTCGAATCGCTGTTCACCAATGTGCCTCTGAGGAAAGTAGTGAATATCATTCTTGACCGTGTATATAAACAGAAGATAATTACAACCACTATCCGAAAGACTACCCTGAAAAAAACTGTTGATCGACTCCTGTACCAAAACTCCATTCTCGTTCAACAGTGTATTGTACCAGCAAGTGGACGGTGTATCGATGGGTTCCCCCCTAGGACCGACCCTCGCCAACATCATCATGACTGAGCTAGAAAAGACAGTGATGGATAAACTGGTCCAAGATGGAACGGTTAAATTCTACTGCAGATAAGTGGACGACACACTTGTTCTAGCCAAACCTGCTGATTTCAACTCAATCTTGACGGCACTGAACACTTTCCACCCACAGCTCAAGTTTACCCATGAGGCATTTGACGCTTATACTGATGTACATTTCCTCGATATCAAAATCTGCAATGGAATGACAACCTCAATATACCGAAAATCCACATGTACCGGCCAGTATATTCATTTCGACAGCTTTCAACCTTGGACTACAAAAACTGCTTGGATACGGGCACTTATTACTAGAGCTCACAAACTTTGTAGTACTGTTTCGCTATTCAACAATCAGTTGAGTATTATTAAAGACTTTATGTCTTGGAATGGCTTCCCCAGAGCTACAGTTGAAAAACTTGTCAAAAAGTTCACCACCCGTTTGGCTTGTGCGCCTCGAGATAGACCTAAAGACGACATACCTAAAATCTGGATCAAATTCCCTTACGTTGGTCCTCAGGGAGAACGAATAGTCAAACGATATTTAGGTAAAGTTCGCAAACTTCTCACAAAGCCAGTGAAGATCATTGTTCATTGGAGAACCACTAAAGTCAGTGTAATTATCAACATCAAAGACAAGACTCCGCTAGAATATAGAAGTGATATTGTGTACCAATTTACCTGTCCTGGTTGTAATTCTAGTTACATAGGAAAAACTGAGCGTTGTCTTGAAACACGACTTAAGGAACATAGTAAAGGCACCAGCGAAATCCATTCTCATTTGTTCAGTTGTGAGCACTTCCAACATATTAAAGACCTACTAGATTTACCGAATAGACTAGAAGGTATTCCATATTGCCCATTGTCCTCAGTCTTATTGTCTAACACTAAAGTTATTGACTCCGCGGATCACTGGAATGTCTTGTTATTTAAGGAAGCCCTGGCTATTCGGCGATCAAATCCTAAACTTAACAGTGGTGTAAAAGCTTCGAAAGAGCTACAGTTATTCAGGTAGACTACTGTTTATTATTTTGGTATTTTGTTGCCAATTTCAATGTTTTGTTTTTTTATATATATATTTTTTATTCCATCAATCACTGTTTAGATAAGATAATACATTCATCCAGCATTTCTGTGGTGTGTGTATTCCTTGTCCTGTTAATTAATAGCCTAATATAATTTAGCATTTCCCGTTCTGTAACTATCTAATTCTGTATATTTTATTTCCGATTTCAATCCTCCATACATGTACCTTTGTTACGTTTCTCTAATCAACTTAATACATATATATATTTTTTCTAATCTCTGTTTCACTTGTGTTTATTCCCCTGATTGACATTTCTGCTGCCACTCTATACACATTCACACACCTCAATAACTCACCACCCGTCACTATTAATCTTTATCAAACTATTGCCATTTCGATTGTGTATTGCCAGGCCTATGTGTATTCCTTGCCATGCCTATTTGCCACTCATGTTAAAGTTGTTATGTTCACATATTATCTGATTGGCTATTGCCCTCAAATTTTGTGTATCTAACCATTTCAGTCTTTGTTAGTCGTTTTTGTATATAAGAGCATGTACCTGCTGTTAAATCACATCCTGAAGATGACAAATAAAATGTTGTCGAAATATTGAGACTGTCATCATGCGTTTCCTCATATAGTAGACCCAATACCTTCTAAAGCTAACAATAGAGCTTTGGCTACGGTAGTGGAAATATAACTTCTTTCTGGAAGTCGACATGTTTCGGAACTAACGATAGTAGCACACGCTACCCTCTCGCCATCTTTAGAACCATCTGTATAACTAGCTTGATGCAATTTGTATTTTTCTCTCAATAGACCAAATTATTGTGTATGCACGAGATGGCAGGTGTCTGTCCTTTTATATCGCGTCGTTGTAATATATACTTCTGGCCTGGCTAATTGGCATTCTGAAACTGGTAAGAGCTCGTTAAGTAAAATTTTACTAAGCTTTAATACCAGCTTCTGCAATTTGTGGTTTCACACGAATTCCAAGAGGTGGAATAATGGGGGATTTCGTTAAATACAAATCTACGCATTGAGGATTGGAGCACAGTTATATGCAGGATTTGACCAATTAGATCACAATTTTGTGATATATTGCAGTGCTAGTTCAAGACTTCGAAGTTCTAAAGACGATTCATCTGCGTCAGCATATAAGATTTTCATAGGTGAAGTTCTGAACACTCCGAGGCAAAGTCTTAATCTTTGATGAAGAATAGGATCTGGCTTTGCCAAGTTTGACTTGCTTGCACCGTTGTAAACAATAGAGTCATAATCAAGCTTAGAACGCATAAGTCCATGTAGTATGTAGTACCCTATCTGATTTTTTTCTTGTTTTTATTAACCCTATCTGGCCTGGGATTTTTAGAACCTGTCCAGGCCTGGGGGGGCCGAAATGGCCCCCCTAATTATTTTTCTTATCCCTTCAGCTAGGGAGCTGAAACTTACCACACTATACCCCTGGGTCAAGCTCTACCAGAAAATGTAAAAAAATCAAGATGGCCGCCTTGATGACGTCACAGTGACGTCATTTTCAAAAACGGCATTTTTTGGTCGATTTTTCGGTCGGACTTTCCGAATTTTTTATTTATGCAATTTCTCCGTAAAAACTGGACGATAAATTAGTAAATATTAATGTGATGTGAAATAAAATAATTTTTGCCCACTTTTCATCGCGGAAAAGCAGAAATTTTGAAGAAATATGACAAAAACATCACTTTTCTGATACCCCACGTGGCCGCCATCTTGAATTTACCCATGATCCTCTGCTCAGGGGGTTATGCAAATAGGTTCAAAATGACCCCAACATGATAAACTATAAAGTCAAGAAGTTTCAGGTCTCCATTTTTTGTCATTCCGGAGATAGCGCAGAAAGTTTGGTAGGGGGGCCATAATGGCCCCCCAGGCCAGATAGGGTTAAGCCCAATGCGTCAATTAACCCTATCTTGCCTGGGCTTTTTGGGACCTGTCCAGGCCTGGGGGGGGGCGAAATGGCACCTCCTAATTATTTTTCTTACCCCTTGAGCTAGGGGGCTGAAACTTATCACACTATACCCTATGGTGAAGCTCTACCAGAAAATGTAAAAAAAATCCAAGATGGCCGCTTTGATGACGTCACAGTGACATCATTCTCAAAAACAGCATTTTTCGGTCGATTTTTCGGTCAGATTTTCCGAAATTTTTATTTTTGCAATTTCTCCGCAAAAACCGCATGATAAATTAGTAAATATTAATGTAATGTGAAATAAAATAGTTTTTGCCAATTTTTCATTGCGGAAAAGCAGAAATTTTGAAGAAATATGACAAAAACATCACTTTTCTGGGACCCCACGTGGCCGCCATCTTGGATTTACCCATGATCCTCTGCTCGAGGGTTATGCAAAGAGGCTCAAAATGACCCCGATACGATAAACTATTTGGGTGAAATCTGTGGTTCGATATTGTTAAACAGGTTCAGGGGCGTCGTTAGGGGGGGTCGTCAGGTGCGAACGACTCCCCCTTGAACGCCCCCCCAAAAAAGAAGAAAAAGAAAAGAAAGAAAAAAAAAGCAAAAGGGAAAAGAAAGGAATAAAAAATTTAAAAATCTCCAGGCTCGTAAGCATGCTCCGTTCCAGTAGTGACGCGTCAGTTCGCTCAACAATGGGTTTGCCACGACATTCCGTTTTATGGACATAAAGTGGATTATGAAAGAGCTGTAGCTCTGTTCATGATACTCCACCCTCGGCGGATACAGCAGGCGAATTTACTATTCAATTAATCATTAACACTAACTGGTGTGCTTTTTTCCTTCTGCTCGATGCGTGTGATTTGATAATGAAGCATCGGCAGCTTCGGTCTACCGCTGGCGAAGAGCAAAACGAGCAATAAACTGAAAGCTGTATATGTAAGCTTTGCTGGAGGCTATACTATCAGTATAAAATATAAAATATATCAGTTTAATTTTTTTCTAGTCAGTATTTTACCAAGGCCACGTTTTAATGAGTGATATTAGTTTCATTTTTCTAGTCAGTATATTTCACCATGGCCACCAGATATAGTCCATGATACACAGTTTGATATTCTACACAATATTATTGTGATATTTTCAGCAAAAGATTAATGTTCACAGTCATGAAATGACATATGGATCGGAAAGTGATATGATGATGTTTTGTTTTAATCATTTTAACATGGTTACAGTGGCGTCGAAAACGGAGGGGCCAGGCCCCCCCCCCATTTTTGATTTAGGGGGGGGAGGGGAAGGGGTCGAATATCTTTTGGCCACCCACTTTTCAGCATCCCTAACTGACCATGTCCCCACATAAAAATTAAAGATAGAGTGCCAGGACGTGTAGTGGTGTATTATAAGCCCGTTTTGTTTGTAACAAACCAGGAAGTCAAATGGAGTCCGGCATATTCTTCATTATCGATGCGGATTTATGCGAAACAAATGTGAAAATAGAACCATAAATCTATATACATTGTGTTCAGATTTGTTTCCGGGAAAACGGGTAAATCGCATCTCCGGCAACCGGAGACCCTGGAGCTTCCGGGGCCTAGGCGGCCCCTGGACCCTCGCCTGTCAGGCTGTGAGGATCGCTCATTTTAGCTTTGTGTAAATGAATCGCTATCACATTGGTTCTAATGTTCCATGATGTAAAGGTCGTCGGTTTTTATGTGTTTTTTTTATGTGATAAATATAACTAAAAAGTCAAATGGATTCAGGCATGAAGTATGATTTTTTTCAATTTCGACGAGTGCTTATAAATGCGAAACATACGTGAAATTATAGAACCATAAATCTGCATACATTACGTTCGAATTTGTTTCTGAGAAAACGTTTAGAAGGCGTCTCTGGAGATCTGGAACTTAGGAGCTTCCAGGGCCTCGTCTTGTGGACCCTCGCCTGTTGAGCTGTGAGGATTTCCTTGTTCTATCTTTGTGTGAATGAATCGTATCTGTAGGCATATTGGTTTCCCTCCCAAGAACTATAAGTCATCGTTTTGTATGTTTTAAATATAACTAGAACGTCAAATGGATGAAGGCATGAAGTGCGATGTTTTTAATATCGATGCATGCTTATAATTGCGAAAAAAAAATCGTGAAAATACAATCATAAATGTGCATGCAGTATGATCAGTTTTATTTCCGGAAAAACGTTCAGAACGCATCTCCGGCAATCTAGGACCCCGGAGCTTCCGGGGCCTAGGCGGCCCCTTGACCCCCGCCTGATGGGCTGTGATAGTGGTCCCCCACTTTCAATTACGTTCCGACGCCACTGGGTTAGTCTACGAGGTATATCGGCCCAAAGCATTATTATTGTGTTTTCAAGATGACAAGAGAATAAAATATAATACTGATATTTGACAAATGACGTGTTAGTTTAATTGTTGGAAATCGCTCAGAATGCATCTCAGCCCATCTAAGGTCCCAGAGCTATATAATATAACCCTAAATCTGCATACATTATGTTCAGATTTAATTCCGGGAAAACGTTTAGAACGCATCTCCGGCGATCTAGGACCCCGGAGCTTCCGGGGCCTAGGCGGCCCCTGGAACCTCGCCTAAAGTGCTATGATAATCGACCCCCCTTTGAAAAATCCTAGACGCCCATGAGGTTAGAGTTATCTGTCCCTCTAAGTGAAGGTATTAATGGTCGTATTTCCTGAATTAAATCGAGCATATATTTAACTAAGGATAATCAGCCATAAGCAGCAATGGACATAAGCAACAATATATTTGCATCGGATGGCATTAAGAATATAAAATGTCGTCCATCTAAGTTAAATAATAATACTAGACACAATTGATTGCCTATTACAAATACGCAATCTTTTTCTTGGAAATACTGTTACAATATATATGATCTATGTCGCATCTAGTTGTTGGGTGTGATGATGAATTATTCAAAAGTTATTTAGCAAAAACGACGCTTTTCAGTTCCATTTTTAGAGGTATCTCTCCGTGACCTGATAACAGTTTTACAAAATTGTCGGTTAAATGAACTGGAACTAGTACAATTGTTTTCAAAATGCTACTGAATGCATGTGCGATGTATCGCTGCGATGGCCAGCAGTGACCCTCCAGAAGAAAATGTGATGACACAATTTGACCTAGATTAGCCAGATAAATGTTCAAGAGATGTTGTTCTAACGTACTTGAACCTGCAAATATCTTATAAATGTTGCCATAAATGGAATTAATTTGGAAAGTCGGGCGATAAATCTTTGTGTATGGGTCGATAGACTGACGACCGACGACAATGATACTTAGTGGTTAAGTTTGGTTGAAACGGTTATGATTTTCATTTTGACTGGTGGTGCCACATATTGGCGAAAGTAACTGAACATCATACGACAAACCCATGTAGTACGGTATAAGTTGAAAGTAAGTCAATTTCAACTATGCATAGTCAAAGCCGTCGCATTGTCTTACCATGAGACTCAAAACTCATACATGCTCCAATTTACCACCAGTGGAAGTTAATTGGCGAGAACGGACGTTGTTTTTTCCATCCAAAGTTCATTCTAAGAGATTTTATTGTTAAAATGTCCGGTCTCATATTGCCCGTTTAACCCTACCTGGCGTGGGCGATTTGAGGCCTGCCCTGGCCCCGGAAGGGGTCATTCCTCCATCCCACTAAATATTCTTCTCGCTGCTTGAGCTAGGGGGCTGAAACGTACCACAATATGTGTTGGGTTCAATCTCTACTAGAACATGTGAACAACTCTAAGATTACCTAATTGATGGCGTCACAGTGACGCGAATATCTGAGAGTATTTCATGTATGCCATTCTCCGCAAAACATGTTCGCTAAATTGTAAAATAATTATCTAATGTAAAATAAAATAATTTTAAAATTAAAGAAAAAAAAGAAGAAAACGCAACTTTGCCGACACGCCTTCATGGCAGCCATTTTGAATTGAACCGTGATCCTCTGCTCGGACGGGTACGCAAATATGCTCAATAAGGTGACACTGTGATAAGATATAACGTCGCGGAGTTTCAGCTCTTCTTTGTGGAACACATTGGGTAGGGGAGGGGGCATAATGCCAGGCGTTAAGTCTATTGAACTGTATGTAATTGGTACTTCACAATTCTACATGTCACACAATCCTCGTTGTATCTTAAGATATCGTGCCAACGGTAAACGTACACGTTCTATTATAGCAATTCTGTCCGCAAACTTCATATACTGGAGCTGGTATGTCACAAGTATCCTAGTCTTTCCTCTCAAGAATCCACACATGCATCTGAAAGAGAGAGTTGGTGAAAAGGATTTGAAGCCGTTGTCAACAAGTTTTCAGTCATATCAATGCAATGCACTTGAATCTACCCATGTACTTGCCTCTTTTCCAATTGGCCTAGCTTGACGCGTGATTCCGTGACTGTCAAATATGAAAACCTTGACATTCTGATGCATGAAAGTGATGGCAAGTATATATTCCCTGGCCATTCCTGGCGTTACATTTATTAGCTGTGTATGTATTGACCATAGAACAAGGCAATCGATCCTGTTTGAAACAAGATGTTAATTGCAAGTTAGACATTAAAATTGAAAGTTTCAGACAGTTTAAATACGATGTCACGTGATTAACCAGGAGATCGATCGCTCAGTAGCAGAATGTTCATAATATATTCGCATTGATACCAGAACTTGGGTATTACTTTATTACAAGTTTAACAGTCAATCCCTAATATCGATCCCTAATATGGATTATCAAGAGATTCAACCACATCTGACATAACATGTATCTCTTTCCTCGAAAAACAATATATAAAGAAAGTAGTATTCGATAGATACTCATCTACACGAGTTTTTATGAGTTATATATCTATAACATGAAGAACGCTTTCCTGTTATCAACTCACTGTTGAAATATATGCTTGCCGACATCTGCGTCAACTGCGCTCAATGGGTCGTCAAGCAGATAAATGGGAGATTCCTTGTAGATCGCCCTGAAGAATGATAATATAAAGCTATTCAAGAGGTCTGTCGATTCTAGGTGCGAAAATTCTCGGTGGCGATAGACATTTGCATTCGCAGTCGCCATTTCTGAGGTGGCGACCACGATCGTAATATATTTTGAGGAAATATGGCATTTCAAATGGAGTGAATGTACATGTACAACGATTTGTACACAGACAGAAAAAATGTGATAATTATCACCTCGAAAATGTGATGAATTAGAGCCATCACACTTTTTTATGATCACCTTCAAAAATGATGGCCATCACCTATGAAGAATGATCAACAGTGATTGTAGATTTATGTCATGACCTTTAAAGTGTGATGATTTTGCCTCATCACTGATTTTGCCTCATGGTGATGACCGTCACCGTTTACAGGTAATGACTCTAACTCATCACCTTTTAAAGATGAAGGCCAGATCTGATCACCATTAAAGGTCGACTGTAGCCTAACTGCAAGATGTGGCGTCAATGTTGCGGAAGCATGGAACGAAATTGTGCACTAAGCTTTGACTATAAGAGTTGTCCATGAAATTTCTTTTCATTTCCCGACACAAGCCTGCTTGACCCTCTGACGAAGTCCACGGACTATTCATTACCAGACGACCAAGGTTAGTGAGATAATTTGTTTTACTTTATAAAATATGAATATAATATATACTGGCAGTAGCTGAGTCTTCGTTTAATTCCGGCGAATACAACCCTATTTGGTGCTTGGATCAAAATGATCTGCTGTGATTGTTTTCTCAAGAAGCGACAAGCTGAATCCAGATTAGCTTTTCTGAATGGTATAATTTTGGTCACTGTAAATTCCAGCTAATCTGTATATACATGTAGATTAGAAGGCCCCCATATAAGACAATCTAATAATTTGTCATTTGCATAATATACAGCCAAGACAATACAATAAAATTATATATAATATAAAATTATAATAATATGAAAAACTAACAAAACATCGAAATGAATAATTGCTCATCTATATAGACAGAAAAATAACACGTTCAATTTTCAATTTCTGTTTGTCGCTTCTGATCCCTACCCAAAAATACATGGATGATTGCTACATCCACAGACCGTTGCACCATGCAGTAGTGTTTGTACTGGCATGAAGAAGTAAATGTAGCACCATGCCATTTCAGAATGTCTCTTTTCATTTGTTTCTCCGAAGGAAAATATGTTCTTTGTAAGCTGCAAATCAGAAAAAAAAGTCCTAGCTCGGTTAACAGTTCATTCGCGGCTGCTCAGCCTATTCCCTCAAATTCATTTGACCTCGCGCATTAATGGTGCAGGCAGCTCTAAACAGTGGTCCACCGAAGGTGTGGCACAGCACATACTATGCGATATGTGTCCGCTCACATAGTCCTCGTTGTAATTCTTCCTTATCAAGATATAATAAATATCTAAATGAACTGAATATTCCCTTGATTCTGCCATGAAAGATCTTCTCTAGTTTGAGGTATTTTTCCTGGTGTTTCATCTCAATCGGATCCCCATGGCAACGGGTGTCCTTCGGCTGATATGCGCTTTTCCGAGTTCGGTGTGATACTATCCTTAAAACAGGTTCAACAAAGATACCAATATGGATCTCTTCCAGTGCGGGTCGAATCGCTACGGCCTCTCATGGTTAGTGGAGTTATTATCACGTGACTTGTTCTTTCCATTCGAAAGCCTAAACTGGGATATACACTGGTCTTGAACAACTGTGTTGCCCGAAATGCAATCCTGAGCAGTTCGTAATCATTTGCCTTTCACTGGTTCGACCATTCATAGCCTTTTCCAGGAAAATTGACATGTTTGGGTGGAAGGGTACGGGTCATATTGTCGATGTACGTCCATGTATAAACAGAGGCATCACGTGGTATTTGGACAGAAAAATATCGTATACAAGTCTAACATACATGTATAGTGGAACACCCTTAACCCTACCAGGCCTGGGGGGGGAGGGCCCCCTACCAAACTTTCTGAGCTATCTCCGGAACGACACAAAATGGAGTGCTGAAACTCCGTGACTTTATAGTCTGTTATATTGGGGTCATTTTGAGCCTATTTGCATAATGACCTGAGCAGAGGATCATGGGTATATTTAAGATGGCGCCCACGTGAGATACCAGAAAAGTGAAGTTTTTGTCATATTTCTTCAAAATTTCTGCTTTTCCGCGATGAAAAGTTGGCAAAAACTATTTTGTTTCGCATCACAATAATATTTACTAATTTATCATGCAGTTTTTGCGGAGAAATTGCATAAATACAACAATCGGAAAATCTGATCGAAAAATCGACCCAAAAATGCCGGTTTTAAAAATTACGTCACTGTGCCGTCATCAAAGCGGTCATCTTGATTTTTTTTACATTTTCTGGTAGAACATGGCCCAAGGGTACAGTGTGGTAAGTTTCAGCTACCTAGCTCAAGGAGTAAGAAAATAATTAGGGGGGGTCGGTCGTTTACTTCAAGTTGTACCGTACTTCATTATGAGACTGATATAGAGGCTTTAACGTCAACATTTTTTGCGTGTGAAACGTAACGAAACCCTCTAAGTCACATACTGTTTGATAGAATTGATTGTGAAAGGATCAGTCCATCATTTGCCTGGGCTGTAAGCGATTCCTTTTATCAAGCAGCTACATTAGAATATGTTTTAGTCGGACAAAAAGAAGACTGTATGTTATTCGAGAGAAATTGTTTTTTTGTATAAGTTTTAATGTATGTACATGTCTTTTGATGTGTTGTGTTGATTACTTCTGGATGGCTGGGTTGTTTTTGTTAGAATACTCAGAATTTTGTTTGATAGTCGTTATATAGCTGAAATATTACTGAACGCGACGATACATCTTAATTCTCTCTCTCACTGTCTGTGTTTCAAAGAGTGTTCTGGATAAACGCATGAACATTTCCTGCATTTAGGGTATGGAATTATTATTGTTATCAATCTACGCGACTGATCAAATATATAGTCTCACTATACGGAAGCTACCAGATTTGGAGATATAATTTGGTAAATTGTATATCAACGTTTTCCAACGTATACTTAATGATCTCTATCCTTTATATCCAATTATTTTTAGGATGACACTTTCTCAGTAAAGCACAAATACTAGTGCTGGATGGGTCGGTCCCGTGCGAGACTCGGACCCGCGCCCTCAGAGTTTGGCACCAAATCGCCAGCAGTAAATGCAAGCACCCTAGACCACTCGGCCACCTCAGCTTCCACAAAAGAGGAAGTTCGGAGATCGGACTCTAGACTACGTACATTTACTACCCCTCTGATAGACATATAATGGTACAGCTCCTAAAGCCGATTTATAATATAGATCTCTATCCTTACCACTTACCTAGACAGCGATACTCGTGCTTTCTGGCCTCCACTGAGCATGACACCGCGTTCTCCTACCAGGGTAAGGTCCTTGTTGGGCATCAAGTCTATATCCTGTCATAAAAGAAATACAGGCATTCGATGAACAGGCAGTTGAATATGCAGTGTGCAATGTGCCAAATCTTGAATTTTCACTCATTTAATATCATATACACGTAGTAAGAATCTAAGGTCGCATAATTTGGCATGCAAGTGCTTACTTTGTTAAGTCGGCATGCGTAAATAACACGATGGTAGCGTTGTTGGTCAAACTCTTGCGACATAAGTATGTTCTCCCTCAGTGTCCCGTGAAATACCCATGTTTGTTGTTGTACATAACCCACATCTCCACACACTTGCATGTCCCCTCTACTGACGGAAAGCTCGCCTAAGATCGTAAGCAGCAAGCTGGACTGGATTGTGAGTGAAAATATACGATAAGACTGGTAAATGCACAGCAATTTAACGACCACAGGTAGATGGTTCAACGAAGTAAGTGCAGGGGTGAACAAATGCAAACGTTGTCTAAAACTGACCATTTATTTAAAGGTTACTTGACGTTAGGCCGCTACGCCAAATTTTGTAATGATGATATCTATGGTTTTGAGTAACCGGTATATAACCTTCATCATTATTTATTAATCTGTGTATTTATTTTCAAGGATGACCTATTGGAACAAGTCCAATTTGCAGGCCGCGAGAGCACATTACTTATAAACCATGTGCCAAGAACCTAAACTTCACCAATCGGTGCCACTTTACTTAAAACAAAAAGAGCCAGTCCCAAGGTTTTTTTCAATGCCACGAAGTTTGGTTTTACGCAAAACTGTGATGAGTTAAACTGGCCTCGCTCCGTCATCCTCTGGCATTTTTTTTGCATCGAAGAAATTACTGTTATTATTGAACTGAAGCGAAATTATCATTTTAATATAACTGTCCTCAAATGGTGACTATCACACACTTATAATGAAGGATATAAAATACATGGTACGCAAATATGTCACTGTGGCGAATCACGTTTCATCATTTTATTTAGCATTTTATAATAGCATAGGATTAAAATTTATGATGTAGTTTTAGGTCTTTAGATGTGGGTTTAAAGAAAGCTGTGAACCAATCTCCAGGATCCCCAACGTTTGGCTAAGAGTAAGGATAAAGTCAGGTTTCATAGAACGAAACCTTTAAGCTACTCATCAGCAAGGATTATAACATATGGGTAGCATCTACATAACAATACCACTTTAAGAAACATAGACGGAATGATACCTCGAATGCTACCAATTGTATGCGAATTACTAACTTAAAAATAGACTAAAAGGCAGACAAATATTGAATTTTCAATTTAGGACGTCATCAAAGGATTTGTTTACTGGTTTCAATAAACACGGACCTGAATGCAACGTGTGAAATGTTTCAGCCCTCTAGCAGCAATAATAATAAATCTAGTTAATGCACCATACTCCATCCCCAATATTTGAGTACAGAAAAAGGGGCGGGTAGGGTTCAGAAAGTGTGCTAAAACTACCCATAAGTTCACTGTTATCACACATGGGTGACATCTACATGAAAATACCTCTGCAGTCAACATGAATCGAATCTGCCATGTCAGGTGTTGTCAGCAGAATTAAAAAAAAATGAGAATGAACAAAAACACGATAATCAAAAGATTATATGACATGATGCTTGCTTATTTCAGTAGACGTTTCAAGAGTTTGCAAATGTCCAGATCTTTAGAGGAAAGCTTAAGAAAAATATCCGAGGGACATACTCCACCAAACAAATTTGGATCCAGAATAGGGAAAGGGGTAGAGTTGAAACGGTGTGGCGTACTCTGCAACGTTTCTACATACACATATCCCTTCAAAAACTTTACTAGAATTTGCCACGTCAGGTGGTACCAGTTTCGATTTTTGCCCACGGACTATTATGAATGTTAATCAAGAGAGTATACATAATAATATATTCAGCTACATGAAATACCGGTATATTATACATTTATCACCGAGCTGATTACAGAACTTATTAAAAGTATCCCGAGCATACGATTTGTTTTAATTCTATTAAAATAGGTTTTCGCTTCGGAAAATGACAGAGCGATCATACGACCTGCATTAATTGTATAAAATTTTGAATTTTCTACATCCCAGATCAAATGAGACGCCGTCCCAAAGTACAGCGTACATACGCGATTTCTGACTCGCGTATCTGAATATTCTCACTGGCGATTTTGGAACCAAAATCTTCATTACCCGCTCACGAGGGTCTTTGGTTGCTGTTATTTCGCCACTCATCGCTGACTGAGAATTCCACATGATATGATCCAGCTATATCGATTGGTCACATGAGCTCTATTCAGACGCTGATTGGCAGATGTAACTGGAGAACGGACCCAAAAGTCATATTACCCGGATACAGACTTTAAACACAGTTTTGAGGTTTTTTGTCTCCAAATGCTAACCCTACTGATTTGGGAGGGGGGGGGGGTGCGTGCGGGATACCAGAAAAGTAATATTGGCGTCAAATTCCTTCAAATTTATTGATTTTCTACATGGAAAAGTAAGCAAAACCTATTTTATTTCATATCAGATTATTTGCTAATTTATCATGCAATTTTTGCGGAGAAAACATAAAAAATGGGAAATTCTGACCGAAAAATCGTCTAAAAAGGCCTTTTCTGTAAATGACGTAACTGTGACGTCATCATGCCGGCCATCTTCGATTTCTTTTTTAAATTTTCTAGTGGAGCCTGACTCAATAATATAGTATGGTAAGTGTCACCCTTCTTTACAGGATGCTGTGAATAATACCAAACCATGAGTTCAAAAAAACTGTAGGCTATACTCATCTGAACAACCGGAAACGTTTCGATCAAACCATGATCAGGCGATGTAGAATCGGTCATACACGATTAACTCACGAACATTTACTAAACAAAAAAGAGCCAGTCCCAAGGTGTGTTCCATGCCATGATGATCTCACGGTGAAACACATTCTTACCGAATGCATAGATTTTAAGATTGTAAGAGATGCTTTTTATCGAGCGACTACATTGGAAGATTTTTTTAGTCGGGTGAGGGGGGATTGCATCTTGGGTTATTTGAGAGAAATCGGGCTGTTACATAAGTTTTAATGTGTGTGTGTGTTTTAATGCGTTGGATTACTACGTTAAGTGACTTGAGTACTTAGAATTTTGTTTGATCGTCGCTATATAGCTGAAATATTGCTGAACGCGGCATTAAACCTTAATTCTCTCTCTCTCTCTCTCTCTCTCTCTCTCTCTAGTCGTAGTGATAGCGAAAATATATCGGAAGCACTTTCCGCCTTCCACCCCCTCCAGGCTGCGGTACACCTCAAATCGACCAGGCCAAATAGGGTTCAACGAGCAGAATTCTGAATCCAGTTTCAGGCGTTATAGTCTGGTTGTTGGGCATTTTGACCGGGAAAAAAATGGTATAAAGATGATTCTTACACCATATGAGCAGAATGTGCCATAGAACATCATATCCAAAATCCGCAAAAATCCACTTTGGGGAATTTTTTTTATGAGTGTTTCAATATTTTGTACATTTTTGCATGTTTTTGAAGGGAAAAGGTAAAAAACTCAGACTTTGCCCACGAGTAAGTTTCTCCGGTTTTCAGAGGGCGGGATCTACAAATTCCCGTGTGCGTTGAGCATAAGATACTCATTGGAGCTTATCGGTGCTGTCAACCGGGAGGCTATTTCATTGCCATTGTCCTATGTGTATTTGGTACAGCATGCAAGTTGTCTTGCTTGCACCATGAACTAAGAACCACTAAGAACGTTTGCGTTCCGATAGCGTTTGCGGAGTAGTATGCAAGATAGAAAATTTATGCACCTGCACATCAAAGTTGCATGTTGGGAAATTTATTTCAATCCATTATGTCAAAATCCGTAATCCATCATCCAAGATGCTTAAATATCAAATTCAGGGAACACTTGTGGGAGGCGACGGATCGTGTATTTGTGGCAAGGGAAGTTCAAACGTTACATTTTAGGCGATTGGAAGCTGAGTTTCTGCAAAAAATGACAATAGCCCGATTTCTTCCGTGTGAGTAGCACACCATAACGTTTTACGCCAATAAAGTAACGTTCGACGCGGAAATGCAGCATAGCATGAAAGATTGATTGACTACAATATGGTGGCAAGCATTTCATTTTAAATCGAATAGTTTCCATCGATAGTTCTTTGGAAAAGAAATCGCTTTTCATTCGCATTGACCTTCCCATGAATTAGCATGAATCTTTCGGAGATTCACTATCCGTCGAAATAAATACTCAAGAATCAATCTAATTCGCTAGAACTGCGCTGTTCTCTCAAAGTTTCGAAGTTTTCACAAATGCACAAACCGGTGTGGACAAGACTGTATCATTTATCGTTACCCATAAATACCAACTCATCGTTATATTTTACCGTATTTTTTACTGAAGTCAGTAACCCGGCATGTACAGAATCTTCTGTTTGGTCGTTCACAACCTGACGAATGTTCCAATCATCCATGTTTTTGGACGTCATTCATGTTGCGTAAACTGCCTTGATTGTAATTGTACTAGTAGGACCGGACCGTTCTCTTCTTGGAACTGTAGCCAGCGTCTTATGCGAGTTTTCTCCGGATAGTGTCAGAAATTTCTGATAAAAGTTATATACGTTGATACATGTAGAAATTGAATATGGAGAGTCAGGGGACCAACTTACATTTGTACATAAATTATAAAATTATAATCTCTACAGATTATATAAATAAGCTAGATTAATGCAATTGAAGACGGTTGCACTGCGTGAAATGGTCAATTTTCCAATTTCGAAAACCTATTGGAAACTGTAGCGCTACAGTTTCCAATACGTTTCCGGGGGGTTTCCGAAATTGGAAACTTGCCCATTTCGCGCAGTGTTGATAACAAAATGTCGGATCTGATGATTATACTGTACGGCTTATAGCGTTGGACACACCGGTTCTCGTCAGATCACCGAAGTTAGGCAACGTTATGCTCGGCCAATAGTTGGATGGGTAACCAGGTACTGTACTGGCTGGGCTGATAGTGTCCAGGGTAATAGGATCTGTGGACACTCTCGTGTTCTGGCACATGTTTGCACCGTCGTGATATGACTAAAACAAGGTTGAAAACGATGTTAAACTCTACTACTCACTCCCTCGTGATTATACTATAGTTCAAGGTGCTCACCTTGAATGTGATCATCTATAGACAAAAATGTATTTTTTTGGTATCGATTGGAATAGTATATCAGAGCCAGACTAGTTTTGGCATTCCGTTTCTATACAGCATAATGTTTGGATAATGTTCCTGTGTTATCGCAGGAGAGGTACATGTACATGTAAACACACTCACCCCATTAATAGGCGGAATTTTTTACTGTAGCGTAGCGAATACTGCTGCGGTCTAGAATTTTGCCCTATATTTAACATGTATTTGCACACGACATGCGAAACGCGGGTGTGATTAAAATCGTTTTCATATGAAATCGTTTGCGTAAGACAGATCAATGATGTTTGCTTCAGTACATGATTTTTCCAGTTGGAAGCCAAAAATTATTAATGAGCCAAGGACTGATTACGTTACAAAGTCATTGGGGCTGAGGTGTCTATGTCAGCTGGTTCTGTGCGTACGTCACAATTTGACAGAGAGTATAAAGTATCTCTTTTCAGATTCCCTTATGTACTGTACTGGCTTGGTGAGCAATGTAACTTTATTGTCGAACAACAAAATGGGAGGTATTGAATTTCAAAACTACAAATACTGGTTCTAAGCGAACAGGCTAGAGACAAATGGTTACTCTGCTACAGTAAATGGTTACAGTATTCTGTGAAACTTGGAAAACCAACATAAAATGAGTCGACTGATATCAGAACTCATGAGTCAGACATGGGTATTCCAGTTTTCACAGCGCTGTTATTCTAACTGAGCATAAATTTATAGGTTAAAAATGAAAAATGTGCATATACACTGCGTGTATGTATGCATGATATAACACCCAGTCCACGTCAGCCATTTTAAATTCCTCAATTCATTGGAGAATTTTCGATTCCACGTGAATGTAACCCCACTCTTTTTTTCAATGCTGCCCGATAATCAGGCTGTGTCGTCATATAATTTCTTGTCATAGTACGCCATTTTATGTTTCCGACACCATTACACGTTATTGCTTATTAGTGAATATTGTACACGAATTCTGTCAAACGTATCATTGTGAAATCAACCAACCAGCTTGCAATGAATATGGCAGAAATCATCAGTCGTCCGAAGATGGTTGAAAGACAGAAATTTATTCCACGGATGACCGAGGCCTGTGCAAGAAACTTGGTTTCCTCTCTGGGGAATAAACAACGGTAAACAACAAGGAATGCAATATTCAGAGTTTAGTTTCCGCTGTACATACGAACAACCTCATAATAACAAAAACATTTATGAAATGATCAGGCTATTAGGCGGATTTCTCCAAGCAATGGAAATTGTCTCTCCGCCCCTATCTGGCCTGGGCTTTTTGGCACCTTTTCAGGTCTAAGGTGGGGGAAGGGGGATTTCGGCCCCTTCTCCCTAATTATCTTGCTTGCCCCTTGAGTTTGGGTTACCTCTACCAGAAAATGTAAAAAAATCAAGACGGCCGCTTTGATGATGTCACAGTGACGTTTTAAAAAGGATTTTTTTTGGCCATTGCCGAACTTTTTAATTATATAATTTCTTCGCGAAAACTGCATGATAAATTAGTAAATAATAGTTGGATGCAAATTTAATGGGTTTTTGCCCATTTTTCCTCGCGAAAAAGCAGGAATTTCGAAAGAAATACGAAAACATCACATTTCTGCCACTCAACATGACCGCCATTTTGAATTTAGCAATGATCCTCTGTTCGGGGGTTATGCAAAGAGGCTCAAAATGATCCCAATATGATAAACTGCAAAGTCGCAGAGTCTCAGCCCTCAAAATCGTTTGTCGTTGTGGCGTTTAGGACGTTTGGCAGGGGGGCACAATGGTGGACCGCATGTCTGGTATGGTTTGGGACGTCTATCTATTTAAGAAATAATTGCTTGTTTACTGCGGTAAAACAAGTAATATAGATCGCCATGCAATAGGATGAGTCTAAGTTTGACCACGAAGGCCGTAGGCCTGAATGATCGAACGTAAGGACACATCCTAGCGCATGGCGATCTATCCTACTTGATTTACCTCAATAAACAAGCAATTATTTCTATTCTACTATACTAGAAACGGCAGAATTGTCGAGATTTTTCGTGCAAAGCAAAATATTTTATCATGCAATTACACGTTAGCACTCCTATACGTGACAAAAAATGTGTTCGTCCATGAATTAATCGAAGCAAACGACACCTGCAAGTCGCGTGACCGAAATCGACACGCAGGGGACAAGTTCACGGTATGGCAGCTAGAGGCATGCTAAAACGCTTGAAATGTTCAAAATGACGAAAAAAATATTGTTAATAAGTACCAATAAATTTCAAGAACATTTTAACTATAGCGAGAACCTTGGATTTTTAAATACATTACTGTGGACCCGGTACCTCGTATACAATGACCATATGCAGTACACGGATTAACCTATTCCCCCCTTTTGTAGAGTGCAATTGGGCACGCGAAGAAAATCATGACGTCAAACTATCCACACCGAAACCGCTTTTTAAGTGACGTCTATTGGAATTAGACGCCACCTGGGCTTCCTTCCTTCTATGTAATAATGTTATTTGGTAAAGTACGTGGGTGTGGTGGAATTATAGAAATACCTTCGCAGATGTTGTACCCTACGAGTGAGCGGGTCCTCGCAGCAAAACATCTTCACAAGCTTCATCCCCCAAATAATCTCTTTCATGGCTGCTGTTGTCCGATCACCGATGTGGCCTATCGCAATCCTGGAAATGGAAGGCCCGCAAACCTGAATGATAATTATCTGATTAAATGACCGTGTATCATCACTGTGGTAGGCTACAATGCGGGAGTTTAGCTGAGTTCAACCGATACCAACCTGTATAGCCTATTCCGGAAAGTGTTTTTCTCCCTTGTTCCACTAGAGGCGTAGTGGTGCGGGGAAATATCAAAGGCCGTCACAATAAGTACGATACCGGAAATTAATTATTCATATATATTTATCAATATTAACTACATAATATATACAGAAGCTATCGCTTTGGTATGTAGATAATGTAAACAGATATCTATCTTAGAATAGTGTGTCTAACACGCTTTATCATATACCTATGCGTCCAAGTATAGAGATTTACACTCGCGTTTTCTATTTCCGTATCACCCTAGTCGATATCTGTATCGCCCTACTCGGTAACCGGAACTACTTTCACCGGTGACCTTGGCAACCTGTCGGAGAAGGCCCGCGATTGCCCGGTCTGTTCTATTTATAGAACTGAAAATTTTAAACATGCTGATCAGTGCTGAAGGCTATTTCTAAATCCACACAAATGGATTGAAACTTGCGATAAAATACGCACATATACTGAATCTATTCCAATTTGATTTTGGCCTTGGTGACTGTCAATCTGAGCCTACGTTAACTTACGGCGGACCGCACAAGATAGATTACGACGAAATCCCCGAATCCCTCGCATTGTGAGCAACAAATTGCGACAATTAATTTTCCTAGTAACATTGATGTACAAATTTCAGCAAAAATAATCTAGCTGATTATGATAACATTCGTCTTATTCCAAGACTCAAATATATTACCCTGTACTTCAAAAAAAAAAGGCGCATATAGTTGAACGAAAGACAAGCAACGTCTGTAGACTGCACTCTGTGGATCACGTTTTCAGTAACGGGAACTGAGCGAAGGCATGAAACATGGCTACTCTGGATGTTGTTTAGTCCATATATAAGCCTGTTGTTTAAACGTTGAATCCCCCCCCCCCCGCAACTCCCCTCCCTCCGTGCTATGTTGTTATTCGTCTTTGGTGAATTGATAACCGATGTTGCAAATGCACATTTTTAGGCCGCCGTCATAGGGACTGCACGCTCCTCATGAGTTATCAATACAATTGCCACTCAGCAGAAGAACGTTTTCAAACCTCCGATCTTGAAGAGTGGCTGTGATTCAGGGAAAGTATACACTCATTGTTGCGCTTGAATATCACGCGTATATTTCAAGTGAAGGGCGGGAGGATGTAGTTACCCGTCGTCTTTTACGACGAAATATTTGCGATATTAAAAAGCGTATCTATGCAATGTTCTGTCATTTTACATATACTTCCTATTTTGCATTGTCCAAGTACTAGTAATCGGTTTGTCTCGAAACTAGTTCTCGCCTCCAAATTAATACTTTACAATGCCGATATCCCCATGGTCACAGTCAATTAGACGGCTTCTCTATGACCCAAATAGGATTGGGGAATGAGTGCATGAAATAAGTCGCTATATTATTTCTAACAACGTGAGACCCATTTTGCCTGACAAAGAGTTCCTGTCGTAAATCACTGAAGAAGTGTATAAAATCTAACAATTTCCTTCAAAATATCCAGCATGTTGTAAATGTATATCTTGTTTCCACCATAGCAGACACGGGTGACAAAAACGTTCGCCAAACAGTGCCTCGCGTGAGAATGGAATAACTATCACGTGCAGCACTTTCAAGAACATTCATGAGTTATTCCTGAAAAGTTCGGGCCATTTTACGCTACAATCCAATTTCAGTGTGAAATTAAGAACGGATTACTGAATTCCAGATTATTCCCCATTTACACCAGGGAATAATTCTCCGAATTCTGGTCGTTTGTTTCCCTGATGTCTGAAAAGGGACGGGGTTTTGTAGTGAGAATAGGTTTTCTCAGTCTTGTCAGTAATAGACTATTAACGAACTGTCACAGTGATGCAGGGGAGACAAGTGCTTTATTATAGAGTTGTCTCCACTCTCTCCCATGATAGAGGGCGCTGTTTGCCCAATAGCCGATGGGAATAGCTGGCGGGCTGGGTAAAGAAAGGCAGAGAAGGAACTGACTTGGACTGAAACAGACGTGATAAGACTACTTCTCTCAGGGTTTTAACCGGCAGGTAAGCCTACCCACTATACTGGCTAATATCTATGTAGCTGTAATTACTACAACTGGTGATCAGAAGTTAAAATATCAAGCGTAGAATTGTGATTATTTTTCGACAAATTAACGCTCGATAGTGCCAATCCGGCGGCCATTTGCATTTTCAGAAAATTTGCGTGTGAAAATCAGATTCCTGAGTCCTGACAAATTTGTTGACTGTTATTTACGATTGGGTCGATATAAGCTGGAAGTGTGTTACTTTATAGAAGGGGTTTTGTGGAATTTTGAACTCCCAGCGGATTTCTGGGATAATTTCCCAAAAGCTGTTCAATGGCGGATTTTTCAAATGAAAGTAAGTTGACTCTCATTAGTTGTTAACTAATGATTATACGGCAATAGTTTTCAAGCTTTGTGCAATATATGGAGTGGTTTGACAATGATTGTCCGTGTTGTATCGTGACGAAAATTGGACCCTTGATAGTCTTCTCTCTCGCCAGATCGGTTTGTCATATTTATCTTGGTACAATTCATCGCGAGTGAAGCGGGGTTATTTTGAACTACCCCAGTTTACAATTTGGTTTGAGTTCACCTTCCTTTAGAAAATTTTGCGAATTTGCTGACACGTTGTTGTTGTTCATTTGGAACAACAACAACAACAACGACAGTAACTTGAAGGGTAACATTCGGGAATACATAGGAATAGAATTGTAATTGTTTAGGTTGGTTTGACGGCCAATAGAGCGGCCAAACTTGATGGTTGCCTTCAATATTGCACCTTAGATTTAGCTAGAGTTTTGTACGATTTGGTGAATTTTGATGTATTGATTTTTCAGAGATAGTATTCGGTAGAGAAAATTAGTATAGCAGTTGGGATAAAGGTTTTGACAGGTGCAATATTTGAATGGTTTATACGTTAAAGTTTGTGTTGTCATGTTTTATGTGTACCGGTACTGTCTGTGTGCCCATTCGTGTATTTGTGTGTTTTGTTTATAGTCCTGTCCTATCATAATTATATTTTTCTTGTGTTTAATAGTGGGTTGGTGATATCGGGGGGTTTTGGAGAACATTTTGTGCGTGGGATGAAGTTTTTATAACTGAGCGCGGGCTGACTGATTAGTCATTTTCATTCGTTATGGTGATTGAGTTTGGGGTACAGGGTCATGTACTGTATGACCTTGTGATGTGGATTCATCAGTCGTGCTGTTGACAAATTGTGGTCATTCTTGGTGTGCCACTGGTGAAGTTTTGCACGGTTGTCTTATCGAGATTTGCTCGTGGGAGTTTATTGCACTGTCAATTTCTGTTGGCCGTTTTTCACTGGTGTGGTGGACTTAAAATCTAGCAAATAGTTTGCCTTTGCATTATCGGTCAAACTACATTAACTTTTCCGGTGGTCAGTTTTTTTGAATTTGATTGGGACGTTCACTGAAAATCTATGGCCGAAAGGCTAGAGTACAATTTAGTAATTTTTGAAATTCGCCCAATTTCATTGTCAAGTTCACCTGGCCATTGCCTGGTAGCTATTGCGCCATGGAATAGCTGGTGCTTACGGTGAATGTGGGGGTTTTTCTCTCATTTGATTGAAATTCTCGTAGCCATGGTATAGAACATTCAAATTGGTGTTTCAATAGATTTGCTAATATATTGGTACCTAGTTTATTTTGGACTTGGTCAAAATTTATCCTCAAGCTTGGCTACTAACTTCATAGCTTTTCGTGAGGTGTTACATGTAGCTGAATGCTACCTGTGAGTACATTCTGTTAAAAAAAAAAATAAATAAAAAAAATGCTTCTTATCTGCTAACCTGTCTGTCTTATACTAGCAGCTACTGTGTACATAGTGAATACATAAATTGCTGGTGTTTATTCTGATTTGGTGAGTTACACTGTAAAAATTGAGTTGACCTCATATTCTGTGGTGGTCAATATACACTGCAAACCTTGATGGTGTACTCAATGGTGACTTACACTGTAAAAAGGGTGAGTCGTCAGTGTTGCTGAAATACACTCAGTATTTTTGGAATAATAAATTTTGAGTTTAAATAAACAGTCAATATTTTGGTGGTGGGGTGTTAACAAACTTGTACCATATTTAATCAGATTTTGGTCTGGTTGGTGTGGTTGATTGTTTGGTGTTCATTACAACACAAACTCTGATTATATTTTGAGATTTGAGTGTTGACATATCAACACTGCACTAAATTTGATTGTGGCCTGTTGGTGTTAAGTGACACCATCTGATTTTGATTGAGAGTTTGGTCTTTATTCAAACACAAATTCTTGGGTTTACCTTGAAAAAAAAATGTAAAAAAAAATAAAAAAATTCTTTTGAGTGTTGACATATCGGCGCTACACTCAATTACATTGTGGTCTGGTGGTGCCAAGTGACACCATCTGATTTTGGTTGAGTGATTAGTGTTTATTAAAACACACACTCTTACATTTAGTTGAAAAAATAAAAAATAAATAAAAACGATGGTTGGCATCAACATTGCCCCCGATTTCGGAAAAGCATTTTTTAAATACGCAACCATAATTTAGTTGGTGATTTGGAAATGCCAACTTGGTGAATTTTGATTTTTTTGTGGAAATATACTTTGATTGTTGATAACTCCGTCTCATTTGGTATTGATTAACACCATTGGATGATTGTTTGGTATTCAACACACATGCTATTGAATCATTACGCACGAACTCGGCTACTAGTGACAGCAATTATTTTGTATTTTATTTGGCTTGGTTTGTTTCTAGTTTTTGGACGTGGCCAAAATTCACTGGCGAAAATTTACAGGGAAGTTGCTACAACGCGTTGGCTGCGGTAACGCGTGATGCACTTGTTTTGAAGGTTCTTGTTCTTTTTCATTTTGGCTGATGGGTTTGAGTTTAAGCACACTAGAACGCGTTGACTGCGGTAATGCGTGTGCATTCAGCTCCCAAGTGTTTCATTCTTTCATTTGTTTATTTGTTTGTCGGAAAGTGTGAGGAGTTGACACTATTTATTTCTGTGTCCATATACAGAAAACAAAATTTATTGTGCACAGCCATTGCTGTCAAGTTGGTTGACCGATAAATTTTGAGCTGCTCATTTTATTTTTCCTGCAGCTTGGTTGGAATTTCTTGTAGCTAGATTTGTACAATTGGAGGCGAGTTTGTTCAATAGTATTTTGACAAATCAAGTAAGGCAGGTAAATTTATTTCATGGTAACCATTTTGGAAGTGAGTATTGCGGTTTATTGAATACTTTAATTTGCATTTTGGTGGAGTCTCGCAATTCACGCCATGACAGAACTGGTACCAGTAGGCGTATCGACGGCACATACTGAACAAGTCCAGGAGAATTCTTTGATGGAGAAGTGAAGTAGATGTTTCCATTTGTCCTGAATATGTTTCAGAATTAATTGAAAAACATGTAAGGGAATTGCGAACTGAGATGGAAAATCAAATACAAAAGTTGAGGGGGGAAAGGGAATCTGTTGTTCAGAGTCTCTCTCAGAGCTTGCGAGAATGTGTTAACAGGATCGGTCAGCTGGTATCTAACGAGGGGGAATGTGTTACCAAAATCAGTGAGCTAGTATCTAACCAGAAGAAGCTCCCTGGGAAGTTGACACAATGTGTTGATAAGGTTTGTAAATTGGAGAACTGAGTGGGAACGGAATTGACAGGGATGGAGACTAGATTAGGGGCAGGGGTAACCAACTTGAGTGAACAACTGGGAATGATTATGACAATGATGCAGGGACAGGGGACTAGTCCAATGGTTAGAGGGGTGGGGGCTGATGCTAGTTCAGTGCAGACTGGTGGCGGTGCTGTTAGGCTGTCAACGGGTAATGTTGAGCAGGAAAATTTATCTGTGTCAATGTCGTGCAAACGCCGGGGTTGGGGAGATGGGGAATGTAATTCTGGTGAAGGTATCAAGCATGCACATTATACGGATGCAGGGGTGGTGAAAGCTTGTTGGGGGTCAGTGCATCATCAGAGGGTGGAACACCCTTCTGTACCCATCTCTGACCCTTTCGTCCCTATACCTAGTAAGGTTGGGGAAGAGCACAAGGGTTGCCATTCCTCTCCACTCATGGCTCATTCTTGCATTGCTCATGCTCAGGAGGACAAGGGAGATAATTTAATAGGGTCAAATGTTTCGCGACCTATCCGGCAACATAAAGCGAGTTTGAGGTCGCATCGACATCTCCGTTGTCCTCCACCAGAACGCTGGCGTAGCCGTAGCCCTTTAACATCACGTGGCCGTAACCCCTCGGCATCACCTTTTACACGTAATAGCAGCCGTCCACTTCCGAAAACATTAGTTTTTTCCGGCGATGTCAAAGGTTGGTCGCCGTTTAAAATTAAATTTGAATTGGAAGTTCAAGATCGGAAGTGGAGCAAGGCAAAATCTATAAAGCGTTTGACTGAGTGCATGGAAAACAGTACCGAAAGCAGTTCTTTTGATGAGCTGTTTGAAGCCTTAGACAAACGGTATGGCGATATCGAGCCTCCTCAAGCAATCCGACATCGGTTGCAGGTGGAGGAGCGAGGAGCCGATGACACTTTCGCTGATTTTGCTTATAGGTGTGTTCATTTAGCTGTGAAAGGGTATCTGGGGGCTACAACTGAGTTAGTCGAATCAATAGCCGTGGAGCAATTTGTTAAAGGTTGTCTTGAACCACAGGCTGTAGTTTTGATTGCTATGGAGAAAGACCCCAAAACTATTCAGGAGGCGTTGACATGTGTGAAGGCCTCACTGTATAATCACCAAGCTTTGAATGTAGCAGCGGTTCGTCTAGTTTCCACAGAACTTAAGTCTGTGGGAGGGGATATTTTACGGGAGGGTCGGGGTGAGTCTCCATTGAGACTTGTTACTTCTCCCAAGCTACCGGTAGCCTGTGAAGCCCCTATTAACAGAGTTACCTGTTACTCGTGTGGGAAAAATGGGCATAAGAACTTCCGATTTCCCCAAGTACGATGCCATCTTTGTCGCCAATTAGGGCGCATAAGTCGAAATTGCCCCGTTCGCACTAATCTTGATGGGTTGGTTACCACGGAAGGACCTGCCTCGTCAGATGGTGCCGAGTTGACTGCTGTCGTTAGAGGCGTTACTGTCTCTGGAGCTCGGGAGGGGGCAATGGTAGTTCCGGTCAGGGTCGGGTCAGTTCCAGTGAGTGCGATAGTGGATACTGCTTCTCAGGTAACAGTCATGAGTCCGGAATTCTTCGAAAAGTTAGGGCTTCCGGAACTGCCATCCACTCCCATTAAGCTAACTGGTGTATTTCAGAGTACGGTCAGTATGGGAATGTTGGTTCGACAGGTTCACCCTTCCGTTGCAGGGTTTAATTGCTTTGAAGACATGATTGTAACCCCGGTGATTCAGGATTTGTTACTGGGCTTGGATTTTCTGTCTGCTTACGGCTGTATCGTTGACTTTAGGAAGAAGGCCCTGGTCATTGGGAACATGGGGGTTCCTGCAGTAAAATGCTAATGCATGACGACCGGTTTGGACAGTGCCTTAGTTTAGTTCTCTTTTAGCATTGGTATTGTTAGAGGGCAATGCAGATTGACAGTAGGCATTGGCATGTGGCGCCATCTAGCACACTGTTTTGAGTTGATTTTGATGTTGGTGATGTCTTTCTATTTTGATGTAGGTGATGTGGCATTCTGGTTTGATGTTGTGTAGGTTGTTTTTTGGTTTTTGGTGGGAAAGATAACAAATGATAAAATGTCTGACAAGAAATCTGTGATATGTGTGGATGTTGAATAATGATGTGGTGTGTTGGATAATGGTGTGTTGGTGGATTTGTGATGTGTGGGCCTATATTTTAGAATGATTATTTTTGGTAGATTGAGTGTTCAGTAGAGTGTGGTGTGTGTAACAATTTTAGAACAGTTGGTGTGTTGGGAGAACATGTGATGTGTGTTGGAAAAATACGCATTGTGTGATGCGTGGTGGTATGACGGAGATATGTTCCAATTCTTAGGGGGTTAGGTGAATGGCTTGAGTGAAAGTGTGGAGTGGATGGGGTTGTGGAATGGTGGGTTGGGTTAAATTTTATCTGTGGGTTCAGCCCTCACGGTTGGCACATCATTCGGCAATGGTTAAATGGTGTTAAATGTAAGTTACTTGGATGCTACATGAGTTTTTGCCGAGGACAGTTGTGCTAATTGTGAGGGTTGTGTTAACAAGGGGAGAGAATGACGGGGCAATCCATGTTGGTGACACAGGGTCAGGGAGTTTGTGGCCACAACTCTGCTTGTGTCGTCTCTATGGAAGCCCCAGTGAGATATGTGCCGGTGTTTGTCATCCCGGTTTGAATTTAATGAATCAGGGTCTGAAATAAAAGTCACACATCGGACAAGCCTTGACCTTGTTTGGTTAAATGTTCGCTGTGAAGCATTATGTCTGATCAAATTCGGGGATTATTTTGGATATGTTTATTCAGACCCTGGCTAACTGATCATTGGCAATACATTGGCAACGCAGTGCACTTCAGCTCAATGGATTCCGAGGTTCCTTCTGGTCCTGCAGCTTCATCCACATGTTGAGTTGACGTGTTAGCGGCACCTTGTGCACGGGTGTTTCACATGCGTTGATTCTTCATGTGTGTGTCTCTGTTGATGAATACAGAGGATACTGGTTTCCTGAAGCCTTGAGCTATATGAATAGTCTCACAATGTATGGAGGACCGACAGGCAGTTACTGTTTTAGTCAGACTGTGTTCGCTAGCCAGTCAATCAACTATTGAGAGACTGAGGGTCTTGCAGTTATTGCCTAAGTCAGACTATTCTTGATGGGATATCTGATATAGCCAGTCCATCTAGTTAGGGAAGTCTGGAAGTTATTTCTTGGTCAGCCTGATTATAGCCAGTCTTTCAATTTAATAGGGAATGATAGGTTCTCAAACTGAGCAAGCTCTCACCGAGTGCTGACAGTCTGATAGTTATTGCCATTAGTCAAAACTTGATAGACTGTCTGATATAGTCAGTCCATCAATGTACGAGAGTCTGGCAATTATTTCATTAGTCGGTCTGTTTCTTGACAGCTTTCGGGCTGAGTGAAGTGTAGCCAGTCTATCAGTTTAAGAGGGGCTGACAGATTAAAATGTCAGATGCATTTTGTCAAACTTATTCTTGGACTGTGTGATATAGTCAGTCCCTGAATTTAGGAGAGTCTGGCTAGTATTTTCTCAGTCAGTCTGTTTCTTGACAGGCTGTATAGGAAAGCCAGCCTCTCAATTTAAGAGGGTCTGACAGATTATAAATTGAGTGAGCCCTTAATTTATGAGGGGAAGGGGAGGTTGGGTGGAAAGGTAGATTCCAGAGCGAGTCGGATTGGTACTAAGCGTGGGCCAGGTCGTGCCAGCTCCTTTGGGTCTCCTTGGGGAAATCAGAGGTCTGCTGATAAATCGACCTGAGGGTTAGGGTTAGAGATCAGTACTTTATTGTCGGACGAATTTTACGCAGATTGTTCTTAGGTTATGTCCGGTTCTTAACCCAGTTCAAAGTAGAGAAAGCTTTAGGTACAGTTCCATATATTTATGGGATGTTTTTATCATTGGGAATAATTTACTGAGGTTGACGACGAATTGAACAGTTGACGAATTGACGACGATACAGCTCACCAATCTCCAATGTATGAGTTGTCACAACGAAACAGCTCACCAATTATCAGTATACGAGTTGTCAGAGCATTTCCATCATAGCTCTCTAGATTTGTATCTATTACCGCTTATGCCGGTGCTAGGGGCCGTGTGGTCATATCATTGAAGTTGCCACATGACAGGCACAATAAAAGCGTACCTGAGATACAACACATATCTCGAATCGTTAGATTCTTGATATGTGCTTTAGAATAGGTTTACCAGAAGACTATTCTGTGAAGTCATATGACGCAGTCAGTATGTCGGCACCTCTTCTCACTTCCCTTATATGTGTTGTAATTTAGATGCTGTCAGTCGAAGGTATGCCCTTCCCCGAAAAAGAAAAGGAAGAATGGTGTCGCGAGAATAGGTTTTCTCAGTCTTGTCAGTAATAGACTATTAACGAACATTAGTGCCACAGTGATGCAGGGGAGACAAGTGCTTTATTATAGAGTTGTCTCCCTTCTCCCCATGATAGAGGGCACTGTTTGCCCAATAGCCAATGGGAATAGCTGGCGGGCTGGGTAAAGTAAGTCAGAGAAGGAACTGACTTGGACTGAAACAGACGTGATAGACTACTTCTCTCAGGGTTTTAACCGGCTGGTAAGCCTACCCACTATACTGGCTAATATCTATGTAGCTGTAATTACTACAGTTTCTTAATCTCAGCAATTTTCATTATTCTTATGCTCATAATTATCTGCACAATTATCAAAGGTTATATCTGAACAATTACCTTAACTTTCCGTATATGTTTGCTATCGCGATGTTGATACCGAGAGCCAATGTACAGACAGCTATCCCATACAGAAATATGGGCCCCAGCTGACGATGTAACAGGTAAAATATCACGGCAGTAGTTGCAGGAAATAACAGCAGGTCACGGTACTGGTCGATCTTGTAAATAAAGAAGAAAATAAAATAACAGCATCAGCGCTTTATATAGACATGATCAATTGTCAAAAGAGGTTAGCCATGAAGGCGGCGTGAAGCAATTTAACGGCGGACATTTTTACTCGCTCAGCTAGCCTAGATAGGAATATACGAAACCGGCGACTAGAAATATCAGGACTAACCCTGTATGTTAGAGAATCTTTATTATCGGTGAAATAAAATATTATCCTGTCCTTTCAAGCTAGAATAGGTATCGTAATATTCACAAGAGCTATGATAAATTACTTAGGAACAGTTGAAATCCTCGATATTTTGCTCACTTAGGACTGAAAATGTCAGCATACCCAAGAATCAGGGACACGGCAGACATGGCTCTCACTCCTGGCTGGGCTGTGAACCAGCCGTTTAATATTAAAATGCATAGGATGGTCAAATATATCCAGTTATTTCCCATTGATAAATATACGTTTGGTTAAATTTATCTAAGAGAAGTATCTCCAATGTATGTGCTTCCCTTATATATAGTTTACAGATTGAAATGTGATAGGAAAATTTCCTTTTATTACGAGCAATGGTGCCAAATTTCTTCAAAATTGGTTTTAAGTTGAGCAAAATATATGACCAAAACCCTTGTTTTCGATCGTCTGAGGTGGACAGTGCTGCATTGGACTTCATGCTTCGTTAAGTACAACATTATCACAGGGTCTACAGATCCCGACATCACTCGAGTATTTGCGAATGGAACACGTAGTATGACGTAGCGTTCAATAGAACGTTTGATTTCGATCAATTTCAAAACAACCAATATCGGCTCTGAGAGCATGTTAACGATATTTCAATTACGTGTAGTTTATCAAGCCAAGATGGAAGTCGTTCTGCTGATATGCGCTGTTCAGAGTTCATTTCGTTTTTGTCGTTTCATTTATTCACCAATATAAATTAATTGTACAATTTGTAATTGTGAAAGACAGTTGGCGGAAATGAAACCCCAGAGGGCTTGTTCTACCCCTGTAGTAAACAATTCAATTATACATACGAATATAAGTTTGTATAAGTTTAGATTAAATATAACTGATTTAGCCTCAATTATTCTGACGGCCATTTATGAACAAAGGATGTCAGCACATTGCACTTCTCGAAAGTTCACGTTGAAACATGGAATGAAAAAACTATGAACTCAGAAACAGTCAAGTATTACGCCACGCTCCACTGGTGGCAGACAAATGTGACGGCGTGCTTTATGGTATTTAAGCTCCCAGACAAAATATGAGAGACACGAGTAATTCGACTTATACAATAAACCAATTGTAATTTCATTACCTCCAGAATCTCTTATCAAAACTCCAAATGCCTGAATAGTTGTATTTCTTCATCAACAATCAGAGATGGTGACATGTTCCGCCTATTGCAACTCACATTACTCAGAGTATGACAAAACGTATATATATAGGGGGGCCGAAATAACTAACACTACTTGAAAAAGAGCATATAAAAATATCAAGTATTTTCACCCCGATTCAACCTTCCTATAAAACCACCCGCACGCTACGTTCATGACTGTGACTTTTGTATATGTGCAGTGATAATGTCAGTCGAGGCATTGTATATCTTGTATTGTATGTTCTCCGAAAATGACATGTTGACTAACTTACTTTTATAGTTTGTGCGACGACTCTCCAGTTATATTTCCCTTTTCTCAACTGATTTTTTGTCAAATATTTCAGTTCAACTTATACAGTTGCGAAGTTTTTGGCGAATCCGATTGATCCTTGAGTATTTCTGTCGACGGTTCGGGAATCTCCGAATGATTACCTGTTTCCTTGAGCTTTGATCGACAATCTACCTGTGTTGGAATTCAAATAGTCTACCATTTCAGCTGAACTATCACTAATCTATGTAAATTTGTGTGAACGGCAATGCGAATGAAAAGCAATTTTCTCTTAAGAAAGTTACACTGATAACCGTTTGGAATTAAAAGGTATTTTCGACCAAATCATTGTCATCAAATTGTTATTTGTATACTGGCTTTCTGCCTTGGGTGTGACTTGTAAAACGCCACGGTATGTCTGTCTCAAGGTTTTGTAACACTAAATGTAGAATTTGTCTCATTCTGCCTGATAAACGGCTTCAAGTTGGTTTAGGAGAATAGTGGGAACACCCTTTAACATAAATATACGATCACGCTGCTCGGATATGTGTTCTCTGAGGTTTGAATCAGGGCATTTATGAGGCTGTGGGTCGACCTCAATGTTTGGTTTTTCACCAAAATGTCTGCCGGACAGCTTCACGCCACAGTTCCTGATAAAAAAGGGGATGTGAGCGCAAGTCCAATTAAAGATCGTCACCGTCGACGTCTCGTGTGGGCCCTGCATTGACAATGTCTGGCATCTGGTCGGTGGTTTCAGCATGTTGATGTTGTCGAGCACAACTTTTCTTCCCCAAAGTGTGGTATGACGGTTTATGCTCGACGTATTGTGCCATGTAGTTGCAGAGTAAACCATAAACGCGAAAGACAGTAGCTGTAAGAGTTGATTGATTTAAAATGTGGATCGAACCCATTTCTTCTGATGATCTAATCTTACCTCTCAACAAAATGGCGCATTTCCGGAACGCATACGGGAGGAACATAATTGTTTGCGTTAGGGCAACGTTGGAGCACTAGTATTCAAGACAGAAAATTAATGCACCTGTACGTCAGAGTCGTATGTTGGGGAATTTCCTTTAATCCATTATATACGAATCATAACCCATCATCCAAGCTCCTCAGATTTCAAGTTCATAGAACATTTTCGAGAGGCGATTGATCGTGTATTCACGGCAAGCTTTGTTCAAACGATGCATTTGAAGCGATTGGAGTTTCTGAAAACCTGACAGTAGCCTGATTTATTTGCAACGAAACATTGTGAGTAGTATACCATGGCGTTTTACTCCAGTAAGTGACGTTCGACGTGGATTGGCTGCATATCAATGAATAATAGACTCACTACAATGTGGTCACAAGCATTTATTATATTCGAACAGATTTCAGTCAATATGTTTTTGGAACAGAAATCGCTTTTCATTCGCATAGACGCTCCCATGAATTTGCATAGATTAATGATAGTTCGTCTGAAATTGTACACTATTTGAATTCCAATAAGGAAGATTATCAACCAAGTTCTGGAAAAGAAGTAATCGTGCTGAAATTCACGAACTGTCGAAAGAAATAGGCAAGAAGTAATCTGATTCGCCAGAACTACGCTGTTCTGTCAAAGTTTCGAAATTTTTACCAAAGCACCAATCATTGTGGCCGAGAGTGTATTTTCCAGAAAATCATTCATGATTACAATTTAAGGCAGTCGCAAACTGATGATATATCAATCACATATTCTAGCAAAATAAAAGGATAAACATATCGCCATGCAACGCAGATTTTCCAACCTCGGAGGTCACAGATCTGGTGAGGGTGATCCGATTTTCTCAGCAGTAAAATTGGAACTGCACTTTCATTGGCTGAATTTCCCCTTGTGGCCGCGGGAAAGCCACATGATGTATTATTATCATAGGGTATACGTAGGCCTTTATGTATATAACTGAACTAATACATCGTAGATGACGCTGTGCAAAGGTTACCCAAATAGGAAGTAGGAAAAAGCATAAACTGGGCCGGGACTGATCAAACGTGGTGACAGGGCTGCTAGTTGGAAAACAGATGATAAATTCGTAAATGTTATCTTAAAATGTCACAATACAAGCGTCTAGTGCGTCATTCAATATTCATCCGTCATATATTAAAGAGAATCGACATCCATACACCAAAGACCCAAATAGCATTAGAACCAAATTACCCCTATCTGGGCTGGGCTATTTCGGGTCTACACTATCAGAATATTTGGGTATAGGCAGCCACGTACCCAAAATCACTGGATAAAACGGACACAAAATGCCTGAGTTCAAACGGAATTTGACCCAAACTTTTCTATACCCCCAAATACCTGGCTAATTTGACCCAATCCTTCTGACAGTGTATCACAGCCTGGGGAGGGGGAGTGTCCCTACATAGTTTCGCTTTCCTTTACGGCTAGTGTGATGAAACTTACCGCAATATATCTTTGGATCAATAAAGGCATTTTCGGACGATATTTTTTTATGTGATTTCTTCGCAAAAACTAAATGATAAATTAGTAAATAATAATATGATGTGAAATAAAATAGCTTTCGCCCACTTTTCGTCGCGGAAATTTTGAAATTTTGAAGAAAAACGACGAAAACATCACTTTGAATTTACCCATGATCCTTTGCATGCGGGGTTATACAGGCAGGTTCAAAATGACCTCAATATGATAAACTACAAAGTCAGGGAGCGTAAGCTCTAAACTTTTCATCGTCCCGGACATAGGAGCAAAGTCAACTGGGGGGGGGGAGGGGAGTACCTCCAAAGGCCAGGTATGGTTAAAAAAATAAATCATGATATACATAAAAATAGGCTAGTTTCCCGCAAGAGAGAAGCGGTCAACAGTTTTCAATGATACGGACAAGACATCATGATGAACCAAAATATCACATCCGTATCGCTGATCAGTTTTCTGAATCTATATGATTTTGGTTGTAAAGTCGTTATCTAGAGTATGATGTCACGCTTTGATCGCGCCTGTTCAAATGAATACTAGGAGATTCTTGTAATGCTAAGCTCGTATTTTTGCTATAAGCATGCGATACGTATCGCCAAATTTGTGAAACGTTGATTGAACACGATGTGCAGTATAGCCCTGTTTATAAGTTTCCACAGTAAGTTTTTGTGACGTTGACAAAAATCGTCAGATTCCGCACAGGATTGAGCAGATGCTGCTAGTCGAGATATGTATGCGCGATATGCAGGTCCCATTGCAGGTCTAGATATGGATAGTTTTCGATGTCGAAATTTTCGACGAGAGAGAAGGTCCGCTTCATTTTTATAGAGATAGAGGTCTAAATATGATGTGCCGTTAGGGCCACCTGTAGTTTCCTTTGAATCCAGTGAATATGGATATATATCCTTCACTGTAACAACCGTCTAGTCCGCCATTCATAATTCAGCCGTCATCCATTAAAGAATATCCGCGTCCATAATCCAAGGACCTATTCCATATTCCATATAACAGTATTAGTATACATAAACATAGGCTAGGTTCATGCAAGAGAGAAGCGGTCAACAGTTTTCATTGATGTCGACAGACATTATGATGTTCCAAAAATATAGAATCCGTATCGCTGATCAATATTCTTAATCCATAATAATCGTTGTAAAGTCGTCCATCCAGAGAATGATGTATCTCAGTCACGCTTTGATTGTGACTGTTCATATGAGCCCTATGAGGATCTTGAAGTGCATGGGTTCATACGGCCCTTAGCCCCGGGTTAACCGGAATTAGACACAATTTATGAAACGTAACGCTATAGATCTTGCACGCTACGCTCGTATTTTGCTATCAGCATGCGATATGTATCGCCAAATTTGAGAAACTTTGAGTGGAGGCGCTGGGTGGAATAGCCCTGTTTTATAAGTTCCTGCAACAATGTTTTGTGACGTTGGTTAAAATCGTCACACTTAACACAGGATCTAGCAGATGCTACTAGGCGAGATATGTATACACCATATGCAGATCCCACTGGAATATTACTTTCCAGAAAGGGATAGTTTACGATGTCGAAATTGTAATCATCTGTGTCATTTATATAGCGATTATCCACAACAAGAAGATCGTCTATATCGCGTTGGTTAAAAAGAAGGAACGGGCTTTGAAATGATCTGTTTTTGAAAGCGTCTGAATATAGTCATATTCAAAAGGGAACAGATATAGGTCAACCAAAAACGAGGAATACCTATATACTGTTGATATATTGTTTTGCCATATTTCACATAGATATTAGTAATGATAAATTTAAGCAACTCCAAAAAAAATAAAATTCCCATGAATAATATCCGCTATATGTAGTGGAGCTGAAGAATGCTTCTTGGCTTCTGACATTAACATTTCGACGATCAGATTTCCTTAACAACGATAAATTTAATGAACTAAAACGAGCAATAAGGTCCTGACGAGGGATTGTGCTCTAGAGAGTCGAGATCGAGAAATCACATGTGGATAAAACAAAAATAAAATCAAACGCCGGTAGGCACAAAATTCTAGTCTATATTTTCCCCGTTCTGTTGATATTTCGTCCTGACTTTTTTCGGACAGTATTCTGTGCAGATTTGTGTAAAAGATGGGAATTTGTGTTTCTCCAATATTTTCTAGTCAACGATATGGTTGTATTCTGTACAGGCGATGAGAAATAGCCATCATTTAATTGTCGTATAAATTTTATGCTGGCACGAATTCATCAAAGTTGCCACTCCTGGTTGTGCTGCCACGAATTCAGCAAAGTTGCTTCACCTTGTTGCGATACTCCATCAGACGTCTCCAGCACGACCTCATTAGTTATTTGTTTGAGCTGATCTGTTATCACAGCTCCCGAGCTAGCGTATTTAATTCCGCTTAAGCCGGTGCAAGGAGCCGTGTGAATACTTCAAAGTCTTCACATGAACAGCTGTAATAAAAGCGCTGTTGAGATACTAAGGCTACAACCGAGAATCCATCGTATTCTCGGGTCTAAATGTGAGTTACAAGCGTCTAGTCCGTCTAGTTGCTGAGGAAGGTTTTCCTGTGGAGTCATATGGTTGCTTTTTAGTCACCAGACGTCGTCATTTTTTCTCACCTCTTGCATATCGCTCCAATTCAGGATACAATGCAAAGAAAGCGAAAGTAATGATTTTATTAGAAGATATAATAATTTTCCTGTTACTGAAGCGCGGACTGGGCTATATCGAAATGTAGGTTTTCGATAATATATGCTCGCAGCAGAGAAAAAATTAAACGTTATTGACTGTTGTAGCTACGTAATTTAACATTCGATATGTATTATAGCGTTATATAATATCTGCGAATACGGATTAACGTTGGAGTCATGCGGACTTATTCAATTGTCTCTAAATTGAGCGTTGTTTGGTGAGTGATGAAAACCGGCCGCATTCAATGGTCCTGACTCAACGGAGTCTCCTTTCAGTAACAAACTCTTCCACAGTTCTCTGTGATAGAACAAAATATGTAACAGGCAACTCAGGTGAACTGGAAAGACCGCCTTGATGTATTTGAGAAGAACATTTCGTCTCTTGGAACCTGGTGCACATGTTCTCTACACTTTCGGGTCAATATCTGACATTTGCTAATCACTAACATCAATGTTTGGAACGGAGTACCTTTGACCTGCAATTGATATCATACGGTTGAAATATCAAAACCAAACTTTAGTAATGAATGGCTGCGTAATGTATGATAACGTTGAATGAGATTGAACAATGTTACTGTTGTAATACACATACTCATAAAGTATAGTTCACACAGACTGGACTATTGCTTGCAAACACACGGCTGTTCCAATACACTCCCCCCCCCCCCTTTCCGGCAAAAAGTGGATTCATCATGATGCCAAAAGGGGTATCTAGAAGCTAGGGATCCCTGGTTCTCGGGTAGGTTCCCTCGGGTATGAGAATGATTCCCGAGATAATTCACTATGATGCTGGAATGGATATCTGGCAGTCAAATACCCCTGGTTCTCGACAAGATACCCCATGGATTCGTCATGATTCCCCAGTTTCTCTACATGATTCCCCCACATGGCTGTGACATTTTCGCCTGTGTTGTTAGGCAGCTACCATGGGTCGTCTTTGTTCAGTAAAATCCACACCAATCTAAGTTTCTTCATGCGATCGATGTCATATTTCACATCAGTTACATTTATCGTCACCCCAAGAATGGTTTTGCAAAGCTTTTGTTGCAAATGTGATACGGTATCCCTCAAATTCTTGGATCAACTCGATGGTGTACAAGGATGAATCATCAATGTGAAGGACAACACAGGTTTGTTACTATCCACATATTTTCTAAGGGTCATTTTTGCCAAATTGATCAAAGTTATCATATGTCAGACTATGAGAAGTCCTATCAAGACTCAGAACAGGAGTGGACCGTAGCAAACCATCGCTGCTGTTGTTGTTCACATTTATAATTTATTCATAACACCAAGAGAAATGGAGAATCCACCAATGAATTCTCCCTCCCCCAACGAAAACCCAAGGCATCCAAAGGATTATCCTGGTGCCACCCCTAGGGCATCCTGTTGATTCACTTGGGGTCTCGTGAGATTCCCTGCTGGATTCCCCTTCAAGCATCACTACCATTCCCTTTTTTCTTTCAGTGTAAGGATGTCCTCTGGTGGTATATCAAAGTAATTAACTGTTTGAATAATTTGTGTTGTTGCATTCATAATTGTGTAATATGAGAAAAAAACAAAGAAAAAAATATAGCTTCGTGTGCGGCTGTAGACGCTGTTAAATAGAATGACCCACCCTCCATATGATAACCCAGGAAACATAGGGAATAGCCCTGGTTTTCAAACATATTCATGAAGAAATCATATAAATAGTCTATCAAAATTTATCAAATTGGATGAAGGTTGCTGCGCACAATTCTTGGGTGGAAGACTTTTGAAGGAAATCCCTATCTCTTAACCTAGGAAAAGGAGATAATCTAATGAGAAAAACAGGCAAAAACAAGGAAAATGGCCGCCAAAGCCCAAAAATCACCAGCGAACTTAAAACAGATTATATCCTACTCTTATTTAAGTACCAAAATATAACTTGGGTCGGTGGCGAGGGAGGAGGGCGGGATATGCATGCAGGTTAGGTCATGTAACTCAAGGGTTACTTCGATTCAACTCAGTTTAACCTACGAAATTAAGTTTCTCCACGCCTGTTGCTACCAGGTTGATAATATATCCCACATCTGTCTGTTGTAAAGCTTTACTGTTTAAATCAATCATCTGCAATGTACAAAAAACATCATTTACTTTAACGCTGTCATATAATCGATTGTCTTGTACATTTAAACTTACCATTATACACTTGCAGTTCACATGGCGTGAATATAATAGAAGTTATACCAGTACCTTGAGTGGGAATACAGGCTGATATTTCGTCAACACGATAAATATTTTCAAGTGCTATCAGGTCGATTGAAAATATCTACCTTCGCGACGAAATACTAATACTCACGAAAAACTGGTATAACGTATTGATCACATTGCACAGCTATATTCCTTGGTTATAACATAATCAGCAATGTAGAATCTGCCATACCCGATTAACTCACGAATATTTACAAAAAAGGAGCCAGCCCCAGGCTGTATTCCATCCACGAAGATATCACAGTGAAACATATTCTGATCGACTGTATAGATTTTAAGATTGCAAGAGATCCTTTTTATCAAGCAGCTACGTTAGAAGACCTTTTCAGTTGGGGTAAAGGAGACTACAGTTTAGGTGAGAGAAATCGGTTTGTTGTATCAATGTTAATGTATGTACATGTTTTTGGTGTGTTGTGATGATTAGTTCTGGATTGTTGGGTTACTAACTTGTTTTTGTCGGAATACTTAAAATTTTGTTTGATCGTCGCTATATAGCTGAAAACGACGTTAAACCTTAATTTTCTCTCTGTCCCTAATCAGCAATCCAAACAAAATAAATTTAATTTCCTGTGCGCGTGCATCCTTGACCGTGTTAGTATATTGCACGTGCGTCCTTGGAATCGTTGGAATATAGAAAATGTTTAACGCCGGTAATTCATATACCAGCTGCGGTCACGTAAGGGGTCACGTCCAATTAATCGAGGCACTTTCTCGATGCCTTCGAGATGGATCGAGAAATTTCTCGGCTGCAACCGGGAGGGCAGAACCTGGACCCTTGGCCACGTCTCCCGGTTTGCTCCCGGTTCTATCTCGATCGAAAAGTCCCGGTCTTCGAGATGGATAGGAAACTGAGCGGTAATCTCGAAGGGGGCCCCGGTTTCAATATGTCCGCGTTTTGTTACCGTTAATTTGGCCCATCTTAACTTTTATAGAACGTTGTGTGTGTATCATATGCTGGGTGCTCTCGTTGTATACGCATATCGCGGTCAAATATAGGATCAAAACAATAGATTTTTTAAAAAGATGCTCTCCATATTATTCATAGTTCAATCGATATATCTGTCCGGATGTCTGCGGGATCTAATTGAGCGAAAAATTTCATTTATCTATATATAAATATATATGAAAGAAAATAAAAATGACACTGACAATAACAGCTGGAATTAATTCGCCATCATCGGTGGCTCATCATATACGTTTTAAATATATGAATATTATAATTGAATGATCTCTCACGTCGATAACTGATTGTATGTCTGACTAGGATCCTTCGAGAATAAATGACGCACGAACTGAATACATTATGTATGATCTGAATAATAATGATATGGAATCATGCGTTATTTATTGTTAAATAAACTTTTGTGAGGCCAAACATTGTGTGAATTATCAACACCTCTAGTTCCGATTGTCAGTATTTCCGCTAACCACTTCCGGGCAAGCTTTCAACCGAAAAATAAAATCTATGTTAAGTGTTCGACCAGTGTATTTTTAATTTGTTTTATAATTTGGAATTATTCATTGTAGATTCCATTTTCCTGTCTTGTGATGTAGTTCAAATACGAAGATTAAATCAACAAAGTTTCTTTCTGAGATAAGCTTGTCCGGAAGTGGTTAGCGGAAATACTGACAATCGGAACTAGAGGTGTTGATAATTCACACCACAGTCGGTCTGTGAAAAACCGTCGGCTTGAAACAACAAAGACGGGAGAAGGTTAATTTCTTTGAAAGAAAAAACGGAGATTTTGTTTGTGGAACTTGATAATATAGTCACGTTCTATTATTTGTTGCTGATTTCATGTGTCTAGGGAATTAATCAAGTAATGAAAATAATTACAGGCTAATTCAGAAAGCAATCACGCTTCAGACAAAATAGTTACATACATTTTACTATAAACGATACCGCGTGTTGTTTGTGCGAAAGGCTTATCAACTTGTACATAGCGATTCTTCTTTACTTGTATTTATATTTCCCTCTGCTCTCTCATTGTTATTTATTATTTAATTATTTATTTTAATATCTAGCGCTGCAAAAGATCTTAAATTGGCGAAGAAATGTACCGTGAAAGTTAAATAAAACGTTGAGTTGATGGGCCGCAAAATCCGTATGGGAAGCGGTCCTTAAACTACAATTTCAATCAATTGTGCGAAAGACTGATAGGGAATGCTCTAAAACCGCGATCGAGCGTTTATGTTTATATTCTCCGGTTTCCAGTGAATTACAAGCCGTTTCTGTGGTCTTCGTGACAGCATATGGAATTGTATTCTAGATGTTCAGAATTTATTTCAATGCACAGTTCCTGGACGTATCTCATAAAGTGATTCAAATTTTGAAAAAAACAGGTTTGAAATAAGTTACACTGAATAATAAGGAGCCAACCTTTATAATATCAATTGGTGATGTTTCTTTCCATTCAGGACGTGTAGAGAAATTGCGCTGTCAGAGCAAGTATGCGAATACAGATATCTAGAGGGAATAACAAAATAACACTAAATTATTCGTCTTCAATCTAATTCATTATCCGTGTTTAAATGGTATGTATAACGAGCATACGCCTTCCGAATGGTTCAAACTATCATTTTTCATGGCATCTCGAATCCACTCTCGAAGCATGTCTATTTATTTCGAGTGGGATCGAGATGGTCTTGTTCATCGAGAGAAAACCGGGACAACAATCGATAGAGATAAACCGGGATCCTTCGAGACGAGATATTTATCGGTTTTACTCGTTTATCGAGAAACCGTCTCGATCGATTGGACGTGACCCCTAAGACTTCAGAATGCAGTTAATCAGTCAATCGAACCATACCATTTTCTCTGAAATGTGATAAAGCGTCTTACCCCTCACTATGCTTCAAGTATAGCTGAGGTTTTTTGCAAATAATTTTCTGAAATGTTATGCCATAGTAAATAACTGAACTATGTTTGTCATTTAGCTAATGTTGCTGAAAGGAAAATACACTATACGAGTCAATCACGACTGCTGGTGCATATTGTTCAAAAAATATATATACGACATTCAACTTTCGTTCCATCAACGGAATCTGAAAATGAGTTTCACCCACGTTTTTTTATTTTTCGTTTTCTCAATGCAAAACGGAAAACGGTTATCGGTTAATATTTCACTGTTACGGTGAACGGTTTGCGAACGGTAGCATCTATCCCCGTTAAGAAATGGTGATCGACGTCAGGTACCAAAATCGGCATCTACCGTTAAATCCATTTCCGTAATATGAAATTCATCAGGAAATAGGTAAAAGTACCGTGTACCGTTTTTCATTCATCCAAACGGAAAACGAAAAGCGGTTACCACTCGGCATTCCCTTTATGGTGTTCCACCTCCATCGTGGCAATTGGATATTTGATACTGATACCTATTTTCGTTGTCCTGTTTTCAAATGGAAAATAGGAAATCGGACTGACATACCTATTTCCAAATCGGGAAACGGGAATAGTTCCGTTGGAAAAAGGGAACAATAATCGTCTTTTGTATCCTCGGTTAATTCAATTTTCGTCCCATCAACGGAATCTGAAAATAAGTTTCACCAACCGTTTTCAAATGGAAAAAAGGAAATCGGACTAAAAAACCTCTTTCCAAATCGGGAGACGGGAATACTCCTTTGGAAAAAGGGAACAATAGTCGTTTTGTGTATCCTCCGTTAAATGAATTTTCGTTCCATGAACGGAATCTGAAAATAAGTTTCACTCACCTGTTTCGTTTTTTCGTTTTAACAAATACAAAACGGAATAGGGTTATCGGTTAATATTTCACTGTAGCGGCTGACGGTTTTCGAACGGTAGCATTTATACCCATTCAGAAAAGGGTAATCGACGTCAGATATGGCAAAGTCAAGACTAGCTAACCAGCTTAGTTCACGGTCGTGATAATCACCACAATGGACCACAACGGACCCTCAAATTACCATAACGGACCACAACGGACAACATACCCACAACGGACCCACAGCACACCACAGCGGACCCCATATTACCCCCAACGGATCCCCAAATTACCCCAATGAACCCACAACACACAACCACGGATATGTTAAGAATGTCTACTATCGGTATATGGAGTAGTGCAATACAAAAATTGTTTCTGTTCTATATCCTAATGTATCCCATATAGAATAAATATATATCCAAGTTAAAACATGCCTCTTATTAATGGGCAACAAATAAATTATGAGTTTAGTAACGGACTGTGGCAAAAATGTCAGCTTTGTATATACCAGAGATATGATCGGCAATTTGCGACAGATGAGTCATTAGCAGTTGCTACAGGGCTCACTCCGCTCTGTTTACTAGCTGGCGATGCAGATTGACCGAGAGCCATGAGCACAACAGCTACTTTACAATGAATCCCAGTGCAATTCTATATCTGACAGAAGGAGATATACAATCTGATGCCATGAGAATGTATGAAGCCGTGCTTGGCCAGATCAAGATGAGAATATATTTTTGCAAAACATGCACATATGGTCGTATGGGAGATACCGATCTTATGTACCTGACGTCGATTACCCTTTTCTGAATGGGTATATATGCTACCGTTCGCAAACCGTCCACCTTAACAACGAAAAAGTAACCGATAACCGTTTTTCGTTTTATATTTGACAAAACGAGAAAACGGAAAATGTAGGTGAAACTTATTTTCAGATTCGGTTGATGGAATGAAAATTGAATTAACGGAGGATACAAATAAACGATTATTTATTCCTTTTCCAAACGGAGTTATTCCCGTTCCTCGATTTGGAAATAGGTATATCAGTCCGATTTCCTATTTTCCATTTTCCTACGAAGTAGGCTCTCATTTGAAAATTGTCCGGCAATGAGTGAGTGAGTCAGTCCATTCGAATTCTTTCGTTGGCAAAATAAGGAGAATCGTTGACATTAGAACCTTGATTGTTGGCATGAACTTGCATTAGGGGACTACTACCAGCACGTTCTGAGCTGAACGACTTCTGATGAAAGTTTGATTTATAATTATTTGTTATTATTTATTGATGACTCAGCGAGGGCGCTGTCATGCCCATCGGGAACCGTTGGTTGTATGTTTCATTGTGACTTTTGAAGGTTCCCTGATACCAGGAAGCCTGATCCATTCGAGATTCAGACCGAGAATGTGAATTTCATCCAGCGATAACCAATCCCCATATATTCTGGGAGTTTACATGATGCTACACTTATGCACTACCCTCGGGAGGATTTCTCTACCCCTGGGGCAGACCTACTTAGGTGACATATAAACTTCGACATTGGCAAAAACATGTCTTATGTCAAGTACACACTTAAATCATATCAAACCCTACTTCAAAGGCCCTGTGACGTTAGTCACACTGTTAATGTGAAAACAGTACAACGAAAATAGGTATGGGTATCAAATATCCAAATGCCATGATGGAGCTGGAAAACCATAAAGGGAAATGTTGACTGATAACAGTTTTTAGTTTTAGGTTTGGTCGAATGAAAAACGGTAAACGGTACTTCTACCCATTTTCTGTTGAATTTCATATTACGGAAATAAGTTTAACGATAGATACCGATTTTAGGTTCCTGACGCCGATAACCGGTTTCTGAACGGGGATAGATGCTCCCGTTCGCAAACCGTCCACCGTAACAGCGAAATATTAACCGATAACCGTTTTCTGTTTTGTATGAGAAAACGAAAATCAAACACAGCAAGGAAGCAATCAGAGATTGCTCAATTGGTTTCCTTCCGCTTTGATCCGACACTGCCCCGCTATTGTTCTGTTCTGTATTGGTCGGTGGAGGCCTGATTTAGATAATTATAAAAATTCTGTTTCAGTCATTTTTCTCGGCATGCCTCGAATAATACATATTCCAAGTATCGACCAACAAGTAATAATACAATGTTTTGATGCAAGATGGTCGCCAGGGCTTTCGCCAAATCCGAAAATGTGACCTTGTTATGAGACCTACATTCCTTGGGAGTATATTGTGGTGAAATTATGAAGCGATCAGCGAACTTTGAATTTTGCACACAATTTACTCTTTTTGGGGTAATTTCATACTTCAGGACCAATGTGGTCTGCTTTGGAATGTAGAATAACAAATTTATAGCCATTTTCCCAGTCCAAATTGGTTAGGGACGGAGATCCAGCCTGAACAAAATAAATATATCCCATTCACTTAGGTTTGATGAACAAAGGGTCATAACTCTTGAAAATATAACCGAAAGCAGAGAAACTTCACGCTGCACAACTATTGACCACATATCATGCAAATTCCATACTTGTCCATACAATATTAACCGAGATCCAGCCCGGACAAGTCCCAATTCACAAAGACTTGAAGAACAAAGGGTCATAACTCTTGAAAATATATACGAAACCCAGAGAAACTTCACGCTGCACAACTATAGGGCACTGGCCACATATCTTCAACAATAAACTAAACTGGACAAACCATATTGACTACATTTGTAAGAAGGTGGCAAGAAACACTGGGGTTATTAACTTTATCAAAAACTCAGTAAATAAGAAAACACTACATATCTTATATTATTCGATGATATACCCATACCTATCCTACTGTAACATCCTCTGGGGAAACACATATATGACTCATCTGAAACCGTTAATATTGCTCCAGAAGCGTGTCCTCAGAGTTATTACTCTATCGCAGAAACGCGAGCATACTCAACCACTATTCACTCATCTAAAAATCACCCCTCTGCACGATCTGAATTTATATTCCTGTTTAAACCTGGTTCAAAAGTTTTTGTATCACCCTGAAACAATGCCGGTTCTTTTCCGTAACTATTTTACAAAACTGTCTGAAGTACACCGCTATCCCACAAGGAACCAAGAAGTAAATTTATATAGACCTTTCTATTCCTCTAATCTTTCGTATTATACAATTGGAGTCACGGGGCCACGGGAATGGAACAAGTTACCCTCAGTTCTCAAAACCATAAAATCTTCATCACTATTCAGGTCTAAGCTTAAATCTTATTTACTCGAAGTTTTACCCGTTTCTCGATGATAATTTCTAGATTGTACGCCCAAAGTTTTAAAGTTTTTTTATTTTTTTATTCACCGTTCGCATTCTCTCTATATTCAGATACTTATAATTATATTCCTAAATGGGATAGAACAAGCCCCCTGGGGCTTTATTCCCGCCATTATTTTGTCAACCTACATGTTATTATACCATATATTATTGGTGAATAAAAATTCATTCATTCATTCATCCTGCAAATTTCAAAATTTTCCATACAATATTAACCAAGATCCAGCCCGGACAAGTCCCAATACACGGAGATTTCAGGAACAAAGTATCATAACTCTTGAAAATATAAGCGAAATGGGGAGAAACTTTCCGCTGCACAGCTGTGGGGCACTAATCATATATCATGCAAATTTCGTACTTGTCCATACAGTATTAACCAAGATCCAGCCCGGACAAGTCCCATTCACAGAGATTTCAGAAAAAGGGCCATAACTCTTGAAAATTATACCGGAACTCGGAAAAAGCTCTACCATGCACAACTACGAGGCACTGGCCACATTCCATGCAAGTTTCAATCCTGTCCATCAAATATTAACCGAGATATCGCGCGGACAAAACATTCGGACGGACAGACGGATGGATGGACAGACGGATGGGCAGACGGACGGACGGATAAAGCGATCGCTATATCCCCCCTCTAATTAGAGGGGGGGGCATCAAAAGGTGGGTGAAACTCATTTTCAGATCCGTTATTTGAACAAAAATTTAATTAACGAAGGATACACCCTGTGCCTTTCCCCTCCATCCAATATCGTTCTTCATGGTCAAGCTTAGAGAAATGACAGTTTTGGAGGTTACAAATTCTGACAATTGGAGAACGGGTTTCATCAGGACAGGCGGTATCCAACATCGATATCGCGCTGACCAGCTTCAATGTTATCGCCCCCACCCCCCCCCCCCCGCCATGGGTGGGATGCTGTATAAGTATGCTATCGGGTTTAAGCTGCGCAAGCGAATTTCGACCTTAGAAGATAGGTCTACACAATCGGACGCCAAGATAATGCTTTTTAGGCGATGACTCCAAATATACACTCATTGCCCATCGCCCTTCAAAGGTGATAAACTGGCCTTGCCTATAAGGATGGTGGGGCGAGGATGGGGTCAAATGAGAGGAAAAGGGATGTGAATAAAAATTAGTAAATAGTATTTATATAGCGGAGCGGTATTTGCCCATTGTGATAGTCAAGGCTTTCGCAAAGTATAACCAGCCTGTAGTTTACACGCGCGCACAAACACGCACACCCGCTAGGTGAAACCATAAATCCAAGTCGGTGGGGGGAGGGAGCGTCGGGGCGGCGAGATAATCCGCCTGTCCTGATGGTCTGTCCTGATGAAACTCTCATTATTAGGATTTGTAACCTCCTAAACTGTTGGTGTAACACCCTCTGACTGCAGTGAGCAGAAAATAAAAACGCAAGAATGGCAAATGCCTTCAGTATATCTGATAAAGTATTAACGAGTTTTGTGCTAAATTATTAGACAAGTACAAGTACAGTACGGAGCTCATTCCTCTCCGTTAACTAGCGGGCGATGCTGATTGGCCGAGAGTCGTGCAAACAAAGCTATGTTATAATGTATCCCAGTGCAATCAGAGGGTATATATGAGAGTAGGAGGTACATGTATACAATCTGATGCCCTTAGAATGCATGAAACCGTGCTAGTCCGGATCAAAATGAGAATGCTTTTTAACCAAGGCCCCTTATACGTGCGTAAAAAATGTGGTCGAATGGTAGATACCGATCATAGGTACCTTTTTCCGAATGGGTGTATATGATGTGGTTCGAAAACCGTCAACCGCAACAGTGAAATCACAACGGAGCTATTCCCGTTTCCCGAATTGGAAATATGTATGTCAGTCCGATTTCCTATTTTCCACTTGAAAACAGTACAACGAAAATAGGTATCGGTATCAAATATCGAATTGCCATGATGGAGCTTGGACACGATAAAGGGAAATTCTGACTGATAACCGCCTTTCGCTTTCAGTTTTGTCGAATGGGAAACGGTATATGGTACTTCTATGTATTTCCTGATTAATTTCATATTACAGAACTGGGTTTAACGGTAGCTTCCGAGTTTAGGTACCTGACACCAATCACCGTTTTCTGAATGGGAATAGATGCTGCCGATCGCAAACCGTCCACCGTAACAGTGAAATATTAACCGATTTGTATTTAGAAAACGAAGGTGGGTGAAACTCATTTTCAGACTCCGTTCATTGAACGAAAATTGAATTAACGGAGGATACACGGACCGAAAAAATTGAGACTAAAAGCTCTTTGTTGGATCCCGACTGTCTTACTGAAGCCGAGCGAAACTATTTATCTTGATGTCCTGATTCTGGACAGTAATCGAAAATAGATACCGGAATTGAATATCGAATTACCGTTAAGGAATTGGCGAACGAAAGATAGTATATTTTGACCGATAACCGTTTTTGCTTTTCTGTTTGCGTGATTGGAAAACGGTAGACGGAATTTCTACCAATATTAAATGAATTTCATGGAAAGGACACGAGTTTAGCGGTAGATACCGATCTTATGTACCTGACGATGGCCGTTATCTGAACAGAAATAGATAACATTATTCACAAATCGTCACCGGTAACAGTGAAACCTATTTATGTCTCCCCCAACTATGGTGGGGGGAGACATCTAGTGTTTGTGCTGTCTGTCCGTCCTCCGTCCGTCCCCTGTCCGTCCCCTTTTCTTGTCTTCTTGTCAAGGTATCTCGAGAACTACTGGACGGAATTTCAACAAACTTGGATGGAAGCTTCATTGGGATGGCCCCCTCATTTGATTAGGTTTTGGTGCGTGTGCGTGCATTCATCCGTGTCTGGTGTCCGTCTGTCTGTCCGTCCGTCCCCCTTTCTTGTCTGCAAGATATCTCGAGAACTACTGGACTGAATTTCACCAAACTTGGATGGAAGCTTCATTGGGGGATTATATCAGTATCTATTGAATATATGACCCGGTTAGTCGAGACATGATGTGAAATAAATTGATAATGATGCAGAGGTTCAAATGGTGAGAGCGGCACAGCCTATGTATCAACTTAATGTTGTGCGAGAGTGAATGGACATTCACAAATGGTTCAGTGTGAATTTCGGTCCTAAATCGGATAGTTGGCAATGTTAAATTCTTACTGATGAATTTTCGTGGGAGGAATCGGCTACATTCAAAAAGACAAATAGGTCCAAATCTGACGTTCCTATCCGTTCTTTTCTACATGTCCAATGATGAGATATAGATGCCATTCATGTCACGGAGTTGCCTATACGAGGAATATCCAAAGCAAAGTGTTTAGTATTGCGGACATGAGCGGTAATGCTTGACCAATGGAATATGGACAGATATTTTCAGGCGCCGAACTTCCATGAACAATAACCGATTATTGGGCTCTTTGACATACCACTCTTAAGGGACGGTCGGTGGTTCTCCCTGGGTAACCCAGATTCCCTCCACCACTTACATGTAAACTGGCTGTCACCATATGAGCGAAATAAAATTGAGTATGAAATTAAAGCAAAATCCCCCCACTGTATATTCAGTGATATTTCATCCACCTCGAGTATGTAATTTGCGCGACATTGTTTGACTGTTTGACTGGGAACCTGAATACGTCAACTTTCTTAAGTGTCCTCATTCATGATATGTTTCTTTGTTTATTTAGTTGCTTGAATTCTTCATTAAAATATATGTGTGAAAGTTGGCAACACAAACCATCAACAGCATAAAGGTATTCCAATGGGTACTAAGTGGGCACTCGTTTTTTTCTGAACTATATCCGTTCTCTTATGAAGACGACTATATGCAGGCGCTTTCAAAAACCGATCAATTCAAAGCTCGTTCCTTCTTATTGACCAAAAGCTATATAGACGATCTTCTGTGGATGATCACTATATAAATGACACAGCGAAGGATATGTATCCACCTTCGCGGGATTTGCAGGAAAATACAGATAGCCCTAAATATCATATTTAGACGTTTATCTCTATAAAGCTGGCCTTCTCTCTCGTCGACTCGACCAGAAAAGCGATGATTACAATTTCGACATCGTAGACTATGCCTTTCTGGACAGCAATATTCGAGTGGAACCTACATATGGGGTATACATATCTCGCCTTGTAGCATTTGCTAGATCCTGTGTTAAATGTGACGATTAAAAAAACGTAACACCAAGCGCCTCCGCTCAAAGTTTTTCAAATTTGGCGATACATATCGCGTGCTGATAGCAAAATAAGATCGATTGCGTTACCTTTCGTAACGTGCGTCTAATTCCCCCTCAAAACGGGTCTAGTGGCCTTATGAACGCATTTACTTCAAATCATCATTATGGTGTTCATATGAACAAGCACAATCAAAGCATCACTGAAATACATCATTTTAGATAACGATTTCAAACGGAAATCATATGGATGAAGAATACCGATCAGCAAGACGGATTTGATATTTTTGAAATATCATGATGTCTTGCCCGCATCATTGAAAACTGTTGGCCGCTTCTCCCCTGCAGGAAACTAGCCTATGTTTTTGTATACTATGATTGTTGTTCTTGTTTTTAATTTGGTACTTATGTTGCTATATGAAATAGGTTATATTATGGACGCGGAGATGTACGACGGCTGAATAAGGAATGTCGGACCAGACGCTTGTAATCACAATTATCTACCAATTACCAACTTCGACTTAGTGGCCTTTGATATGCAGAGTGAAGCCCTCAACGTTTAAATCACACAATTTTGGTTTCTAAAGCGATCGAGTTTGACTTCTGTTCCCGACCAGTGAAGACATTCAATAATGGGTTTCGTAGCTATGGGATGAAAGTATATTTACTGGTTGGTCATGCCTCAAGGTTTGGTAATATATACTGTTCATCATATATTGTAAGTATGAATACATAGAGGATATTAACTGGCTGTCGATGAATACCATCAATATTTCATCTCGTGCGGCGTGGAATTTGGAATTTTCACTCGTGGCAAAATTCCACGTCGCACGAGATGAAATATTGATGGTATTTATCGACAGCCAGTTAATGTTCCATCTATTATATACCTAACAGCAAGATATTAAAAACATGCTGAATATAGTTTCAGAAATATTTATAAGCCTATCGTAACTAAAAGTTTAAGATCTTGAAGTTGTCTTCGACATGCAAATCTAGGTCGATAAGCCAATTAACTACTCAAGACCTGCATGATGTCTACGCTTTTCGACTGGGTATAGGATATAGTGCATTGTGAAACGGGCAATCTTACGATTAATTTTGTTATTCAGTATTAAAAAGAAGGCAAACTCAGTATTTCTTTTCAATTACAATAAATTGCTATCACAAGGTTTATTCTATAGCTGTTATTTTACATTTTTATGAACGCGCTCATTTAGACTGAAAATTGTGCTGGCGAGATGTGAAGCGGCTGTTTACATCGAAGCGAAGAAAAAGTGGAGACGATTGAATAACCCTGCTTGCGCGTTGAACATAAGCATGAATACTTTAAATACTAAAGACTCAATATTCAAATTTATAGTAACAGTTACAACAGTTTGTAAAGGCCAAATTCGTGTGTTAGTGAATAGATATGCTGTCTAGCTGTGTACTACTCGCGCGTGTCTGTTGAGAATTCGTGTTTCAAGGGAACTTACTCGTGTTGGCAAAAAGCTTCTAAAATGCAGCATGGCGTTACAGACAAAACGCACATGCTACTGAGTTGTCAAAAGTTGTGTTGTAAAATGAGATTTCTGCCGTAGAGTTTGTAATGCATGCCTGGTGCCCAAGTCTACTAACCGGTAGGAACGTGGATTATACAGTTGTATAAACGTATGGAAAAGTTTAATTTCGGGCTGTCTCCGTCGTGGTTTGAGCAGGCTATGGGCCAGAAAGCATGGTGCCCGTTGACGGAACAGGCTGGAGACTGGAGTGCGGGAAGTGTACACTGAAACCCCTCGGAGACATCGGCGGGAAGCACAAACTGATATTGGCTCTCTGTCATCACTGAACTCGTTGTTTTTTGAGGTGGTGCTTGATGAAAATGCACGTTGATATTTCCATGGATTTCGTTGCCCACAAAAAGACCAGGAATTGAATTTGGAGTCGAAAACGAAGCCGATGAATGCGTCGATGAAGAACTGGTGATGGTGACCGCAGACGTCATGGAGGGGGGAAGTGCGATGGCCGATTGTGTTTCATCTTTATTCGACAAAAGGTGAGAAATATTTCGACATTGGTTTGGATTCAATCCGCTGTAATTATTGAGGCTGTTTACGTTTTTGTGCCCGGAAATCTGTATTATTTGGTTTGGTGGTACGCCTTTGTCGCTCAATTTCAGACACAGGTGTTTTCTTGCACTGGAAGTGAAAAAAAAGGTTTGCATTATTACAAATTCAAATATATGTCAATATTAATTTATGAGGCGAATCAACTTTGTGGTCTTGACAGTCAGTGTGATGGAACTTTGTCTAAATAAAATTGACCTGTATTTTTGTGTTTAAGTGCATGACTCTAAAAAGTGCAAACGAAATCACATTTCCTAGAACAATATTCACATTGTTGTTCATATTTCTTTTATTTTTCTTCTCAGGTATCCTATCAGTACAATGCTGGGAAGATGAAAGATGATGTTATGCCCTCAAGATCAAGATATGTTTTAACAAGAGATAAGTATCATAATTGTTTTCCTTTTTTTCTCATACAAAATGTTTAGGGGACGGGGCAAAAATTTGTAGTACTTCTAGTGCAGAACTGGGAAACTTCAAATTCTTCTGGAGAAAATAAATAATAAGAAATGACCTATAGGTCATAGCAACCAACTATACTGAATGGGGAAAAAGATGGTGATAGTTCATACATGTATGCCTACCTGTAGTTAGTTAAGCGTTTGTCAGTTCCTTCCATTTGTGCCCCCACTTTCAGCCGGTTCATGATGTCATATATGCGGTTCTTCTCCATTGGACATTTTTTTGTACCACGAATCATAAGACCCAGACTCTTCCCCTTTGATTAATGAATACTCAGGTAAAATGGAGTATCGGGGTCCAGGTATCCCTCTGGCCGCTTGCTTCTGTATAAACGGTATAATTCGACCGGGTCTCTGTCAGGTTGATCGGGCAGACTGTAGGCTCTAAGCTTGTTCGCTCTCACATTTCTTGGATTATCCCTGTTATTGTTTTAGTTTGCCTTTCCTTATTGCATATCAGGTAACTTTCTTCTTCGTTTTCTTTCAGTTGGATGTCCCCCCATTTGAGATTTCGATCTTCGAGTCCCGTCCGGATACCGAAATGGATGGAGTTTATGAGCCACAACGTGTGTAACAGTTAACTGGCATGGTGGGGTCCAAGAACGTTGGCATCGTACATCTTATCGATTTCTTCATCTGTGATTTCATCAGCTGCCCATGGTTTGTTACCTTTTGCCAAGTGATTTAAGCTGTTTCTGCTTTGATCGAAGAACTTTGATCGAACGACTTGTAGCAAACTGTATGTCACTCAGGATGTGTACCGGATATTTCATCCTCCGAAGGTATCGGTCAATGCTCGAGAAAAACGAACGAACTGTCAACGGCTCATACTCTTCACCATCCTTCTTCTTCACTGCCAAAAAGAAACTTGCCATGCAGTTGTTAAGTTCTAATGGCGGTATGAATTCAGCACTGCTAAATTCCTGTTGAACTTCCAGATTGGTGTGGAACAGATTCATGTCACCTGTAGTTTTGCGCCTCGTGTTGTCATTCTTCTGTTCCTCTAAGAACTTATTCACATCATCCACGGTGACTAAATCAAATTTTCAACTGGCATTAGGCTTGGCTGGCTGTAAAATCTCAAAATCCATATCTTCCAGGTCTTCATCATAACTGAATAAATCAGTCAAATTTTCTACACTGGCCAAAAAGTCTTCCATGACGTTTTTTTTTGCTGATATCATAAAATTGATTGAAGCAGACACCAATAAGTGCACCACATTCATAGCGACTATCAGCAGGTGTACTGCTAATGAGCTATCTGATTGCTTAGCAATATTTTGGGACAGTGGGTTGCCCTGGGAACAAGATTCTAGCAAGGGGAGGTAATTCTCACAAGAAAGTAGTTCCTGTCATTTTGGTACAGCAAAGATATCAATGTTGATATCGTCACACTAAACAAAAATACCAGTTCTATTAGAATGATAGTTTTCTATATCTTGCTGTTAGGTATATAATAAATCTATTTTACAGAATATGATCATCTTGCATCCATGTTCCTAGACACACGAAACAGGAATTTGTTTGTTGTCTTTATAATGTTGCGAGACGCGTTCAACACTCTTCCACGCTTTAAGGCACACTCTTGCCAATCTCTGCTTCGTTATTAATATGCTGAAAAGAGTTTCTATACACGTTTTCAATCCACTGACATAGAAACCGACAAGCTAACCAGAATTTAAGTTGCTGTATAATTGAATAGGTACACGCAAAATTGCATGGAGACACGACAAAAGGTAAATAGTTCTGAACATGATCGATCATCACTATACAAGACCAGTTTTCGCCAATTCAGATCATCAATCAGTTTCAAAAGAAATTTTGGCATATCGGTTGGTTCCTTTCTCGAAATCGAACGGTTTCTCCAACGAAGAAAATCTGAAATAAATAGAAAAAGATCTGATTGTATTTTATACATTGGTCATTTTCTAACCATAACTTTTACAACGATCTAACAGTAAAACAATATTGGGGTTAATAGCTTCTATGAAGATATTATAAGTTATCCTGTCCCTGTGAGTTTGATACTGAATTTTATCCTGTTTCCTGGCGAAAATGCCACGCGACCGCGAAGCGGGAGTGTGGCATTCGCCAGGGAACAGGATAAAATTCAGTATCAAACGAGCAGAGACAGGATAACGAATTTATTTCTACGAGCAGCCTGTTTAACTCGGGAAAGTTGCGAGGTAAAGTGAGTCTAAAACTTGCTAATACGACAAAAGTGACAATGAAAACAGCTGGAGACGCGTCAAATATTTTGAAATATTCGGAATCAGCACTGTAGATTTGGTCATATTTCATAGAAATATGACAAGAAATCATGACTTCTGCTCGAAATGATAAGTCAAAAGACCGTACTGCGCTAGATCGCCAATCCTTCGGCTGATCGGCCGAGCTGGGGTAGAGTCGCCGAAAAAGACTGGACAGTTTTCGAACAAAAAAACGTCTGAAAATGGTCAATCTTGAATTAAGCAACGTATTCTAACGTTTTCTATCTGCTAACAGTATTTCACATTGTACCGGCGCATGTGATCGTACCGAGGCGAGATCGTCGAAGCGAAGTCAAGCGTCAGGCGGCTTTCGTGAACTGACAGTCACAGTACACTACCATTTCCAGATATTCCAGGAACTGTCGCACATACTATCGGTCAGATTTACAAAGTTGATATCCGACATATTCTTTATTTCCAGTTCTGTCGCTGACAGAACACTCCAGCTGCCATGTTTGTTTACATCACAAACTGCAGTCAACTAGGTCAGCCAGTGCAGTTTGATATGTGTTTTTATCCCAACGGCACGTGACCGCTGACGACCAATGGTTTGCCTAGGATCTTCTGGGAGTAGAAATAAATTGTTTTATCGGACTGGTAACCTTGCTATACTGAGTGACCAGGATGACAAGGACCAAATTTTGAGAGCCGAGAAAAGTAAATCTCAAGGCCGACCAGAAGATAGTCCTGGTTGCACTGAAAAGGTACGCTTTTAAATATTGAGTGGTAAAAACGAGAAAAACGTTTTGCCTTTATTTTATAATGTGAAAAAATGGGGGTCCAATTACAATCGTCTGGTCCGTCATTCATAATTCGGCCGTCGTCCATTAGAGAATATCCGCGTCCATAACCCAAAGACCTATTCCATATTCCATATAACAGTATTAGCACCAAATTCAAAAAGACAATCAAATTATACATAAACATAGGCTTGTTTCCCGCAAGAGAGAAGCGGTCAACAGTTTACAATGATGCCGGCAAGACATCATGGTGTTCCAAAAATATCAAATCCGTATCGCTGATCAGTATTCTTAATCCATAATATTCGTTGTAAAGTCGTCATCTAAAGAATGATGTATCTCAGTCACGCTTTGATTGTGGCTGTTTATATGAGTACCATGAGGATCTTGAAGTACATGGGTTCATACGGCCCCTAGCCCCGAATTAGACACAATTTACGAAACGTAACGCCATAGATCTTGCACGCTAGGCTCGTATTTTGCTATCAGAAAAATATCAGATGACAGCTGTGATGACAGATGCGCCAGCTCTCGTCATTATTTAATTTAAAATTAGGCTTTAGCTATCACACATGCATTCTCTAAACCCAAAGTTTTAAGTTATACAGACTGCAAGTAGGACAGTGCGAGGGCTCGTTTTTCAGTATTAGTGTAATGGGACCGGGTGTCGCATAGTCGACAGTAGTATAATATACGATTGTAAGACAGTGGTAACTGACTTCGTACTGGTTAGTCACAAGCTAAAAACTGTTTAGTAACAACCAACCTGGTAACTGACCGGTTACTGGTCAGTCGCAGAGTGGTATAAACTGTTCATTGCGTGAAACTGCTTAGGCCGGTACTGATCAGTTACTGGATGGGAACTAGTAACTGTACAGCGACTTGCGGAAATGGTAACGTGATAGTAACTAGGTGGTAACCATCTGATATATGAAAAGTTACAGACTGTTGACTGGGCAGTAGCCATTGTGTCAAAAACCGCTGGTAACCTTTCAGGATCTGTTTTCTGAAGGTCACTAAGCTCCGATCGCGAAAGACGCGGAATATCAGGCGACAACACTGGCTCAGGCCCATGTCGTTGTTGTGGAACGTTGACTTCTTCCATCCACACCTGGCTGATCACTGTCCCAATTGTTTCTGTGAGGTCTCTCGGAAGAGGTGTGGAAGATACGTAGCTGTGTCCACTCTGTACGAAGACTTCTTCAAGTCGTTGAACTTCAGGAGTATGTTCAATCTTCCGGCACAGGGAGTCCGCATTTTTATTGGTCTTCCCAGATCGGTGCTTGATATCAAGATCAAACTGTGCAAGTTGGCCAACCCATCTCATCTCAGTTGCCCCAAGTTTTGCTGTCGTTCTTATGTAAGTCAGTGGATCATTGTCTGTGTAGACTGTACACTTTGCTCCAATCAACATGTCCCTATACCTATCAGTTGAATTACATTTAATTTAACAGAATATGAGCACTTCAGTAACCGCTCAGTAACTGAGCAGTATTAGCCAGAGAATAGCAGGTTACTGTTCAGTTGAAAATTGGACAGTAATAGAAGGGGACCTTTCCTGCCAGTTACCTCCATGGTCTAAATGAACAGTAACCTGCCAGCTTCTGGCTAGTAACCAGCCTGTGACGGATTGCCTGTGTACCATTATTGGAGCGATATGCAAGGGGTGGGAAAAATTGACGACGTCTGGCGACTAAAAAGCAACCATATGACTCTATAGGATAGCATTCGTCAACACCTAACATTCAGACACGAGAATTCGGTGAACTCTCGGACGTAGCCTTTAGTGTCTCAGCCGAGCTTTTATTGCAGCTGTTCATGTGGAGACTATGAAGTATCCACACGGTCCCTAGCACCGACCTAAGCTGAATCAGCTACGCTAGCTCGGGAGCTGTGATGACAGATCAGTTCAAACAACTTGTTAATGGATGAGCATCGTGGACATCTAATGAAACAAACGTCTCAACATGGTAACATGGTAAATGCAATAATACCCTGGAAAACTAACCGGTAATGCCCTGCAAAAACACGTTAGATGCCATTGACATTTCTCCCAGTAACCCCCAAAGTATCTCGATGAAGGACCGTGAACTTTTGATTAAAACTTTGACCGATCGGGACGGCCAAACACACAGAGTCAGTCAATACAATTATAGTAAGATGTAGTCAGCCATTTATAAGATTCTTTTATTTCTTGCTTTCACACACCATTGATCATGTATAATTGACATTCTTGTTGACTAAACGCTGATAAATCAGGCATTAACACAACATTTCCCATTGCTAACATTTCATTTGGATTGAACTCCACGAACTAAAAACAACTGTATCGTAACGTATTAATATGCAAAACATATCTATCTGTGCATTCAATTTCAAGTCTTACCTTTGAATACATATCACCTCGTATTTATCAAGAGAGAAATCGAAAGATATGGAAAGTCCACGTTCATACAGCGATTCAAGTTTCGTCTCCCGAGTAATATTTTGGTAAGTGAAGTAGTATCGACGTTTACATAAGGAAAATATCCGCCAGTTGTTATGTTTCTGAGACCACAAATGAATTTCTGCAATACATTATTTGTTGCGCACAGAAAAATACCCACGTTTCAAGCTATGAACTCTTGCAGTTAAACATGAAGTAAAACAACATCGGCGACAGCCGGATACTGCGTAGTATGAAAGAAGTGCAGTTTCCCATGTATTTATTGTCTCTTTCTGTTTGCTCATGTGTGTTTTCATACTGCTTCTATTTTCTATACATGCGTGTAGTTTTTTCGAATATCAGAACTGTATGTGTGCAAATGGCCTGTCCGACTGTAGATTTCAAGTAGATAAATCAATCTACGAAAGCCCTCGGTTGTGCTCTGTGCCATCAGAACACCCATGATCAGTTTGCAGTTTGTCAGCTAAACGTAACATTAAAATGGTAATGTAATGGGAAATGACGCCGACATACTGACAACAAATCATGACCCAACGGGCAAAGACACTGACTGCATGTTTCTAAAAACCTCACAAGACCCACAACTAATCCCTGTTATGATCTGCATTCCAGGCACGTCTTTTTGTAGAGGTTCATTTGGATATATTAAATGCCATGACCACAGGGCCCATTTTGCCCCAGCTTGAACGATATTAGATACAAATGTGATATAATAGAGGTGATGTAATAGCCTCATTAAGTAATCTGATGGAAATGATGAATAACATCAGAGTCAGTTTGAAGAAACGGCCCAAACGGGGGAGTCTTAACAGATTGTAAGTTCCTCTTCAGAACAATATCTGCGAGGCCCGACGCCGAACAAGAGCTTCATTCTCCACCCTGGTTACACTACTACAATCACAATGATTTGTACAGAGGGTAAGCCCCGGGGACGAAACCTCTACCAGCAGAATCTCGCCATAAACCTGTGATAGAAGCTTAACAATCAGAGTTAATATGGTCTTGTGTAGGTAGATCATGAGTATACAAATACAAACCAATTACAGGGGAACGGCGGTTATCACTCACATTACTCCTATACCAAAACGAACAGGTCAAAGTCAACATTTAAGCTCTGATCAAGGTCAAGTCAAGCTCTGTCGACATTCAACATTCAAGATAAGGTCACCATTCAAGCTAAAGGTTGTCAAGGTCAAGCTCTGTCGACATTTGTTTTGAATGAGTTTGCGCAGATGCCAACTCATGGACACAATTCCGGACTCGCACGCGTGCCGTCCTCCATCAAATCAATAATCGACCTATTCGGAAATGGACCTTCAGAGTAAAAGCAAGGCGGTTAAATCCCACTGTACTCATATACAGCGGAAACGAGGACAAGACAAATCTCTGTCGAAAGCTTGATTTGACCGATTTCGCAAATAACGCCGAATGATATCTTCCTGATACAAGCGCCTAAAGAACTGCTGCGTCCACAATCCGAAGATCTAATTCATAGAATAGAATTAGCATCAAATTAAAAGAATGAATCATAGCATACATAACACTAGGCTGATTTCCTGCAAGAAAGAAGGGCTTAACAGTTTTCAATGATATCAGCAACACATAATGGTGTTCCATAAATATCAAATCCGTATCGCTGTTCAGTATTCTTAATCCATATGATTGTATTTGTAAAGTCATTATCTAGCGTATGATGTATCTCAGTCACGCTTGTGTTGTGCCTGTTCATATGCACACTATGAGGGTCTTGAAATACATAGATTCATACGGCCCCTAGTCCCGGGTTAAACGGATTTATACACACAAGTTACGGAACGTTCCGCCATAGATCTTGCACACTACGCTCGTATTTTGCCATCAGCATACGATGTATCACGCCAAATTTGAGAAAATTCGAATGAAGGCGCTTGATGATATAGCCATGTTAAAAGTTTCTACAATAATGCTTTTGACGTTGATTAAAATCGTCACATTAAACAAGGATCTGGTAAATGTACATGTGTGACACATGGGAGTACCCGTGCCATTTACCCATGGCGTTATAGGATACACCTTACTGGAAATCTGCTTGAATATTTACGCTTTTTTTCTCCAAACGTTGACCGTATTTTATACGAGTACGTAGTAGCATTTCAAACGTCCTAGCCTTTGACGTCCAGTGCTGTCTTGAAATATTTGTCAAGTTATGTCAAATCTAACCTGACGTTGCTGACATCACGGCGCTCTGTAACGTCACATCAGGCACTATGCTGACCAGTAATCCGGCTAGTATGTCGGTCAAGTGGCCATAGCCATCGCTGTTTTCAAAGAGACGTGATAGTATCGTGGTTTACTGCTGTTATTTGCAAAAATAGCATATAGTTTAATAAGTTTTGGGATCATTTGGTATAACCTTCGACAACAAACAATAAAGTTCAACACGCAATGTTTACCTGCTTCATAACTTTCAGTTTTCTGCGATTCATAATGTCACAGCAGTTATAGATATACATACACAGAGCTTCTACTACGGCGACTTGGGGGAAATGGTAACGTGATAGTAACTAGGTGGTAACCATCTGATAAAAGTTACAGACTGTTGACTGGGTAGTAGCCATTACATGTATGTCAAAAACCGCTGGTAACCTTTCAGTAACTGGATTATATCTGCATGGTAACCACCTGGTAACTGAATTACATTTAGTTTAACAGAATATGAGCACTTCAGTAACCGCTCAGTAACTGAGCAGTATTAGCCAGAGAATAGCAGGTTACTGTTCAGTTGAAAATTGGACAGTAATAGAAGGGGACCTTTCCTGCCAGTTACCTCCATGGTCTAAATGAACAGTAACCTGCCAGCTTCTGGCTAGTAACCAGCCTGTCACGGATTGTCTGTGTACCATTATTGGAGCGATATGCAAGGGGTGGGAAAAATTGACGACGTCTGGCGACTAAAAAGCAACCATATGACTCTATAGGATAGCATTCGTCAACACCTAACATTCAGACACGAGAATTCGGTGAACTCTCGGACGTAGCCTTTAGTGTCTCAGCCGAGCTTTTATTGCAGCTGTTCATGTGGAGACTATGAAGTATCCACACGGTCCCTAGCACCGACCTAAGCTGAATCAGCTACGCTAGCTCGGGAGCTGTGATGACAGATCAGTTCAAACAACTTGTTAATGGATGAGCATCGTGGACATCTAATGAAACAAACGTCTCAACATGGTAACATGGTAAATGCAATAATACCCTGGAAAACTAACCGGTAATGCCCTGCAAAAACACGTTAGATGCCATTGACATTTCTCCCAGTAACCCCCAAAGTATCTCGATGAAGGACCGTGAACTTTTGATTAAAACTTTGACCGATCGGGACGGCCAAACACACAGAGTCAGTCAATACAATTATAGTAAGATGTAGTCAGCCATTTATAAGATTCTTTTATTTCTTGCTTTCACACACCATTGATCATGTATAATTGACATTCTTGTTGACTAAACGCTGATAAATCAGGCATTAACACAACATTGCCCATGGCTAACATTTCATTTGGATTGAACTCCACGAACTAAAATCAACTGTATCGTAACGTATTAATATGCAAAACATATCTATCTGTGCATTCAATTTCAAGTCTTACCTTTGAATACATATCACCTCGTATTTATCAAGAGAGAAATCGAAAGATATGGAAAGTCCACGTTCATACAGCGATTCAAGTTTCGTCTCCCGAGTAATATTTTGGTAAGTGAAGTAGTATCGACGTTTACATAAGGAAAATATCCGCCAGTTGTTATGTTTCTGAGACCACAAATGAATTTCTGCAATACATTATTTGTTGCGCACAGAAAAATACCCACGTTTCAAGCTATGAACTCTTGCAGTTAAACATGAAGTAAAACAACATCGGCGACAGCCGGATACTGCGTAGTATGAAAGAAGTGCAGTTTCCCATGTATTTATTGTCTCTTTCTGTTTGCTCATGTGTGTTTTCATACTGCTTCCATTTTCTATACATGCGTGTAGTTTTTTCGAATATCAGAACTGTATGTGTGCAAATGGCCTGTCCGACTGTAGATTTCAAGTAGATAAATCAATCTACGAAAGCCCTCGGTTGTGCTCTGTGCCATCAGAACACCCATGATCAGTTTGCAGTTTGTCAGCTAAACGTAACATTAAAATGGTAATGTAATGGGAAAAGACGCCGACATACTGACAACAAATCATGACCCAACGGGCAAAGACACTGACTGCATGTTTCTAAAAACCTCACAAGACCCACAACTAATCCCTGTTATGATCTGCATTCCAGGCACGTCTTTTTGTAGAGGTTCATTTGGATATATTAAATGCCATGACCACAGGGCCCATTTTGCCCCAGCTTGAACGATATTAGATACAAATGTGATATAATAGAGGTGATGTAATAGCCTCATTAAGTAATCTGATGGAAATGATGAATAACATCAGAGTCAGTTTGAAGAAACGGCCCAAACGGGGGAGTCTTAACAGATTGTAAGTTCCTCTTCAGAACAATATCTGCGAGGCCCGACGCCGAACAAGAGCTTCATTCTCCACCCTGGTTACACTACTACAATCACAATGATTTGTACAGAGGGTAAGCCCCGGGGACGAAACCTCTACCAGCAGAATCTCGCCATAAACCTGTGATAGAAGCTTAACAATCAGAGTTAATATGGTCTTGTGTAGGTAGATCATGAGTATACAAATACAAACCAATTACAGGGGAACGGCGGTTATCACTCACATTACTCCTATACCAAAACGAACAGGTCAAAGTCAACATTTAAGCTCTGATCAAGGTCAAGTCAAGCTCTGTCGACATTCAACATTCAAGATAAGGTCACCATTCAAGCTAAAGGTTGTCAAGGTCAAGCTCTGTCGACATTTGTTTTGAATGAGTTTGCGCAGATGCCAACTCATGGACACAATTCCGGACTCGCACACGTGCCGTCCTCCATCAAATCAATAATCGACCTATTCGGAAATGGACCTTCAGAGTAAAAGCAAGGCGGTTAAATCCCACTGTACTCATATACAGCGGAAACGAGGACAAGACAAATCTCTGTCGAAAGCTTGATTTGACCGATTTCGCAAATAACGCCGAATGATATCTTCCTGATACAAGCGCCTAAAGAACTGCTGCGTCCACAATCCGAAGATCTAATTCATAGAATAGAATTAGCATCAAATTAAAAGAATGAATCATAGCATACATAACACTAGGCTGATTTCCTGCAAGAAAGAAGGTCTTAACAGTTTTCAATGATATCAGCAACACATAATGGTGTTCCATAAATATCAAATCCGTATCGCTGTTCAGTATTCTTAATCCATATGATTGTATTTGTAAAGTCATTATCTAGCGTATGATGTATCTCAGTCACGCTTGTGTTGTGCCTGTTCATATGCACACTATGAGGGTCTTGAAATACATAGATTCATACGGCCCCTAGTCCCGGGTTAAACGGATTTATACACACAAGTTACGGAACGTTCCGCCATAGATCTTGCACACTACGCTCGTATTTTGCCATCAGCATACGATGTATCACGCCAAATTTGAGAAAATTCGAATGAAGGCGCTTGATGATATAGCCATGTTAAAAGTTTCTACAATAATGCTTTTGACGTTGATTAAAATCGTCACATTTAACAAGGATCTGGTAAATGTACATGTGTGACACATGGGAGTACCCGTGCCATTTACCCATGGCGTTATAGGATACACCTTACTGGAAATCTGCTTGAATATTTACGCTTTTTTTCTCCAAACGTTGACCGTATTTTATACGAGTACGTAGTAGCATTTCAAACGTCCTAGCCTTTGACGTCCAGTGCTGTCTTGAAATATTTGTCAAGTTATGTCAAATCTAACCTGACGTTGCTGACATCACGGCGCTCTGTAACGTCACATCAGGCACTATGCTGACCAGTAATCCGGCTAGTATGTCGGTCAAGTGGCCATAGCCATCGCTGTTTTCAAAGAGACGTGATAGTATCGTGGTTTACTGCTGTTATTTGCAAAAATAGCATATAGTTTAATAAGTTTTGGGATCATTTGGTATAACCTTCGACAACAAACAATAAAGTTCAACACGCAATGTTTACCTGCTTCATAACTTTCAGTTTTCTGCGATTCATAATGTCACAGCAGTTATAGATATACATACACAGAGCTTCTACTACGGCGACTTGGGGGAAATGGTAACGTGATAGTAACTAGGTGGTAACCATCTGATAAAAGTTACAGACTGTTGACTGGGTAGTAGCCATTACATGTATGTCAAAAACCGTTGGTAACCTTTCAGTAACTGGATTATATCTGCATGGTAACCACCTGGTAACTGAATTACATTTAGTTTAACAGAATATGAGCACTTCAGTAACCGCTCAGTAACTGAGCAGTATTAGCCAGAGAATAGCAGGTTACTGTTCAGTTGAAAATTGGACAGTAATAGAAGGGGACCTTTCCTGCCAGTTACCTCCATGGTCTAAATGAACAGTAACCTGCCAGCTTCTGGCTAGTAACCAGCCTGTCACGGATTGTCTGTGTACCATTATTGGAGCGATATGCAAGGGGTGGGAAAAATTGACGACGTCTGGCGACTAAAAAGCAACCATATGACTCTATAGGATAGCATTCGTCAACACCTAACATTCAGACACGAGAATTCGGTGAACTCTCGGACGTAGCCTTTAGTGTCTCAGCCGAGCTTTTATTGCAGCTGTTCATGTGGAGACTATGAAGTATCCACACGGTCCCTAGCACCGACCTAAGCTGAATCAGCTACGCTAGCTCGGGAGCTGTGATGACAGATCAGTTCAAACAACTTGTTAATGGATGAGCATCGTGGACATCTAATGAAACAAACGTCTCAACATGGTAACATGGTAAATGCAATAATACCCTGGAAAACTAACCGGTAATGCCCTGCAAAAACACGTTAGATGCCATTGACATTTCTCCCAGTAACCCCCAAAGTATCTCGATGAAGGACCGTCAACTTGTGATTAAAACTTTGACCGATCGGGACGGCCAAACACACAGAGTCGGTTAATACAATTATAGTAAGCTGTAGTCCGCCATTTATAAGATTATTTTATTTCTTGCTTTCACACACCATTGGTCATATATAATTGTCATTCTTGTTGACTAAACGCTGATAAATCAGGCATTAACACAACATTGCCCATGGCTAACATTTCATTTGGATTGAACTCCACGAACTAAAATCAACTGTATCGTAACGTATTAATATGCAAAACATATCTATCTGTGCATTCAATTTCAAGTCTTACCTTTGAATACATATCACCTCGTATTTATCAAGAGAGAAATCGAAAGATATGGAAAGTCCACGTTCATACAGCGATTCAAGTTTCGTCTCCCGAGTAATATTTTGGTAAGTGAAGTAGTATCGACGTTTACATAAGGAAAATATCCGCCAGTTGTTATTTTTCTGAGACCACAAATGAATTTCTGCAATACATTATTTGTTGCGCACAGAAAAATACCCACGTTTCAAGCTATGAACTCTTGCAGTTAAACATGAAGTAAAACAACATCGGCGACAGCCGGATACTGCGTAGTATGAAAGAAGTGCAGTTTCTCATGTATTTATTGTCTCTTTCTGTTTGCTCATGTGTGTTTTCATACTGCTTCCATTTTCTATACATGCGTGTAGTTTTTTCGAATATCAGAACTGTATGTGTGCAAATGGCCTGTCCGACTGTAGATTTCAAGTAGATAAATCAATCTACGAAAGCCCTCGGTTGTGCTCTGTGCCATCAGAACACCCATGATCAGTTTGCAGTTTGTCAGCTAAACGTAACATTAAAATGGTAATGTAATGGGAAAAGACGCCGACATACTGACAACAAATCATGACCCAACGGGCAAAGACACTGACTGCATGTTTCTAAAAACCTCACAAGACCCACAACTAATCCCTGTTATGATCTGCATTCCAGGCACGTCTTTTTGTAGAGGTTCATTTGGATATATTAAATGCCATGACCACAGGGCCCATTTTGCCCCAGCTTGAACGATATTAGATACAAATGTGATATAATAGAGGTGATGTAATAGCCTCATTAAGTAATCTGATGGAAATGATGAATAACATCAGAGTCAGTTTGAAGAAACGGCCCAAACGGGGGAGTCTTAACAGATTGCAAGTTCCTCTTCAGAACAATATCTGCGAGGCCCGACGCCGAACAAGAGCTTCATTCTCCACCCTGGTTACACTACTGCAATCACAATGATTTGTACAGAGGGTAAGCCCCGAGGACGAAACCTCTACCAGCAGAATCTCGCCATAAACCTGTGATAGAAGCTTAACAATCAGAGTTAATATGGTCTTGTGTAGGTAGATCATGAGTATACAAATACAAACCAATTACAGGGGAACGGCGGTTATCACTCACATTACTCCTATACCAAAACGAACAGGTCAAAGTCAACATTTAAGCTCTGATCAAGGTCAAGTCAAGCTCTGTCGACATTCAACATTCAAGATAAGGTCACCATTCAAGCTAAAGGTTGTCAAGGTCAAGCTCTGTCGACATTTGTTTTGAATGAGTTTGCGCAGATGCCAACTCATGGACACAATTCCGGACTCGCACACGTGCCGTCCTCCATCAAATCAATAATCGACCTATTCGGAAATGGACCTTCAGAGTAAAAGCAAGGCGGTTAAATCCCACTGTACTCATATACAGCGGAAACGAGGACAAGACAAATCTCTGTCGAAAGCTTGATTTGACCGATTTCGCAAATAACGCCGAATGATATCTTCCTGATACAAGCGCCTAAAGAACTGCTGCGTCCACAATCCGAAGATCTAATTCATAGAATAGAATTAGCATCAAATTAAAAGAATGAATCATAGCATACATAACACTAGGCTGATTTCCTGCAAGAAAGAAGGTCTTAACAGTTTTCAATGATATCAGCAACACATAATGGTGTTCCATAAATATCAAATCCGTATCGCTGTTCAGTATTCTTAATCCATATGATTGTATTTGTAAAGTCATTATCTAGCGTATGATGTATCTCAGTCACGCTTGTGTTGTGCCTGTTCATATGCACACTATGAGGGTCTTGAAATACATAGATTCATACGGCCCCTAGTCCCGGGTTAAACGGATTTATACACACAAGTTACGGAACGTTCCGCCATAGATCTTGCACACTACGCTCGTATTTTGCCATCAGCATACGATGTATCACGCCAAATTTGAGAAAATTCGAATGAAGGCGCTTGATGATATAGCCATGTTAAAAGTTTCTACAATAATGCTTTTGACGTTGATTAAAATCGTCACATTTAACAAGGATCTGGTAAATGTACATGTGTGACACATGGGAGTACCCGTGCCATTTACCCATGGCGTTATAGGATACACCTTACTGGAAATCTGCTTGAATATTTACGCTTTTTTTCTCCAAACGTTGACCGTATTTTATACGAGTACGTAGTAGCATTTCAAACGTCCTAGCCTTTGACGTCCAGTGCTGTCTTGAAATATTTGTCAAGTTATGTCAAATCTAACCTGACGTTGCTGACATCACGGCGCTCTGTAACGTCACATCAGGCACTATGCTGACCAGTAATCCGGCTAGTATGTCGGTCAAGTGGCCATAGCCATCGCTGTTTTCAAAGAGACGTGATAGTATCGTGGTTTACTGCTGTTATTTGCAAAAATAACATATAGTTTAATAAGTTTTGGGATCATTTGGTATAACCTTCGACAACAAACAATAAAGTTCAACACGCAATGTTTACCTGCTTCATAACTTTCAGTTTTCTGCGATTCATAATGTCACAGCAGTTATAGATATACATACACAGAGCTTCTACTACGGCGACTTGGGGGAAATGGTAACGTGATAGTAACTAGGTGGTAACCATCTGATAAAAGTTACAGACTGTTGACTGGGTAGTAGCCATTACATGCATGTCAAAAACCGCTGGTAACCTTTCAGTAACTGGATTATATCTGCATGGTAACCACCTGGTAACTGAATTACATTTAGTTTAACAGAATATGAGCACTTCAGTAACCGCTCAGTAACTGAGCAGTATTAGCCAGAGACTAGCAGGTTACTGTTCAGTTCAACTGAACAGTAATGTAAGGAGACCTTTCCTGCCAGTTACCTCCATGGTCTAAATGAACAGTAACCTGCCAGCTTCTGGCTAGTATAAACCAGTCTGTCACGGATTGCCTGTGTACCATTATTGGAGCGATATGCAAGGGTTGGGAAAAATTTACGACGTCTGGCGACTAAAAAGCAACCATATAACTCTATAGGATAGCATTCGTCAACACCTAACATTCAGACACGAGAATTCGGTGAACTCTCGGACGTAGCCTTTAGTGTCTCAGCCGAGCTTTTATTGCAGCTGTTCATGTGCAGACTATGAAGTATCCACACGGTCCCTAGCATCGACCTAAGCGGAATCAGCTACGCTAGCTCGAGAGCTGTGATGACAGATCAGCTCAAACAACTCATCTGATGTTAATGGATGAGCATCGTGGATATCTGATGAAGCAAACGCCTCAACATGGTAACATGGTAAATGCAATAATACCCAGGAAAACTAACCTGTAATGCCCTGCAAAAACACGTTAGGTGCCATTGACATTCCTCCCAGTAACCCCCAAAGTATCTCGATGAAGGACCGTCAACTTGTGATTAAAACTTTGACCGATCGGGACGGCCAAACACACAGAGTCGGTTAATACAATTATAGTAAGCTGTAGTCCGCCATTTATAAGATTATTTTATTTCTTGCTTTCACACACCATTGGTCATATATAATTGTCATTCTTGTTGACTAAACACAACATTGCCCATGGCTAACATTTCATTTGGATTGAACTCCACGAACTAAAAAAACTGTATCGTAACGTATTAATATGCAAAACATATCTATCTGTGCATTCAATTTCAAGTCTTACCTTTGAATACATATCACCTCGTATTTATCAAGAGAGAAATCGACAGATATGGAAAGTCCACGTTCATACAGCGATTCAAGTTTCGTCTCCCGAGTAATATTTTGGTAAGTGAAGTAGTATTGACGTTTACATAATTAAAATATCCGCCAGTTGTTATGTTTCTGAGACCACAAATGAATTTCTGCAATACATTATTTGTTGCGCATAGAAAAATACTCACGTTTCAAGCTATGAACTCTTGCAGTTAAACATGAAGTACAACAACATCGGCGACAGCCGGATACTGCGTAGTATGAAAGAAATGCAGTTTCCCATGTATTTATTATGTCTCTTTCTGTTTGCTCATGTGTGTTTTCATACTGCTTCCATTTTCTATACATGCTTGTAGTTTTTCGTAAACCAGAACTGTATGTGTGGAAATGGCCTGTCCGACTGTAGATTTCAAGTAGATAAATCATATAATCTAGAAAAGCCCTCGGTTGTGCTCTGTGCCATCAGAACACCCATGATCAGTTTGTCAGCTAAACTTAACATTAAAATGGTAATGGGAAAAGATGCCGACGTACTGACAACAAATCATGACCCAACGGACAAATACAAACCAATTACAGGGGAACGGCGGTTATCACTCACATTACTCCTATACCAAAACAAACAGGTCAAAGTCAACATTCAAGCTCTGATCAAGGTGAAGTCAAGCTCTTTCGACATTCAACATTCAAGATAAGGTCACCATTCAAGCTAAGGTTAGGTCAAGGTCAAGCTCTGTCGACATTTGTTTTGAATGAGTTCGCGCAGATGCCAACTCATGGACACAATTCCGGACTCGCACACGTGCCGTCCTCCATCAAATCAATAATCGACCTATTCGGAAATGGACATTCAGAGTAAAAAACAAGGCGGTTAAATCCGACTGTACTCATATACAGCGGAAACGAGGACAAGACAAATCTCTGTCGAAAGCTTGATTTGACCGATTTCGCAAATAACGCCGAATGATATCTTCCTGATACAAGCGGCTAAAAAATTGCTGCGTCCACAATCCGAAGATCTAATTCATAGAATAGAATTAGCATCAAGTTAAAAGAATGAATCATAGCATACTTAAAACTAGTCTAATTTCCTGCAAGAAAGAAGCGCTCAACAGTTTTCAATGATGCCAGCAAGACATCATGATGTTCCAAAAATATCAAATTCGTATCGCTGTTCAGTATTCTTAATCCATATGATTGTATTTGTAAAGTCATTATCTAGCGTATGATGTATCTCAGTCACGCTTGTATTGTGCGTGTTCATATGCACGCTATGGGGGTCTTGAAATACATAGATTTATACGGTCCCTAGTCCCGCAATTATATTCAAGTTTCGAAACGTACCGCCATAGATCTTGCTACGCTCGTATTTTGCCATCAGAAAATTCGAGTGAATGCGGTTGATGATATAGCCCTGTTATAAATTTTTACAATAATGTTTTTGACGTTGATTAAAATCGTCACATTTAACACAGGATCTGGTAAACAGCATAAAATAGCTTAAAATCATAAATTTTTGTTGGAAATAAATTGGTCACTTGACGAACTGCAATTAAAATGTCCGAAATCTGGTATTGGGCATGCCCACGAGTTCCAAGTATGTACATGTACAACATCTGAACTTGCTGTTCACAATCATTAATGCAAAGTGTACAGCAGCTTTTTGGTAGGACGTTAAAGAATAAAGTATATATTGATTTACATGTATGAGAGCCAAACATTGGTCATTCCCCTGGTATACAAATATACTCTTTCTTGGCACAATAACAGGTAAAGCCATATAGCCACTTGTACATTATTATTATTATTATGTATGCGCCAGGACTCCACAGTTCCCATTTTCCTGGATATCGATCAGCCCACCCGGTCACTCATCCAAGTATTGAAAGAGCGCAACATTGCTTAAATTCGGTGATCTGAAGAGAACCGGTGTACCCAATGTGATACATCGTACCTCCGACTAAAAAGAATCTCTTACAATCTTAAAATCTATACAGTACGTTGATAAGAATATGTTTGTTTCGCTGTGAGATCTTTATGGCATGGATTACACCTTGGGACTGGCTCTTTTTTTAGTAAATGTTCGTGTATGGCCAATTCTACATCGCCTGATCATGGCTTGATCGATAACAGCCCACAGCTCGAGCCATGAAAATAGAAGGCAAGACCGAGTACTGATTTAGTTGCATGCATTACTAATATTCTGATTGTATTCATTTAATTTTTGATCATATTCAAATAACTAATTCTTTGAACGACCTTATGATAATACCCATGGAATTTGAATGGCAAATCAGGAACTGCAAACATCAGTGTGCTGATCAGCTGTTTGCTGGATTCCAGCCCCATGAATATCTGGATGATAATTTTAGCAATAATACAAATTTTGAGACATCAAATTAAGTACTACATGTGTGGGTTGGGGGGCGGAAAAATTACCTAAATCTGTATAGTTCGTTAAGTGAAACGACTTACCGTGAGTGGACATAAATGTTTTGCATCTCGTTTCACCATGCCTCTTGTCAGAGCAGACAATGTATTAGGCAAGTGGGTGACCTTGAGATATGACCTTGGGTGTTTTGAGTCAGTTTGGCTGTTATAAAGTTGTTTTCATCAGGTTCTAAGATTTTATAACATTAAATTTGTTAATATGGATGCTACATGTAGATCACATCTCCTCGTTTTCATCAAAATATTTATGGTAAATGTATCTGGTTCTATAATAAAAAAGCACCCATAAACATCTGGAGCCCCCTCTGATTCGTGTATTTAATAGTAAATTCACCTTTTTTCCCCCGTGGAAAGTTTACTGAGTGAGGGTCTTCTATAAATTCGCGGATGAAATGAGCATAGCCTAGTGTGACAAATTAGCAGGCCTACTGTCGTAAACATGAGAAGAACACTTTCTGGCAGCTTCCAAATGGCCATCAAATCTGACCTGATAGTTATTACATCTGAAAAGGGCGTACGGACCACGAGAACTAATTTCTTTGTAGGCATCTAGACTACAACTCGATAAAAAAAGTTTCCTCGTAATCTGATAGCTGTACCAAACACAGTTAATTATACATAACTGGTTACGTACATGTACATTCAAGCATGTATAACAAAATCAGAGATAACTGCACCCGAAAAGGGGCATAACTCTGTAAAATAAGGGCCGAGGGGAGTAATTTATTGTTGGCTTCTAGAATACAACAATATAAAGAAGTTTCCAAAACATAGTAGCTGTATCGAACAGAGTTCTGCAGATATAGTTGGTTACATTCAAGCATATACATGTAGGACAGAAATAGAAATTAATATATCTGTAAAGGGGCATAATTCTGTAAAATATGGGCCCAGGGCAACCACTTTTGATAGGCGTCTGACTTAGCACTAGGTAAATGTAAGAGTTCAAAATTTGGTGGCTGTGTCTCAAGCGGTTTTGCCTAGAATGTGGTAACAGATGGACGGACGGACGTACATGTACATGGTAACGACAATACCCCCGAGGCCAAAATGGTCAGGGTGTAAAAAATGATTCAAATAACTGAAGTTTTGAACACTGGACTTCCCTACATCAGGCCTCCCAGCCACTTTTCAGGAATTTTAATTATGATTTTATGCCAATTTTTGTGAAAATTTATGAATATTTTATGCTATTTTCAACGAAATTTTATGTTTTTTTATGCCTTTGTCATCCATTTTTTTATGATTTCTCATAAAAGTAGAGTCAAAGTGAATACAGATTGTAGGTATGGCAGCAAAATGATGAATAGTAGAGACAGCTCAGTCTGGGTACAGCTTTCGAACTATGATGTAACTTCTGCATCTAGTTGTATTCTAAATGTCATCTCAGCCCATATTTTATGGAGTTATGCCCCTTTTCAGATCTAATAATCTCTGATTATTTTGTGACATATAGTTGATTGTACAAGTTATATCTGCAGATCTGTGTTTGTTACAGGGGGTTTTTATGAGTCTTACCCTCATGTTTTATATTTATGTTACATTATTAAACTCAAAATCAACATTATTATTTCCTATCATTAGAGTGTTCAGACTACAGTTTGGAGGAGACGGGTAGACATTCTTAACTGTCCCCTGAGACAGGTATTTTCTGTCAACATTTTGACCCCTGAGTTACTGAGTGTACTGATCAGATGTTTATGAAACCATTTCCATAGACATTGTACATGTGTAGTACTTTGCAGTTACCATTCAGTTAGCATGTGCAATAACTGAGCAGTATATTACAGTATTTGTGTGAGATCTGGAATTGTGCAGTACCTGATTACACTCTGTACATACTGTATATACATTTTCGATTAGTGGAAATTTGTTTGGCTTAGTAAAGGATTATCTGGATGATTTTGGGCCATTTTGTCTAACTTACTGTTCTAATAAATTTGATCACTCCCTGATTTTATGGTGGGAGATTTCAATACATTTCATTTGAATAATTAGAAGATTTACCATACATGTAAATCTGGCAAATCTGTGAAGCAAAAACATTTCTACATATATTTTTTCGACCTCTTGTGGGATAAATGAAGTCATGCGGTTACAAATAGGCTTGATAACAGAGTTGAGCGGGGTTTATTCTGATTCGCTTTCAAGAAGAAAATATGCTTTTCTTGTTGGAATCCACCCGTGCAGGTCAAGGGTCAGCTCTGTCAATTCAGGATATCAGCCTCCACAATCATTTCATGGCATGAACATAATTCCCATTCAACACCATGATAAGCGGTGCTGAGGTAAACTATCTTCACCACAGCAATTGCTGATTATCTTGGTGAATTGTTGGACCAGTGCAACAATGGATATATGTGTGATATTTTCAACCTGATATTTTCAGTTGTCACTTTGTGTTCAACTTTGGGGTCAGCCACCTAAAATTCAGAATTGTTAACCCCTTAAAATGTAGTTACTGGGCATGTGGATCACTTTAAGTTTCCTGCACTTGACTAATGTCCAATTTAAATCATACCAACATCAGTGCCAATAGAAGGCAGTAGGTGTCCCTTTTTGGCTCCCTACTATAACCAAAAACAGCCCAAAATAGCTGCCTACTTCCCATGTAATCTCTATACTGGAACACTAAAAATGTCCCTATTGTGGCCACCTACTTCCAAAACTTACTGATATCCTTGACTAATAAGTGAGATGGCTGAAATAACAAATTTCCCAGAGAACTAGATGAACAAGGTACTGCTCTGCTGTAGAACATATACACCTTACTGGAAATCTGCTTGAATATATACGCTATTTTTTTCTAAACGTTGACAGTATATTATACGAGTAAATAGTAGCATTTCAAACGTCCTAGCCTTTGACGTCCAGTGCTGTCTTGAAATATTTGTCCAGTTATGTCGAATCTAACCTGACGTTGATGACATCACGGCGCTCTGTAACGTCATATCAGGCATTGTGCTGACCAGTAATCAGGGTATCATGTCGCATTTCAAGTGGCCATATCCATCGCTGTTTCCAAAGGGACGTAATAATATCGTGGATTACTGCTGTTATTTGCAAAAATAACATATAGTTTAAAATGTTTTGGGACCATTTGGTATAACCTTCGACAACAAACAATAAAGTTCAACACGCAATGTTTACCTGCTTCATAACTTTCAGTTTTCTGCGATTCATAATGTCACAGCAGTTATAGATTTTCATATATAGAGCTTGTACTACGGCAATAACAATCAATTATCTTATTCGGCAGAGGTTGCCTAAGGACCTGATTAAATATGTTGACCATGACCTAAATTGTCACAATATTCAATGCTATTTTGATGGCATATTAAAGGGAATATTAAACCGATCACGATACATGGATATATGAAACATGTAGCTGCCTTGATACCTTCTCACGACTATATTAATCTTTGGCCATCGCGATTCAGATTTGAACCAATTTGTTTGCGTCTCATTCTTGCAGCACCATTCTTGTCAGTATAATATCTATTCATCTGAGTTACATATGACTGGACGTGTGGATGGGTTTAGATGGTCATAGAATCTGTTAAAATAACTAGGAGGGAAACAAGGGCTCATTATTTCCATCAAAATGTATTATCCAAAACTACTCTGACTCTGATTAATAGATCATGGGTCTAGTGTGGAACACCTCATCATTCGATGGGACTATGGTCGATTCAGTGGGTTGAGCTAAGGACGAAAATGGCCGGAATCGTTACACCCAGGACAAAAGATCCAAACGATATTTTTGGAAATTACTTGTATCAGGATGCGAAAAGTCAAAAGATCCAAAAATCTGATAAGGAAAGTGTAAGACGACATAATAGCCGTATAGTTTCTGATTCCGCCTCACCATCCTGGATATATTACTATCCTTCAGGCTAGAAAGCTTAAACTTCATACACTATATCTTTGGGCCTGGTTCTACCAGGAAATTTAAACAGGTTACACTGGCTGCTTTGATGACGTAACATTAATGTCACTTTTCAGAACTTGAATTTTGACATATTTTCTGATTGATTTCTATGTATAATTTTAATTTTTGCGTTTTTTCCTTAACATTGTTAAGTAAACTCGAAAATAATATTTGAGTTGAAATAAAATAATTGAAGACACTCTCCTTTAGTAAGCGTTAGATTCGACTTCCATCCCATTTGCAGAACGATGAAAATTGAAGATCTGAAAACAGATTGTCCTGTTGGAGTTGTCTTGAATCGTCTTGCTTATCCGTCTTACATCTCTAGGCAAGGTTCCTTGGTAAATTCAAAACGGGGTCCATGAATAGGGGACTGATCCATAGCGTTTTCGTCTTTCATTTTTTTTTGTCTTGCCTTTTATGCATAAAAGTGCCCAAATTTCACCTTTGACAACTTTTTTCTATTATAATGTTTTTGAGGAGAAAATATCAAGGATAAGAATATTGTGTCGCATAAGGCAATTGATTCCTAATGTAATATCGGCGATATAAAATCACTGTGTTTGTGTCCTTCACGTTTTCCCGTTAACACGATAACTTGAAATCTATTCACTCTGAATTTACCTAACGATATAATTGGGAGATAGCTTTCAGTTGATATTGAGGACACTATGTCAAAGGTCAACGTCAACGAAACTGTTTGTGTGAAAGGTCAAAGATCAAGTTCCGCCAGGCAGAGAACCTGTAAAAAATGAAACATCTGTTTCAATTCCTGTGTTGGTTCTAAACTGTATGACTACCTTTTAAGATCAAATGGTTAGATACAGGTATAAGTCACTTGGGCCGGGAAATGTGGAGAATAAAGTAGAAAATATGTTGTTATTGTCATAACTGAAGTTCAGTGATGTGGATTATGGTCAAATTCAAGTATACCACAAACTCCTTGCAATAGGGGAATCATTTTCGGCCTATTGATTTTGAGAACCCTGGGTCAAAGGTCACGGTTTTGTATAAAATGTTACATATTTTTTTATGTATTATGAGTTATGTCTACTCATCCGAGTAGTTACAGATTTGTCTTTCCTAGGGGGTCGGCAGGAAACGAGTTGTCTCTCCTATTTCTGCAGTGGAACTGTTGTGTATCATGTCTATCTCGGACAGGGCTCTTTTTCAGCATGTTCGTTAACTGTTCTGCTGAAAAACGGGAATAAACTTTACGCCATTTAAGTACAGCCCCTCAAAGTGAGTTAATCTGTGTCTATTTGAATGACAGATAATACCTGAATCCAATACGGCAGTCACAAGTAAATCACATTATTTACAACAGTGAGCAATTGTGCATGAAATTCGCACTTATGTAAAATTAAAACATTTTAAATAAATGTCATGTCTTTAACCTTACCTGGCCTGAGGGGGGGGGGGGCACTTTCAGCTACGCCCACCCAACCTTGTTGTTTTTTGTTACTTATGTCTCCGAAACGACAAAAACATGATAGCTGACAGCTGAGTTTTTTAGTTTATCATATTGGGGTCATTTTGCATGATCACCAGAGCATAGGATCATGGCTAAATTCAAAATGGCGACTATGTCGGGTATCAGAAAAGCAACATTTTCATCACATTTCTTCAAACTTTTCTGCATGGAAAAATGGGTAAAACTACTTTATTTCTTATCAGATTATTATTTACTAATTTATCAGATTGAGAAAGGACATCAATAAAAACAAAAAATCGTCAAAAAATGGCTTTTTGGAAAATGACGTTATTGTGACGTCATCATGCACTGGGCGAAAAAGCGAGTTTCCATTCTCGTAAAAGCTGCCTGGAATCTGTCCCAAGCCTTGTTTGTGACATGTATCCCTTTTTTAGACGAATTTCAGGTATGCCAGAAACCAGTGCCTAGTTTTCGTCCCGTTCAATGTGCAACTTATTTCGGGGGACTGTATAATCAGCCGTGCAGCAAGTCTCAGCTTAAGAGATTATCTCACCGTTATATAATTTCCACAAATAATGTAGTGCTATGTGGAACCACCCACATGCGGTCTCATGTAAAGTCACGTACTGATACAACAGACTTACATAAAAATGTACTTACTTGAGAGTGGTGTGCTGAACTGAATCTTTTCTAGTTTAGTTTAGTTGAAACAATGTTGATGAATTAGCATGTCCATCCAAAAGAAAAAAAACAGGCTCGTAATCCCGTTGCCTGTTAAAACATAATAATATGTTGTTGTTTTATCAGAAAATCAAAGGCTGTAACCTAGGATTTACATCTATTTGAACGGTATTTGTAACTCTCCAATATTGCCTGATGTTGACGGTACGAGAGTGCGTGGTCAGACATCGTCTCAACACACATTCACTTCGCATAGGTAATGCTAATACGGGAATACGATTTGGTATATTTGGGGCAGTGCATATTTTTTTATTTTCCATACAGCGTTCGGGCAAAGTTTTCGGTGTCCTCATTTTCAGAGCATTTTCTTGGGTTCGTGGGAAAACCAACGCCTGACGATAATCAGTACAAAAAGCTGCCGTGTCAGTTAAATGCAATTAAATGCGCCAAAGAATATATATTATGCAGAATAATCAGTTTGTTCATTCCCAATTTAAACTCCGTCGTTTTTTGAAGATATTTCTTGTTTAGAATATTTTCAAATCTGAAAATAATTACACATCATTATACATATTATGCAACTATGTCCCGCGGGCTGAAACGATTATAAGATTACAACTCCCAGTAAGCAGGTTAAGAGGATTAATTAACGCACATGCATATAATTACAGTGGCAAGCGATTACATATTTGTATCTATTCAGACTATTTTGTACAAACACACAAAGTTTTGAATAACATCGAAAGACATTTCACTGAGTTAATGTAGATCTGCTATGTATATGTGCTTTCGTATGATTAAATTATAAAATGGCAATGTTACGTATTCAGAACATCAAATTGCAACAATATTTTATAACACGATCAGTAACAAATACACGACAAACTGAAGGCATGATACGTTACTCCTATTCCCGGGGATGCTCGTAGGTGACACATCGAGAAGGCCAAACAGATGGAAAGATGAATATGTGTATATTACAATTATCGAATTAAACACAATCAGAATCAACTTAAACATGTCAGATCTACCCCGGTTATCGCTGCTATCTTGGAAATGTATGAATTCTATTGTTGGATATTAAAGACCGTTCAATTATGTACTCTCCTGTGCTTGTACAAAGGTCATATTGCTAAGACTGTGATTATAATCTGAAAATTACACCTTTTCATGTTGCTCGTATAGTTTAAGGCATTTTATTTTCTTGCACTAGCACTACACGGAAATCTTGATTTGAAGTTATTTAACATCACCAGTGAATGTAAGGTGAATATAACTGTTATATATTCAAAAGTTTTCACGGATCTGTAAATGTTAACATATGCGGATATAATTTGCATCCTTTTAACATACACAATGAGACCCTAGTGTACGCATGGTGTTTCAATGGAAAGACAAATATAGACAAATGTATTTAAAGGACAAGTAAACACAGAAAATATATGGATGATACTGTATTACCAACTGTGGTAAATAAATATCGTTGCTTCATCATTCACCAGCATTTGTAAATGTGCATCATTTGCCATATATTTCACTTTTATCCCGCCTCAGATAAAATCACGGTCACATAGTCACCCGATATTTTTCCATCCACCGCCGTCGATTGTAGGTACCAGACCACTATTAAAAATATTGCCGATCCGTTAACCCCTTTAGGCAACCTCTGCCAGAGAAGTGAATTGTTTTCAATATTTTTTCCAGTGGTACGTGAGTGGTGTATGGTATGTGTTTGGTTCCGCTGTGAGTTTGATTTTAACTCAAGGCCTAATAATTACAACACATATAAGGGAAGTGGGAATAAGGCGTTGCTAAGAGGGACTATTTGGGTGCCTGTGCACCGCTTTCTGAAAACAGAGAAAAAAGCCAAAATTATGGCGTCATTTGTAGGAGCGCGCATAACTCAAAATTTCAATGGGCGACCCCCGTCAAGAAGTCTGTCCGGTTGTAGTACTTGAATTAAAGTACTTCTGGCCGAAATATGGGGGTCGAGACTTAATTAATGAATCGAGGAGATGCAATTAGGTTAACGGTTTTTAACATTGCCGCCAATGTAAATTTTAATAGTGGTCTGGACCCTAAAAGGGTTGCGTTTTCCGCTGATGTTGGGATCATTTGGTGTTGAAAAATGGACAATGGATAAGGCAGACCACGCAAAGTTGGGTATTTTTGGTTGAATTATGAAGTGTTTTAGTAAAATGTGAGAAAGGCCAGGCAATGTGAGGGCGGAGACGGCGTGTGGCTTTGTCTTTAGAACATTTGGCGCTATTTTTGTGTGATTTGGTTACAGATTCTTCGCGGTTGTTTTCTAAATTTTACAGTTATCTGCTATATATATCGCTCGCTATAATATGCTATTGGGGCATGCTTCAAAGTTATGCCTGGAGAATGCCCGTAACTAATCGAGAAATCGGGGGATTCCTATAGCTGTTCTCTGAAAAGGCCAAAATTATCAGAATATTGGTACATTGGCCGACAGGGGTACTGTTCTTTAAACCCCTATTCAGCCCCAGTTGAAGCGACTCTATTCATCACTGCTTCAATCAGCCACGTAATGTTGAATGATGACAAGGGACTCCGCTAACAGTGCTCCAGCCGCTGGACGGAGGCTATATTGTATAGTTTTAACTAGACACACCTCAATTTTTCCATGTTTTGCATGGATTAATGGACATTTGTTCATATTTAGCCGAGCTCGAGAACACGAAATAATAGCCGAAGTGGTTAGGGATTACCGTAAGTGACTTTTTCCGTGATAATAAAGTGTTTGGCTTGAATAGATACGTTTGTTCTCGGCTAATGGCGAACAAAAATGGCAGGGGTCAACCTTTATTGGTGTACTTGGTTGTTGACCCATGAATTTGCCTGAGGAAGTGAAAAAGTGTTGTATTTAGGTTGTGGTACATGAATTCGAAGCCCCATAATTCGTCAACCGCTCAGCGAATCTCACTGAATTTTCTCACATTTTCTAGCCAGTCAACAAAGAATACCCATGCGTAGTTTGAATGTGATTGAGCAAAATTTAGGCAACCTCTGCCAGAGAAGTGAATTGTTTTCAATATTTTTTCCAGTCTCTGTTGCGAGGAATAATTGAAGGCCAGTGGTACGTGATTGGAGTATGGTATGTGTTTGGTTCCGCTGTGAGTTTAATTTTAACTCAAGGCCTAATAAGGCGTTGCTAAGAGGGACTATTTGGGTGCCTGTGCACCGCTTTCTGAAAGCAGAGAAAAAAGCCAAAATTATGACGTCATTTGTAGGAGCGCGCATAACTCAAAATTTCAATGGGCGACCCCCGTCAAGAAGTCCGTCCGGTTGTAGTACTTGAATTAAAGTACTTCTGGCCGAAATATGGAAGTCGCGACTTAGTTAATGAATCGAGGAGATGCAATTACGTTAACGGTTTTTGACATTGCCGCCAATGTAAATTTTAATAGTGGTCTGTACCCTGTAATAATTCGGGGTGAGTAACTAGGTTAGCTCCCTTTACAGTAGCTCCTGTCTCGAAGCAATGGCGTCGGCTGCCTCGCATCGATTACTTCTCGGGCTTCATTTTGAAAACAAGTATTTGTAATAAAGGTGAGCTTCAGCAGCTGAACTTCCAAATTAGATAGCATTCGTTTTTCTTCGTAATCAGCGATGATGAACGATAGTGAATTTTGCAAATGTGTGACTTCACATACAGTGTTTTTTTTGTTTCGCGAGCAACAACAACATAGGCTCAAAGCTGTTCTCAAGAAGATCTTACTCACAGAATTTGGCTATGGAATTTAGCGTGTTCAGAAAGGGTCTTCCGAGGGATAAATTCGTTACACGGTTTGTCAGTGACCAATACAGAAATATATGGGGTCAGTAAAATTTATGTTGAACTCGGCTGACATTTCGCCCAATATAAATTTTACTGACCCTATATATTTCTGTATTGGGTCACTGATAAACCGTGTAGCTAATAATATGCGCCATACATTTGCTATTATATTAACTATATGTGGACAATTAGATATTGCAGCTTGGACAGGCCCTTGTGACACAGCATGACGTACACAGGACAAAGATATGCAAATAATTATATTATATGCCATGATATATGCCACACTGGGAAAGCAGGTGTAAATTAAACCGATTAATTTGCAGACTCATAATATACAGCACGTGAGTTGATAAATATTTCGGTTCTATTTCGGTTCTCTACACTGTGAGCTATATACTTCGCAGGAAATTAAATGCAACAATAATATTCACCATGTATTCTCCACTGTATCGAACGGTGGCTCATATAATAAATATATGAGCAAATTTATACTACATAGACAAATTTAATCAAACAAATGAATTTTATTAACCAAACATTCACCAAACAGCAAATATAATTTCACAGTTGAATAACATTTGATAGCGTGATACAACTGAAGGTTATGGAAATGTAATCGTTTTATTCCTAACGTTGCGACATCCATGTGAATTACTATCGCATGCTTCAGTAAATTAAAAAGATATTGCTGAAAATCGGTATAATTTAAACGTATCAGATGCCTCACCTAGCCGAAGCACATTTCGAAAGCATTTGATGACACCGGGGTTGGGCCCCTATGGCGAACGATACCAAGATGGGCATGTCGAGGCTAAACGTTACGATATAATTTTATCGAATTGCTAATAAATGCTTATAGTTAACCAGTCATGGTCCGGGTATAAATAGTTTAGGTAGCACTTCCCCTATCGAAACTGAATATAAATTTGGCATAATTGAACACAAACAATAGCCCAACAGATTGTGAAAGGCTTTCCAGACAATATATGCATGATCGAAGTTCATTAACTTTGTATATACGTTTTTTTCTAAAATAGTGCGATTTTTATCACACGACAATCTGTATTCTATCTGTGATTAATATGTTGTTAATAAGAGTGATTCATTATTTACAAGTCTGAGGTGTTCATCATTTATGTATGCCTAATACAAGTATATTAATTCCTTCCTGAAAATACAAAATCGATTATGAAAATCCTCTATATATCATTTCCGGAAATCATATCTGGAAAACATGATTTCGGGAAAACAATGAGCCGGAATGAGCCGGGCAAGTCGATCCGATACAAGGCAGCTGACGTTTAACTCAATTTGATCTGTCAGACAGTTTATATCTGGCAAGGTTTGTTAATTATTTAGCTTGCTGGATTCAAAAATCATTCGTGATTATTTAATGGTTGGTGTCTAATCGTTTTGTCACACTGGCATATTGTTAGCCTGCTAATCTGTCTGTAGGCTCGACTTGAGCAAACATATGTAGGAATCTTAATGTATTATGTAACTTCTTATCTGATGCCTTCTCTTCTGAAGATACAGTTGTGGCTGATGAATCCAAACTGTATTTCATCAGTGAACTTGTAGTGATTAGTGGTGAAATGACTGGTTTGGAGTAGATAATGGTTCTGTTTCCGTCAACTTTTGTATAACACCGGAACAAAGCCCACCTATTTGCCATCAATTTAAACATTTCCATCAGTTAAACAACAGAAACATAGCATTCTGACTAGGACTCTCACTGAAATTATTGTATTGCGTTTTATTTATTCAATGTATTCATTTGTTCAATAAATAACCAACGGACCGAAATCCAATTAGAGGTTACTAAAACTCTATTTCAGGGTGCATGAGGTTGGTATTTAAGATACATATTGTGCGTATAATTTAATAAGTCTGACTGCATAATTAAGGAAAAATTGTGGAACACAGGTAAATAAAAACATATACAAGAATCGTAAAACAATATATGACTTTACATGAATGAGAGTTTCAATGAATAAACTTAGTTGTATGTGTTGTGAAAGTAACTATTGATATCCCGTTTAAAAGTCTGCGTGAGAATGAAAAGATCAACGTCCACCGGGTTACAAACATAATTATATTGCCTAAAACTCGAGGGACAAACGAGTGTTTTCTAAGATCGATTCTAGATAAGGATATATAAAATGGCTGAGAGTTACGAAGTCGCCCTGAGGGGGCGTAAAATGGAATCTGACTAAAGAAGATAAGGACAGTTAAAGCGAGCATTGACAATACCATGTAAAAATAACCAATCTAAAATAATTCTTCGGTGGCTAAAGAGAGTCTGTAAATTAAAATCTCAACACATCTGTAAAAATGTAACATTATCGGGACTCTTTCCAGCTTTAAAATATAGGAATTTTGAAAAGCTTTTCTGAAAAAGCTTGTATTCTAAACTGATGTCAGGCAAGAATATCAAGTAATACGATAATATTATACTGGCAATGGCAGTTATTCAGTTGATAAATCGCATATTTATGTTCATTCATGCTCATTGTGGTATGCATAATATAGTCTCTTGACACGCACACGCGATATGTCACGGTCACGCATGTCAGTTCGAAATGATAATTCGTCCTAAAGCGAGACCAGAGAAACCGTGAGAAACAGCTTCTGTGAACACATTCAGAAGAGAAAAAATGACAAATTCTTTGTATATGCTGACTTAGAATTTTCCTACTTAATAATTTTTGTTTTCTCTCAGTCGTGTTAATATCACCATTTCAGTTAATTGTGAAACCTCACCGACCCTGCATACCAGCAAAATTAAAATAACTTTGAATGTTTGTTCCTTCCATTTGATATACCTGTATAGCAGCACGATCCTGCAATACTCATCATCCAGAGTCATGGTTCGTCTGACAAAGTCGAACCATGACATAAGACGAATTCAACAGGAGGAAGCACAGGAGCTTGACTCTGAATGTTTGAATTAATGAAAATAGAGAATTGATGATGACCAATATGAGAATGAATGAATGTAAATGGGATAATTACTTCCCTTACTAATATTCCGGATATAATTGCGCCCCTTGTGGTGACGTCCACCATCTGTTTTTTTCACGGCACGATAGGGGACGAAACTCTTTCTGGAATATTATTATAGGAAGCATCCCTTCCTCTTTTATTCATTTATTATAATATTAATCATGATCAATTCTCTATTTCCAGCAATACAAGCTCCCGTGGGACGAAAATCAAAATGGGCTTTCCGAACAGCTTCGTGACCTCATGTCCTTTCCGAATATGCCCATATTTGAGCGAATCAAACGTCAGGCAATGTGTTGTATACTTCGTTTCCTTTGATTGTTTTGAAGACACCCCGATGTTGCTTACTATCGGAACTTCAAAGAATTTGTCCTCCGTCGTTTTCTCCGCATAAACTAGGCCTTTGTCAAATTATACCGAGATACCCCGGAGGTGGCGTATCACACCCGAACGATGGCGTATCGCACACGTACGCCTACCGTTCAGTGGCTCTTATTTTAAACCCACAGTTCTAGTAACAGTTGTACTGTTCACATCTGCATGCATGGCTGGCAATCTTAACAATTTAGTATCCTTTCAATGCTCCCCAATGCTATATGTCGCTATATAGAACCTTACTTATTTCAGTTGAATTTGGTGTTCAGAGAGCCCATAAATTAACCCTATCTAGCCTGGGCTTTTTGGGGCCTGTGCTGTCCTGGGGAGGGGGGGGGGGCATGCATGATAGATTAATATATATTAATGTAGCGTCAAATAAAATAGTTTTTGCCCACTTTTCATCGCGGAAAAGCAGAAATTTTGAAGAAATATGACGAAAACATCACTTTACTGGTACCCCATGTGGTCGCCATCTTGAATTTACCCATGATCATATGCTCGGGGGATTATGCAAATAGGCGCAAAATGACCCTAATATGATAAACTGTAAAGTCACGGAGTTTCAGCTCTCCATTTCTTTGTCGTTCCGGAGAGAGCACAGAAACTTTGATTGGGGGGGGGGACCCAGGCCAGGTAGAGTTAACATCCTTATGACATCACGGCCGTATTCGGACTAATTCACTCGCAGTTGTGGCGGAGGGATAGAGTCAACGTCTCTGTTTACCCTCAGGTTATACCCAAAGACCAATCGCATTATGGCGCCACAATAGCTGGACCGCGGCAAAATCAAGAGATATCCCACCAGCGTGGCGTCTAATTCGACTGGGCCATCAAAAATTACCCAACGATTCATATCCGCTTCAAAGCACTATGAATAGTTCTCAGGACTGGTTGACGCTCGAGTTACTGCAAGCCGGTTAGATCCCACAAGTCAAATATCCAAAGGGGGGAGCAAATAGGATTTAATGTTAATTAGATTGGCAGAGCTGGTTACCTGCATTATGGAGGGTGTGCATGCTGTACTTTTCACAAGCAAATTCGGGGTTTGTTCATAAAGTGTTTTATACCACGAGTTTGTCTGTGGAAAGATTATCACAAAGACGAGCTCAATATTGAAATGCACCGGACTGCCAGTGATATTGGTGCAGCATCCACCTCGTGTCCTCTGTATATTGTTAAAGAATACATTGAATTTTGTGCGGGTGGGGGATTAGAGCTGACAAATATATCGGGTTAAGCAAATCTGCCATAATTTTGTTTCTTTACAGACTAAATTAATATTTAGCTGATGGAAGTGAATGTACATGTATAAGATCCATATAATACTTTCGACCTACCTTTGATTTATTTCAATGAACATGATTATGGAGTCTTCATCGATACCCAAACTAAGAGCTGTCTCTTTCAGGAAACTAGCCTCTGCAGGGAACGAACGTATGTTTATGTACAACTGTGACTGTTTTTCAATTCGGTGCTGGTGCTGAGTATATATGAATTAGATATTTAGATTAAGGATGTGGACAGCTGAAGGTAACAGCTGAATACTGAATGACAGACTATACATGTCACGGGGAACTTATGCACATACTGAACAAATTAATGTTTTACATTTACATGAGTAGAAGGAAAAGGTGAAATCTGGTCAGATTGCTGATGTAGGTAAATAAAGGTGAGAGGGTCACTTCCGGTCAAGGGGTTGCCATTGCAATGTGGAGAGGTCACTTGAAGTCCTGTGACTGGCGGACGGAATGTCAATCTTTGAATTTCATGGGAAAAATGCGAAGAAACACACCCAATGACGTGGATAAAGGCTGGCTAACCCTGGCCAAATGGGTCTCAGTTTGGAGCGCGCTTCAATGTCGGTCATGAAAAAAAAAGACTTTCCAGGGTGCAAAAAATCTGGACACTGGACTTCATATGAAACCACATGAATATGTCTTGCACCCTGTAGTGTACAAGAAATCGAAGCCAATGGTTGAATTTCGCTGGAAAGTGATGGTGCACATCCACACTCACCTGGAAGGCCTTGGCTGGACATTTTGATCCATAGGTGGGCCATCCTGGCTCCAAATAGGCAGTGCAGGGTCTCACCTTGAAGTTTGTCGAGCAGATCACGCTTGGCGTGAACAGGCATTGACGTCATGGTACACATGAGCAGTTGAAGAGAAGTAGCGAAAGGACATTTTGGGATGCACAGATGCATGTTTACGGTACGTCGTCTAAAAAGACCTTGCAAGGTGTCATATTGAAACGCTCGTGGAGTAGACTACAACTAGAGTGGTTTGAACTCGGGATGACGTCATGGTGGGTATGCGCAATCAAAGAATAGTAGCGGACGACGGCATGTTCGTGCAGGGCATGTTCGCGATGGGCTTGAGCTTTACAGGGGCCATTCGTGGTTCCATTGTGTCATGGAGGGTCTCGTCTTGAAATCGTCGTGTAGTAGACTACTCATATGCAAACCTGGATGGGCAATTGTATTCTCTAGTACATGTATAGTGGCCAATTTCCGACAGTATACTAATTTCTTTGATGGGCATTTAGAAGTCGGCGTATATAACACAATGCTATTCTATGGATAACAACTTCTTTAATGCTGTGGAGCTGACGTTTCGTTGGAGATACTTCCAACTTTTTCAAAGCTAATGTATACTAGTATAATAATTGTGTACTTGACCATGATGCATGGCCAGGTATAAAATTATAATGTCTGTATTTATCTGTGAAAGGGTGATTTTTCATTTTCACATCATATCCTTTGAGTAATTTGAGCGCTGCAACAAGCCCTCTGGATATGTTTACTTGCATAAATCCCTGTCAGAAGATCCGGTTACTAACAGGTTGAAGTATGTTCATTCCTATAGGAATAACGTGGGATAATGAATATGTACTATTATCGAAATAAAATAAGGCGATGAAGACCTGAGCACCAATTCGCTTCGTATTTTTTTGGTTCGACTATCCATCTTACTTCATTTACGGAACTATTGACAATGCCTCTGTACCACTGGGTCTGGACACTTCGTTGACCCTAGATTTGGCTGTTGCATATACTTTTCTTTCTTGCAGGAAACTAGCCTATGTTTATGTGTACTATGATTGTCTTTTTGAATTTGGTGCTAACGCTGTACTATGGAATATGAAATAGGTATTTGGATTATGAAAGCGGGTATTCTTTAATGGACGATGCCTGAATAATGAATGATGGACCAGAGTGACGCTTGTAATGTATGCATTGTCTCCTGATCCTTACATCAAGTATGAACCCGCATTTCCAGCTCTTCATATCCTGTCTTTTTGCTAAAGAATACGACTTCATCGTGTACCCTATATATATTCTGTCATATTTAATTTCACAAAGTGTACGTTAGAGTACAAGTCCAGCAGTTCGCTAACCTAAGGCACAGAGGGAATCAGCGATATTGACCACTGATTTTATATTTTCGTGTACAATTTAGCATAACTAAAATATGACTCCTGGAACCAAATGTGATATTTCGATTTATTGTCATGGCAAATATTGCGATATTGAAAACGGTAGATTGGTTTAAAGCGTCCTACTGTAGATAACCGGGCTAAAATATTCACGAAAAAACCCCATCGAACGTCTGTTGACGCTGTTTTATGTCACCGTTGTCAGGTAGAATGGATATGGCCCATGCATTCCAGGTCTGAATTGAGTTTTTAATTAATAGACTTAGCGCAAGTCTAACACATTTGAAATGAACACAATTTTGACATATCAGTATTAGATGAACTCTCATGATAGTCGAGTTCTGTTAGATTATGATCTTACAAAGACCCAAATACTTCCAGAATTAGCGGGGTAAAGTATAGACATCCGGCTGCATGTATATTTCAGCAGGTATATGGATCTTTACCCTGATCCGTGCGGATAACAAGTATCTAGCTTACGCGCAATTAGAATTTCTTGCATAGACGGCCTGACACATCATTGACAATGATGCAATGTAAGGGCATTTCCCCCTGCGGACATTTTCCCCTTCATTTTTTTGTGTACTTTGACTTCGTACGAATGTGTAACAAAGTTGATTCTTTTCTTTTATGTAATCATGCTAAATTATAGAAAACAATTTTTTTCTATAATTTAGCATGATTACATAAAAAGTATAAGTTAATAACTATCACATAGTTATGTGATTCTAATTATTGATTCTACTCGATCAACAGGCTGAAGTCAGAATAACAAAGGTGTGAGGATTGTTGAATGGTATTTTAAGCTGTGGTTTTAAAGACAAACTATACAATGATTTCCCGTGTCAATCACGGACTGATTCCACTCCGGCAACAGGTTAACTCAGGACAAAAATAACAAACTAAACAATAGCTTTTACCTAGTTACAGACATTATGTATCAAACATGCTGAGTGGTGTCATTGTTTAAATTTAAAAGACCTATTATCATATTTGCCAGAAAATATCATCTGAAAATGATGTTTATTTTGTCTTCATTGAAACCAAGGGGTATTCTTCGAAATCATTTCAATTTATTGGAAGTAACTTAAAGAAAATCAACAAAAACACTTTATTTATAACTTTGTTACAATTTTTTTTACTAAATCATACACATCTTGTTAAAAGTACCGCTACAGATCTTAAATATAGCTAGGGAAAACTCCTGTCCAATTAAGCTTATTGAAAATAAGAAAAAAAGGTTTTTGTCAAGATTTTAAGTTTGTAAAACATTCGTATGAAATCATAGTAAACATATATATATATAGGAAGGAGGGGGAAATATCCGCAGAGGGAAATGTTCGAAAGGGGGAAATGTCCCGGATTTGCCATCGACACCAAATGTAACTGTCAATAATGTAATAATATCCTTCTCGGTAATATACGGATATATTTTAGATTAAGTCACTATTACAAGTTTTTTCGTTTGCTCTTGCCTTCAGACATTACAAATCATTCGGCACAATACATTTTTTTTATATCAAAAGGCATTGGAATTTTACCATAAACATATAGATTATTATAATCCTTTCCTTAACATTTCTGAGAATGATATCTGGCCCTATATAATGAATGACTGACTTTTGAATAAAAAAAAATAAAGGATAGAGAATTGCCAGGACGCTTCGTTGCAGACCTATGCTGCGTGCCTTAGCTGTAGTTAATTCATACCTTCTTCTGGTAGTCTCCGGCTTAATGAACTTCAAGATCTTTACGATCAGCTCCCGAAACCTTGTTTAATGATGTTGATTTTAACGGTCGTAATATCCTTTTGGATAATGAAGACAATTGTAAAGGTAAAATTCTCGAAAATTTTATATCAAATAATTCTTTGTGTGTTTTTAATGATGGTTCTTATACACATTTGTCCTCGGCTCATGGAACCTATTCAGCATTGGATATCTCACTTTGCGACTTTCCTATTCTTGAAGAATTTTCTTGGTCTGTTCATGATGACCTTTGTGAAAGTGATCACTTTCCCACTGTCCTAAAAGCTGTTCATTAGGCTGATGACCCTCATTTCACAAGGTTTAATTTCAAGAAAGCAAACTGGCCCGAGTTTGAAAAGCTTTGTTCACAAAAACTACAATCAGTCTCATTCGCTGATGTTTCAGATCCTATACAGCTATTCTCAGATATGTTGATCGAAATTGCCAACCGAACCATTCCCACATCTTCAGGAGTTACACATATTAAGAAACCTTGGTTTAATGATGACTGTAAAGAAGTAAGAAAATGTAGGAAGAAGGCTGAACGATATTTCCGCCGACATCCTAATCCTGAAAATTTGAAAGATCTCAGAGTTACAAGAGCTAAAGCTCGTAGAACCATGGAACAGAATAAACGTGATTCTTGAAGAAATTATGTTTCTAAGATAAATACTCATACTCCTATAACAAAAGTTTGGAATATGATACAAAGAATAAAAGGTACAAGCTCCAAGTCCAGCGTTCATCATCTCAATGATGGAAATCAGGTGATTACTGACAGAGTAGAAATTGCAAATAAATTAGGAGAAACAATTGCCAAAAACTCTTCATCAGAAAATTATGTACCTAAATATCAACGTTTCCAAAAAAGATAAGAGAAAAATGAAATTAAGTTCTCTCCCGGTAACCACGAAGGCTATAACGCTTCGTTTATAATTGAAGAACTTCATGCTTCTCTCACGAAATCTAATGATTCTGCTGCAGGCCCTGATAATATTCATTATCAGCTTTTGAAACATCTACCGGAATCATCTCTAGAAATCCTATTACCCATATTCAATAGACTTTCCTCCGTCATGGCACGATGCCATAGTTATACCAGTACCAAAGCCTGGTCGTGACCACACAGACCCTGGTAATTATCGTCCGATTTCACTGACTAGCTGTGTCTGCAAAACAATGGAACGCATGATAAATGATCGCCTTGTTTGGTACCTGGAAACTGAAAAGAAACTTACTGATATTCAAGCTGGTTTCCGTAAAAATAGAAGTAGCATTGATCATTTACTCAGATTAGATTCGTATCTTAAGAATGCTTTCGCCAAGAACGAACATGTGGTTTCTATATTTTTTGATTTCGAAAAAGCCTACGATAGTACATGGAAATACGGGATTCTTAAAGATCTTCAAAATATGGGATTAAAAGGCCGTTTACCCGTTTTTATTTCCAACTTTTTGATTGATAGACAATTCCAAATTCGTTTAGGCACAACTATGTCTGATCATTTTGATCAAGACCAGGGTGGCCCACAGGGCAGTATTTTGTCTACTACTCTGTTTAGTATCAAGATCAACAGCTTGGCTGCAGTTCTGAATAAATCAATTGATGGCTCACTTTTTGTACACGATTTCAATATATCGTGTAGTGGGAAAAGTATACACAATATTGAGAGAACATTACAACTTTGTCTAAACAGAATTCAGGAATGGTGTCTAGAAAATGGCTTCAAATTCTCCAGGGCTAAGACAAATTGTATACACTTTGGCAGAAAATATTTCCAGCACAAAAATCCAGAACTTGAATTAGACGGAACTGAAATCAAAGTGGTAAAAGAGGTCAAATTTCTAGGCATTGTGTATGATCAACGACTAACATTCAAATCACATATAAATTGCTTAAAAGCCAAATGCACGAAAGCTCTAGATTTGTTGAAAGTAGTTGCCAAATATAAGTTGGGGGTGGGGGGTTGGGGGAGATCAGCAAACTCTCCTCCATTTATATCGATCACTTGTTCGTTCCAAACTCGATTATGGTTCTATTGTTTACAATGGTGCAAGTAATTCAAACTTGGCAAAGCTAGATCCTATTCTCCATCAAGGACTAAGATTTTGCCTCGGTGCGTTCATAACATCACCCAAAGAAAGCTTGTATGTCGAAGCGGATGAATTTCCTTCAGAACTTCGGAGAATTAAATTATCGCTGCAATATATCACAAAACTGTGTTCGAACCACTCAAATCCTGCATATAACTGTGTTTTCAACCCTCAGTACGCAAATTTCTATTTAAAGAAACCCTCGATTATTCCACCTCTTGGAAGCCGTATGAAACCACACCTTGTAGCAGCTGGTATTAAAGTTAGTCAAATTACCTAACGAGCTCTTGCCAACTGTACCATGGCAGTTCGCCACGCCAGAAGTAGATATTTCACTGACTAAATATAAAAAGGCAGACACGAGCCAGCTCGGATATACATAAGAATTTGGTCTACTCAAAGAGAAATACAGATCATATCGGGCTATTTATACAGATGGTTCTAAAGATGGTGAGAGAGTAGCATGTGCTACTATCTTTAGTTCCAAAACTAAAACGTATCGTCTGCCAGGTAAAAGTTCCATATTTACTGCAGAAGCAAAAGCTATATTAACAGCTTTAGAAGGTATTGGATGCACTAGAAGGAAAAAATATGTCATATTCTCAGATTCACTATCATGCCTTAAAGCAATTAAAAGTGGAAATTCAACTCATCCCACCATCTTGAAAATTCTACAATTATATGACACCAGATTTGATCAACAGATAGATATTGTGTTTTGTTGGATGCCTAGTCACGTTGACATCAAAGGCAATACTGAAGCTGATAGACTGGCTAAGGCGGCTCTAGATGAAGATCATGTTGGAATCCCATACAGCGATTTCAGACCATCTATCTGCGCTTATGTTAGAAAGCTGTTTCAATCTTTATGGGATACTGTGGATAATAACAAACTTCACGAGTTCAAAAAAACCCGGTTGGTTATACTCATCTGAACAGTTATAAACGTTTCGAACAGGCCATGATTAGACGATGTAGGATCGGTCACACACGATTAACTCATGAATATTTACTAAAACAGGAGCCGATTCCAAGGTGTATAGATCTCACAGTGAAACATATTCTCATAGACTGCATAGATTTTAAGATTGTAAGAGATACTTTTTATCGAGCAGCTACGCTGGAAGATCTTTTTAGCAGAGTGAAAGAGGATTGTATTTTAAATTATTTGAGAGAGATTGGTTTGTTGTACAAATTTTAATGTTTGTACCTGTTATAACGCATTAGTTTACCGAGTTTTTGAATTGATTACTTAGAATTTTGTTTGGTCGTCGCTATGTAGGTGAAATATTGCTGAATGCGACGTTAAACCTTAATTCTCTCTCTCTCTCTCTGACCGTAGTATAGAAAGCAACAATTTTGGGGGTGCGTGGGATGTGTTTGAGGGGCCATCCGTGATCCGAATGCGTCGTGTAAGGTATCAAAGTGAAGCTCTCGTGTTACAGATCCCGACTTGAGGAATATCCATGTCAATGGTGACGTCATCAGTAGGAGTAGTAGCCAAAGTGGGCATTTTGGGGGTGTGAAGGAAGGTGTTTGGGGGTAGAGATGGACCATCCGTGGTCAGAATGCGTCGTGTGAGGTGTCATCTTGTAGCAACGCCCGCCATCGCCAAGCTTAATGATTCAACGCCCTGGTGAAATAGCCCAGAAACTCTAATTTTCTAGATATTCCATGGAATTGTCACTACTTTATCGACGATATCTGATCTGAGCGATTTTGGGTGTGCTGCAGCTAGTTTACTTGACGGAAACCTGGCGGAAAACAACTGGAATCTGTCCCACACGCAGTTTACGCAGCACCATAGTAGCTAAGTGTATTTAGCTGAAAGCGGGTGTAAACGGGACAGAAACGGGAGCCATACTAAAGGTCTCTGAGAGTTCGGAAACTCGATTTTTCGACAAGTGATGGTGACCATCTTGGGGTTTTTTACATTTTGTTGTAGACCTTGACACAAAGATATACTGTAATAACTTTCAACACTCTAACCATACGGATAGAGAGAATATATAGAGGCACTTCCTCCCTAGGCTGCGGTACACTCAAAATCGCCCAGACCAGATAGGGTTACGAAAAGTGAAATGCGTACCTTCTCTTATTTAATTATCCCGCTTATGGTTTATAAACCAAACAGCATATGGACGGGCAACTTTACCGGTCAAACATATTTTCCCTAGGATTTCTTCAGCTTTCATACTGTTTCAAGATAAATTACATGGATGTGATTCATGTAGACAAACATGTAAACAGCTTTTTCGGAAACATATATCTTCTTGGCCTGCTCCCCTGGCAAAACGCATACATCTAGCTGATTTACTCATTTTCGACCATTTTATCCGTTTTATGAGGTCTGGCCTTGGAATTCTTAGATTCCATAGACTGATAATCCGTCGAGTCGGATATGAGTAAACATATATAAACAAATACATCTACAAAGCGCATGGTGGGGTGGCCTTGCAAAGATATTTCGTGATGTTAATTGAAATTGTCGCATTTTCTTGGAAACTACCAGGTATCCGGTAGATACATGTCAGTACCGTATTCAGAATTATTCGAGACGCCCCATCAATTTCATATTCATCACGAAAACCCCTCGAGTTATATAGGATTGCAACGTTCCATACTATATATTTGGGTCAAGTTCTACAATAAAATGTAAAAAATATCCAAGATGGCCGCCAAGATGACGTCACAGTGACGTGATCTCTCCACAAGCCCTTTCCGTCAATTCAACTGTTTTGATTTTTCTATATTTTCTCTCAAACACTAATCAATATGATAGAGAATAATTAGTTTTTTTTCAAAATAAGATATATTCATGCCGTTTTGAGAAAGAAAAATGCGAAAACTGGATAGAAAAGATCGAAAATATGACTTTCTGAGGACACCACACGGCCGCCATTTTAAATTTCCCATGATCCTTTGCACATAAGATTATGCAAGTAGTTCCAAAATGACGCAGGGGGGGGGGGGATTCGATGCTCCGCTCCCAGGTCATATAGGGTTAAGATTTTCGGTTTATTGGACGTGACCTCTTAACTTGTGTGAGTATTGACGTGTGAATGTGCATGAATCCATGATGCACGAGGTGAAAAGCATTATTATACAACGGACAGGTCAAACTGAGGCGGTGGAAATACTGGGGCAAACCCGACTAACAAATATGAAGTCTGTAGTATTAACACTGTATAAATCAAACAGTAATAATATTGTATCTCTATATTCTGTTGCCAGGTGGGTGTTGCCGGTATTCAGGAAAGGTTACAAGAAGGCGCTAACACTAGAAGATTTACCCAATGTTCCAGAAACAGGAGACAGTGACACGGTATGGAAGAGATTAAACAGGTAAATGAGAATTGTGAAGGAGATCAAACAGGTAAGTGAGAATTGAGGAAGATTCCCTTACAAATTTGTGTTATTCTTCTCGTGTTATATATTTTTAGAAGGTTTGGATCTATGCTACCAATGCATTATTTTTGATCTGAGCAATGCTTTCATACGGATATAATTACAACATCTGAGATGCTCTAATTTCTGCAACGATACAAATTTTCATCTTTTCATTATTTTATGGAAATTCTGCATTGAAAGAAAATGCGATCACAGAAAATCTGTTGAATTGTAAACGAGGAAAAATGGATAAGGTTATACGTAAATCAAATTTCTGCTACTGATTATCGATAATAGTAGCTATAACTATCAACGTAAAATTAATAATATAAATAATAAGTAGTTATTAATGAATTATAACAATAATATATTCCTTTTTACAGAAAAAATAAAAACAACCCTAACCAAATTGATGGATTAGGTTTACAGTTATGACTATTAATACTATTAAATATATCATTTGATGCATTTCCCAACATTAACCAGGATATTAGCATTACGCCTTCATTATTTATCGAAACAGATACCAGTATGTCACTCCAACATGGTTGACATTATATAGACAACAGTTTTGACCACAATCTATGATGGGCGTTTCTTTAACTGTATTTAGAATTTTTGACCACATTAACAACAGTTTTATCTCTACCTAAGCTGAAAAGTGAAAGTGCTGAGATTTGAGTCTTTCGTATTTTTCAACAATTTTCGGCAGCCTATATTTTCTAAAATAGCCATTAATTCCGTAGTCATACCATAACGTATTTAAATTTTATTAATGGTCTATACTAGAATAAAAAACATGAATACTCAACATATGTTCTTGTGTTTTGCTTTATTATGTTATACCTTTACATGTGTGCCGTGTCGGCCTATCGCGGAATGTTCCGCTCGACTCCCGGAATTCGCCGAAGATCGTTTTCACGTTTTCTTTTAAACAAGGAAACGACTATACAGAAAAGAGATTTATATTTTCATAATCCTATAATGCTGTAGATGAGAAATATATATATTTATATAGGAAAATGATAACAAAAGTTGTCTCATTCCGCAGCTCAGCTAATTAATTTCAAGACTGCACAATATCATTGATGACATGAACACTCCTTTGGGGACAAGATATCCACTTCTTCTGTGTGATGGCAAATGCTTATGTAGTAGTATGACTAAATTTGTTTTGGAAAAATACAGAGCACGCCCACTAACTCTCCATTGGTGGGTAAATTCCAGTCAAGTCCTTTGTTTAAGTCAGTTTACTTTTTCGGCTTCTCTGCCCAGATTCAGTCTTTCGCCCCGTTAGTCCCAACGCATGTTTTTGATCCGACAACCTTCCCCTTATTAATTCACCTTTTTTCCCCCAAAAATCTATCATTAAATGACCATTGTTTATATAGCATTGTTTTAAGTATGGCTACGTCAGTTATGCTCGCAATCACGATGCTTCAGTCATTTCTCGTAACTTACATGTATAAAACTTAACTTTACTTACGGTACCGCGTGAGGCCTCAGGGAATGCAGACAATCACGTTGTCTTCTCCCGCAGATCAGTTAATTAATTTCCAGACTGTGCAATATCGTTGATGACATGAACATTCGTCTGGTGACAAGAGTGTCCTCCGTTTATGCCAAATAAATAATATGTAATCTACTATTGTCACTTTGTCAACTTCTTATAATTTGCGTGCCTGTGTGATGGTAAATCGTTGAAAGACTTACTCTCTTACAAAAGTACTGATGTTAAGTCAGTTGTATGATATGAAAATGAAATGTTCATGCCAAGAAATGTCAAATAATATCTCTTACCACAAACAAATAACCATTTATTGTTTATATGTTGTTAAAGAACTTTTAGTTAGAGTTATAAACGTTAAGTGTGTTGTTAACCTCTTATTTGAATTTGGAGACAATTGAAGAAACTATTTGTTCTAGAGCCTATAAGATGCTTGGTTTTAATAAAATGAGTCGTGAATATTTTAAATCTACAGATGCTTTTAACCCTTCGCATACCTAGCTTGTGAGGGGCAAATTGGAATTACACGCGTCTGGTCCGTCATTCATAATTCAGCCGTGGCCCATTGAAGAATATCCGCGTCCATAATTCAAAGACCTATTCCATATTTCATATAACATTATTAGTTCCAAATTCAAAAAGACAATCATAGTATATATAAACATAGGCTAGTTTCCTGCAAGACAGAAGCGTTCAACAGTTTTCAATGATGCCGGCAAGACATCATGATGTTCCAAAAATATCAAATCCGTATTGCTGATCAGTATGCTTAGTTCATAATATTCGTTGTAAAGTCGTCATCTAGAGAATGATGTATCTTAGTCACGCTTTGATTGTGGATGTTCATATGCACACCATGAGGCTCTTGAAGTACATGGGTTCATATGGCCCTTAGTCCCGGGTTTAGCGGAATTAGACACAAGTTACGAAGCGTAACGCCATAGATCTTGCACGCTACGCTCGTATTTTGCTATCAGCATGCGATATGTATCGCCAAATTTGAGGAACTTTGAGTGGAGGCGCTTGGTGTTATTGCCCTGTTTTATAAGTTTCTGGAACAATGTTTTGTGACATTGATTAAAATCGTCACATTTAACACAGGATCTAGCAAATGCTACTAGATATGTACATGCCATATGCAGGTCCCACTGGAATATTACTGTCCAGAAAGGGATAGTTTACGATGTCGAAATTGTAATCATCTCTTTTGTCATAAAGTCGACGAGAGGGAAGGCCGGCTTCATTTTTATAGATTACAACGCATATAAGGGAAGTGGAAAGAGGTGCCGACATACTGACAGAGCCACATGACTTCACAGTATAGTCTTCCGGTTAGCCTATTCTAAAAGCACATACCAAGAATCTAACGATTCGTGAAATGTGTTGTATCTCAGGTACGCTTTTATTGTACCTGTTCATGTGGCAACTTGGATGACATGACCACACGGCCCCTAGCACCGGCATAAGCGGTATTAGATACAAATCTAGAGAGCTGTGATGGAAATGCTCTGACAACTCGTATCTTGGTAATTGGTGAGCTGTGTCGCTGTGACAACTCGTAGACTGGAGAGCTGTATCGTCGTCAGATGAAAATGACGGCATTCAACACAAAAGACTAGCCTGTAAGGCCCGATGTCGACTCAGCATCAATTTCCCACAATGCCAACATATATCAAAGATCAAAAGGTCTGCACAGGGGGCGGGCCTCGGGGACGAAACGTCCACCAGCAGAATCTCGCCATATACAGGTAAAAATTACAACGCATATAAGGGAAGTGGGAAGAGGTGCCGACATACTGACAGAGCCACATGACTTGACAGTATAGTCTTCTGGTTAGCCTATTCTAAAGCACATAGCAGATATAGGTCTAAATATTATGTGCCTGAAGGGCTATCTGTAGTTTCCTTCAAATCCAATGAAGGTGGATATATATCCTTCTCTACGTCATTTATATAGCGATTATCCACAGCGAGAAGATCTATATACTGTTCAGTAGCTTGGTCGTCACACATCTAGAATCAGACATTTCAGATTGAAAGGAATCAGAAAAATTGTGTAAGGTTTATATGATTTAAAGCTACTAGGCCTGAGGGGCCATTATGACCTCCATACCAAACTTTCTCCCCTATCTCCAGAACGACAAATACATTAAAGCTGACCTTCTGCGACTTTTTAATATATCCTACTAGGGTCATTTTGAATCTATTTGCATAACCCTCCGGGAAGAGAACCATAGGTAAAATCAAAATGCCGGCCATGAAAAGTGATATTATCGTCATTTTTCTTCCAAATTCCTGCTTTTCGGGACAAATCTATTTTCTGGATAAAATCTATTTTATTTCACATCAGACCATTATTGACGTCATCAAAGCGACCATATTGGATTTGTTTTACTTTTTTGTAGTAGAACTTGACTCAAGGGTATAGTGTGGTAAGTTTCAGCTCCCTACCGTAAGGGGTAAGACAAATATTTAGGGGCCGAAACGACTCCCAAGGCCTGGACTGGTTCCAAAACTCGCATGCCAGATAGGATTAAAATTGGTGTGACCTGAATAGATATTGCATATCATGCAGCACGTGAACATATTGAGTATTTGTTTTCTACTAATTTTAGGAAAACTAATTGGCCTATATTTGATCTCAAATATACTTCTATGCACCACCAAGGATTTGAATAAATCGCCCATTGTTTTAACCAAACATATAAAGGATAAATGTACTGAAATACTCTAATTTACCCCGACTTTCAACGTATTTGAATCAGATTTCAAACAATACAAATATATCAACATCTTCAGCGCGAAATATGTTTTAGGAAATATGATCTCGAACTGAAACCTAATTTTAGATCATCTTATTTCCAACACGTTTAGTTGTAATTGTGATATAATCATTTTTATTAGTTTTTGCCATCATTTGGGACATTTGTATAACATGTATATAACATTTATCCTTTTTTTTGGAACATATTCAAATTGATATTTGTTTCTGTATAATTTATCTTATCTGGTCTGCTAAAATTGTGAAGCCTTCTGCCTGGTCTGCATCAAATAAAAAAAAAACAGATTGAACAAATCTTTAGAAAACATCACAAAATGCATAGTGTGACATCCAGTAGCAAAGCTCGTATTATAATCGTAATGCAGTGTCCGCCGTGACTAAAACCTAGCGTATGTTTACTGCTAGATTTAACGTGTGCAATAATTTGGTTCCTAAATCATTTCATCTGTAGGAAAGTTTAATCGTGTATTTTAAAGAATGAATGTTTTCATAATTGAGACATAACTGAACGGAGGGCTTAAAGAACATTGCCCCAGGTGCAAAATGCTGTCATTTTGAAATGTTCCTTGCCTTCTGTTACAACTTCGAAATGGTCAAGACATTGTGAGGGAATATATTCTATAGTCTGTGCAGTTTTAATTAGTCTCTCCATATAAAATGCCATGATACTTGTTTTGTGTACTAAGGTTCAGTTGCATAGTTCTGTGATCAGTGTGCGAGTCAACTTATCCAATTACCAAATTGTACACACATTTTTCGCCTTATATGCCTTTATTGGTCCGTGAGATTATCAGTATATTTTGACGTCATTCTATGCAACTGCATATCGTTATTAGCGTCAGTGTAATAGAAAATACTAAATATCTGACCGAAAACAATTTATAAAAAAAATAAGTTATTAGAATAGCACTTCACTGTGAGATCATCAGGGTGGCCATCTTGCATTTTATTGCATTATCTGGTAGAGGTTGATCCCAAAATATATTGTGGTGTGTTTCAACCCCAAGCTCAAGGGGTAAGAAAATTATTTAGGGAAAGCGAAATGTCCCGGCCTGGGTATTTCCCGATAAAAATAGGCCTTTTGGTTTAGAACGGAATGAATTATAAATAACACGGAAAAATGGTGATGATGTAGTCAGGGCTACTAACTTGTCAAGATGACATCACAAGATTGGGTGTCATTACATAGCTCTCACGTCATGGCTGGAACAATTTCAATTTATTATAATTGATTTACTCGATACAACACTTCATTACCGATCGAAATACCGCGTTGAAATTCCTATTTTAACTAGTTTAATACGGAAACTGGTTTTACATACCCTCTAGACGGGGAATGAAAATCGCACGAAAGATTTCTCGCGCTTCAAATTCAAGTGTCTGGCTCATTTAGAACGAATACCACTTTCTCAGAATAATTGAAGGTTAAATTATTCAACACCCGTCATTTACACACCGATTTATTGTGGCCCTGAATTGATAAATATATATTATTATATTTCCATTTCCATATCGACACTGGTATCAGCCCGAACCCCCCCCCCCCCTCCCCCCTATCAACCAGAGGGCCGAAGGAGATGCAGGCCTAGGAAATATTGGAGCCTCGATAAAATACAGTTAGTGTTGCGAGAATTTCTTGGTTCTATTTTGATGAAACACAACACGTTAAAGCGCGATATATATTACCACGAAAAGTTTAAAACCGAATATCGATTATCGGATGACTACGCATGCGTCGTAAAAGTTTAATAAGTAACACGATCCATTAGATCCAGATGAAAAGCACAACAGTGCGCTCAGCCAGACAGTAGACTTCCTAGTGGAAAAATCACTCATGTGCGCGATATCAGCCCAAGGGCAGATAGCCGATATGGGGCCCGCGCGCGAGGGCAGACATTCGTATCACAATACGCAATAGGGTCATTATATGCGGCTAAACGTCCAGTATCATAGGCAAATATGTGAAAAGTTTTTATATTGCCATATGTATGCCAAAGTTTGTATCATAATTATTGTTCTTTATGGACACATGTTAGTATGAATGAATGAGCAAAATTGCCATCTTGGGGGAGGGGATGCACGAGGCCTTAAGCCTACCAGGCCTGGGGGCCATTATGGCTGCCCTGCCAAACTGTCTGCGTTATATTCGAAAAGAGGAAAACTGACACTCCATGACCTCATAGTTTATCATATTGGGGTCACTTTGAACCTAATTGCATAACCCCGAGTAGAGGATCATGGAGAAATTCAAAATGGCGTCCATGTGGGGCACCAGACAATTTTTCGTCATTTTTCTTAGAAAACTTCTTCTTTACCGCAAGGAAAGGTGAGAGAAAAAACAATTTTATTTCACATCAGAAAAAATATTTACTAATTCATCATCTGGTTTTTGCCTAGAAATTGCACGAATAAATTTTTTGGAAGATCTAACCGAAAAGTCGACCCAAAAAGTATGTTTGTAAAAGTGACGTCACTGTGACGTCACAAAAGATGCCATATAGTTTTTTTTTTCATTTTCTGGCAGACTTTGACCCAAGAGCAAGGGTGTGGTAAGTTTCAGTCCCCTACCTCGAGGGGTAAGAAAAAGAAGTAGAGGAGGGCTGAAATGGCCCACCTGGCCTGAATAGGTCCCGAAAAGCCCAGGGTTAATATTCCATATGAAGGCATCATATATATTTTTTTTCACCCAGATGCTGGGAAGAGGAACTAGAACGTCCAGGGAATCCGAATTTCGCTGTCGCAGTTTGGAAAGCATTTGCAGTCGATCTGTTACTCCCTACACTACTCCATATCTTGCATGTAAGTAACATTACATCTGGTGAGATAAATTGTTTGTAGTTCTTTTATTATTTATAGTGGTATGTTCATTGATAACAGCGTGATACACAAAATTATACATTTGAATTCAGTCCACATGCGCCTGCCAACCACTCTCTTAACACACAAGAAAAGGATCTCACGTTGACACGCGTTGAGAACAGTCTGCCCCTTCGTTTACAGTAGGCTAATTTATTAACGGCGTTCTATATTGCGGAGGGCAGATGGCGTGGGAGGATGGCCCGGGTATAGTCTGCGTTTTAGTATTCGTTGAGTGATCTCACAGAAGCACAGCAAGAGGGTCTGAAATCGCTATATGGGATTCCAACAGGATCAACCTCATTATCTAGCGCAACTTTAGCCATTTCATCAGCTTCAGTATTTCATTTGATGCCAACGTGGCTAGTCAACCAACAAAACACAACAGCAATCTGTTGATGAAACCTACGGTCATATAATTGTAGAATGTTCGAAATGATGGGATGAGTTGAAGTTCCACTCTCAATAGCTTGAGGGCATGACAATGAATCTGAGAATATAACATATTTTTCTCCTATAGTAGACCCAATACATTCTAAAGCTAACAAAAGCTTTGTCTTCGGCATTGAAAATCTTTTACCTGGAAGTCGACAAGTTTTAGTTCGGGAACTAAAGATAGTAGCACACGCTACTCTCTCACCATCTTTAGAGCAATCTGTATCAATAGATTGATGCGATCTGTATTTTTCTCTCAATATACCAAATTCTTGTCTTTTCACGAGATGGCTTGTGTCTGCCTTTTTGATATTTCGTCATTGTAATATCTACTTTCGGTCTGGCTAACTGCAATGGTGAAACTGTTGGGTAAAATTTGATTAAGCTTACTACCTACGTATTTAGGATTGAAGACCCAGTTATATGCAGTATTTGAGCGATTAGATCGCAATTTTGTCATATATTGCAGCGCTAGTTTAATTTTTCGAAGTTCTGAAGGAGATTCATCTGCTTCGACATATAAACTTTCTTTAGCTGATGTTCTGAACGCCCCGAGGGAAAGTCTTAATCATCGATAATAGGATCTAGCTTTGACAATTTTGACTTGCTTTTGCACCGTTGTAAACAATAGAGCCATAATCAAACTTAGAACGAATAAGTGGTCAATATAAATGGAGAAGCCTCTGCTGACCTCCTCCTCGCTTATAGCTGGCAACTTCCTTCAACAAATCAAGAGCTTTTGTGCAATTTCTATGCGATAAGAACGTTAATCGATACCAAACAATATTCCTAAGAATTTGACTTCTTTTACTACCTTGATTTCAGTTCAATTTAATGTGAGTACTGAATCTTTGTGCTGGAAATACCTTCTACAAAAGTGTATACAATTTGTCTTTGCTCTGGAGAACATGAAACCATTTTCTAGACACCATTTCTGAATTTTATTTAGACAAAGATGTAATGTTCCTTAAATATAAGAAGACTGTATTTTAGGTTATTTGAGAGAAATCGGTTTGTTTTATTGTATGTTCATTTTTTGTGGTGTGTTGCGTTGATTACTTCTGGATTGCTAGGTTGTGGACTTTTTTTTGGAATGCTAAGAATTTTGTTCGATCGTCGTTATATAGCTGAAATATTGCTGAACGCGACGTTAGACCTTAATTTTCTCTCTCTCCCTTAATTTTATATATCTACATGGCATGTAGATATGAAATCAGTAAGAAAAAACATTCTGGGACTTTCAGCGCAAGGTTTGGTAAAAAAAAACCCTTTTGGTTGCCGGACTAAACTGCATAGGAAAGGATAGACCAAAGCTTAATATTTTGAGATGCAACATGAAAAAAACAATTATTTGGAGAGGCAACATTTCCTAGAGCACATTTATCTGCTGTAACGTCCGTCATACTTAATTCACCCCTATCGCTGTTAGAAATACGTAACCCCATTACCAGCTTGGGGCGTTTTCAGCACACAGTTCATTCTCGATCTATTCACCAAGTCCACAAAAATTCCATTTCACAGCAGTTTATTCGGCCGCATCATAGCGCGATAATAATAAAAATATACTAGTTTAAGTATTTGTTTATATATTCATACACTCCTCACTTGCTAGCATTTTACTTTTATTGAGCTGAGTTCTGTTATATGAAGTACAATATATTCCTGTGAGGTATGCAAAAGTGAAATCTGCTCTCTAACTCTAAATGTCAGTTCTGCTTCATTGATTTTCTTTTCTGGTGTTTTTTGTAGCGTTTCCAGTTAGTACTGCATCCTTGGTTAGTCACCCAGATCGTACCCTACTTCGAAGCAGATGCCACGATTTCACGAACGGAAGCTGTAGAATATGGCGTGCTTTTGACCTGTTCCGGATTGATCTACCTACTGGTTCATCCCCAAGCTTTTTTTCAGTCAAATCTGGCTGTTCTGAAACTTAAAGCCGCCGTTACCTGTGCAATATACAGGAAGGTTCGTATTTTAGCCAGTGTCTGCATTTTATAATGGTTCCAATGTTCACTTTATTTGTTGATTAGCATTGGTAATTCTACTACAGTAGCTGGTGTTTCGCCAAAGCTGATACATTTCCAAGTGTTACCCATCTCACACGAACAGTAAATGTCTCGGTATCTTTTTGAATTTACCCCGAGACCTTGCCGATTTTCTTATGGACAGAATTATATTATGACTGAAGTCGGGTAGTATCAAATGCCCAGTGTTGCTCACTGTCAATATAGAATTATTGCCCAAAATGAGATGGGATGTCTTGTGATAAGGTAAAAGATAACTTTTGAAGCGTTTTCAATAATCGTGTGCATCCAATTGCTGTTTCCAGGAGTGTTTCTCTGATGCGTGATTTCAAACACGTACTGATCTTTTAATCGACTGCTCGCTGCGAATGTTTTCTTTATATTATCTTGTAATCAAGACAGTTCTCCTTTAAGAAATGCGTTTTTTAATCGTGAGAAATAAATGGCAAATATAAACATTGATAAACCATCGAGGCATATCGAAAGTAGCGCGGCAGCTCTCCAGTTCGGACGGTTATAACTCGTGGAATATGCACATCAACTGATCGATTAATTTAAGGATTGACTGCTTTTTTTACGTTCCTTGAGGTATGAACTTAAAAACCGTTCTCATACAAAGTTTACCCAGCGATTTTTAAGTTCATACCCAAATGAACGTAAAAAGAAATAACAGTCAATCCGTATAATCAAATTTTTCAAGCGAACTAATTAAATAAGAGAAGAACGAATTTAACATTAGAAAAACACTTCGCTTATAAATACAGTCAACAATCTTCGTAACTCCTAGCAACGTCTCGGTGCACGCGCATCTCACTCGGGAGGCCTAGCGTGGTTCAAACAGCTTTCAGTTTGACAGTATGTTGCACATTGTGTATGGGGGAAACGGCTCAGTGACGGATAATTATTGAAAACTGAGACACAAGAAATGCTGTGCATGAAGGATTAGATACGAAAAAAGAAAACAGGATAAATTGCTCGAGTTGACTTGGTATGGACGGGAATAGTCATAGCCGACTGATATGTGGTTCGGTGCGGGTGACAGACATGCATGACCCGGTTGATGAAAGGAGGTGTTCGCTTTAGATGGATATTTTTCCCTTCAGAATCGCTCTCTGTTGCTCTATTGTCTCGCTCCGAGCCGGCCGGTAAATTGTGACAACTCTTTGACAGACAAGCGAGGCCAGTCTAATGGGAAATTCTGGTTCATATTCTCATCCAGTTACCATTAGTATTTTCATGAACGACCCAGATATTTACAAACAATAATCAGTTGTATTAATATATAGACCGACTCGAAAACTGAAAAATCACTGCCAAAATTTCAGCGAACAATAATTAAGGAAGTAACTGCAAAGAAAAAACAAAAACAAAAAGCATATTGGCACATGCATAATCGCTTGGAAAAGCAAGCGTCACCACTTGTTGAAGGTCATTTCCTTAATAAACGCAAGCTTGATATCTCCAATATCGGGGATATGGGGATTAGAACCAAAACGTTGGTTTTCTTTTAATTTGAGATTTCCCTTCAAGAATATCGCCAAAAATTGCAAAAACAAACACATGCTTATCTTCCAATACTCGTAATATTTTTTTGACAAATCTCTTTTCGGTGAAAATTTAGAATATGAAAATTCAGTATTTACTCTCTCAAGCTAATAACTTTTAAAGTAAACGAGAGAAAATTATATTTTCGGTTTATAAACGCAACACACTAAGGAAAAAAATACGGTCAAACCGAACACCTCCTTTCTTGCTGTTGCGCGGATTTTCGTTGATCAATGTGTTGTTTTGAGCTGAGGAACATCCCTGTTGTAGCTTCCAATTTTTTTTCGGTATTCGCTCATATGAATAATGTGACGAAGTTCGAACCCTACATCATTCCCCGCTCTTACCGGTTGCACGTGGACTGGAGAGTGCACTGTGTGCCTGTGTTGTACGAACGGACGCATTAGACGAGCGTTAGGAATAAAATGAACCCCACTTACACAGATGCAAACTATATATCATTTGAAAGCTTAAACTTTCGTCTTTAAGATTAGGTAGGATGTAGTGGTGAAATCTATTGCCGTATGCTGAACAAATTAGGAAATACAAGAACCATTGGGTTGCATCATTCTACTTTTAGAATGGGGTTATACATATTAAAATACTTTTCTTCACTCGTACGAGGCATATGGCAACATGGTTGGTGTCGATTGATTGCGCACAGGTTCCTCAATCGTCTAATATAAAAAAGTATTATGACGTCATTGACCTGTGACGTCACAGAGGGCCATCTCCAAAATACAACTCAATTGCGTCCAACGCACTAAAAACTATGTCAACATTTTTTTAGTGGGTGAAATTATTCGTTGTTAAATGGCCAAAATGGTTCTTATGTCAAATTGAGTCATCGATCAAATGCTTCGGCAAAGAATCGATGCGATTGCTTTTTAAATTCCCAATATAACAAGCGTCATTCACCATATGATATTAGGTAAAAAAACCTATTGCATTAGAGGGCGGAATTCTCGAATGTCAGTCATTAAATAATTTAGTTCCATGATTTAGACACTCCGAGTCATTCGACGTCGTCGCTGTATATATTTTTTTATCAAACGTACAAATTAGTTCAGAATTGTAATAGGGGATCGTTTCAAAATATCCACAAAACATACGGGAAGACACAGAGTGGCACAAAGTTACAATATTGGCGAAAAAATGCTTTGAGCATCAGTTTTTACATTAATTATTTATCTAATTTTCTGACAGCATTAAATAGATCACTGCAATACAAGAACATGTCTTTGAACATACCCATTCTGCTGGTATGTCCCGACCCCACAACATCCTGGCATAGGAGTTTTATTATAAAATCACTATATGTACTCTTGTAGCAGTTGTTTCAGATATTTTTGAGAGTATAAATTCTGTATACCCCTGGCATATCTTTCATCTGTCGACATATGTCTGTTCCGTAGAGAATTAATACGGTGTTGAATAACCTCATTAAAGCTGGGAACAAAGTTAATCCCAAAAATGCAAGTACAGTTCAGACCAGCTGAAAGGTTAGTGTTGGCGCACCAACGGCGCGCAAACGAAGCGCGCCAACACAAAGGTATAGCGCGCCAATGCCCATGATTATCGGCTGGCCATGGTTCTAACTCTGTTGAATGTAGTCCGTCGACATGATTGAACACAGGCCGCGCGCTATCAGCACGGTCAGACAATGGCTGGAAGCGAGCTGCAGGAGTAAGAGCCCGCTAGTGAGGTCTTTGTTAGCGAGCGATCGTTCACGCGAGAGAGCTCAAGAAAATCAGTTGGGAGTCCACGTGGCGTTAATCGGCACAAAGCTAACTGTTTGCACAGAATGTCTGCCTGTAATTCATACCTATTAAATAACATCAGGTATATGAATTTGTGTTACCGGCGAACACGTGGACCTCGATCAAGCGTATTTGCATTCCATCTAAAAATTTGTAAAAGGAAATAGATTTAAGATTTATTTTAATCATAAACACTGCTTGCAAAATGGATTGTAATTTGTGCTTCTTCAAAGTTGACCCAGACTTGCGCGTCTCACGGAATAGCGTTTCTGGTATTAAAGAATGGGTATTTGTTTATTGGAAGTTTCATCTTACGGCCGCTTCTCATACAGATGCGCAAGTTCAAGTGATTGGTTTTTATATATTCAAAAATTCTTGCAAATTGTGTTAATTTTGACCATTCAAGAGTAAATGCCCGGGATTTTACTACCGGATTATGCAGTGTATAAATATTTAATCAGTGGGACAAGAACCGATGAAACGAATTATGTAATACCCGTACCTTTTTACTAGAAATCGGTTGATTGATTTGATTGAAGTCTGGTAATCCCTTTATGAGGATTTGTCACCAATAAAATAGAACTCACTCCTCTGTGAAATAGATCAACCCTCATGAATCTGGCGTCTACACACAACCCAGCTATCCAGACGAACTTTGGTACAAGTGTTGGATGCTGTCTGAACATGCTTAATATAGCCCCGCGCACCAGTTTGACCCCACGTGGCTTTTCGCGGGAAAATGAGAACACGTGTTTGAAATCTTGCAACATATTACTGTCCAGAAGTTATATTTTACTGAACCGAAAGTATGATTTGGCAGGAAGAAGACCGACTGATGAGAAAATCTTTCACTTTAAGTTATAATCCATATTACTATGAAAACAGTACAGTCGACGGCAGTTCAATACGATTTCACTTGAGTAGATGTACGTATATCATCGCAGGTTATTCATGCACAAATACATAAATGTACACGTTTAAAGTCTGCGGCGTATTCGTTTTGATCAAATGATAGATGAAACGAATTAGTATGAGGACAATCCGTCTGGGATTAATCTGTTATTATTTTGTTGTTTTTTTTTCTAGCCCTGGCGCTGTAATGTTAATACATCCCGCTATAGTATAATAAATACTGGTCCTAGGGGGTCACACCTGCAATAACACTGGTGAAAACCCAGACTACTACTTGCCCGTTTTGTTTTTCTAGTATTCATTGTTTAGTATCTGCGGGTACAAGTTTCGGGTTATTTTAGGTCGAAAATTCTTATTTCTGATCAGCGAAACCCTCATGAGGGAGCCTATACGCATTGACCGTTAGACCTACATTTCATATGTGTTAATGTATACTTCCTGTCGAACAGTATAACGGATGTTATATTGTCAGCAAGAACACAACACTGTAAAGATTAATCATCTCGTTAAGTTTGGCGTAAACATGTGGAGAATATAAACATAACAGTGCATTCTCTCTCTGACGGGGTAAAGCGATATCCCGCTTTCGTCCAACAAAATGCGCGTCTGCGTCTCGTTTGAAAAGAAATGAAATGGCATTAACTTATTGTTTAGGTAGAAATCTCTGTTATTGTTTCGTTTTTGTTATTTAGCTGGAACGATGGATGTGTGGGCCATAAATACTTGTTAATTCTTATTTCCTCATCGGAAGTTATATATTATTTCGTGTGCAACCTTTAACAGTCGGGCGGTAACGAATAAAGGGCATATACAATTGGAGTATTTGTCATTCTCTGTAAGGGGCTAATTGATCTTTTGAGTTTCTGTGTATATTTTGGTTAGGCGGTTGTAACAAGACAAGCCAAAGAGACAACTAGTCTGACCGAGCACTGCATGTCGCCCCGATTATGATCTCGACTCGCCCGTGTGTCTGAATTTATACGAAGCTGTATTCATTTGAAATGTTACGTTCAACCGTTTTACTGGCCGTTCTGAAAGAGGAGGCGGCCTTCGCAATTTGCACACACCAACGTTTTATGAATTCTGATAATATATTTAGGCATACTTTAAGCTATCTTTGGCGAAACTTTTTGTTAATGAAGATTATTCGTAGTCTCAACCGAATGTTCACAAGACGGCCGAGTTTCCTTGGGGGGCAAACAAAAAATGATAGATAAACATTTACAGCATTCTTATTGAAGAAGTCAAATCTTCTATATATTTTTTAATTACTTAGCCAGTAATTTAAACTGTAGAATAGATTGTGTTCTTGCCGTACACCGCCAGAGGGGAACTCTTTGAAAACAATTCAGTTTTAAGCGGTGACGGCTGTTAGCGCGCGATCCGGCAAGCGCGCCAACGGGGAGCCTTTGTTTACCGCCGACATGCTCACAATGGTTCAGTGGTTTGACCGGACTATATTCTACCGGCGCGTGGCGGCAAGGGTCACATCATGGGGGGTGTAATAAGTCTTGGTGATTAGGCCAGCACGTTGGCGCGCTATCGGTGCGTAAACGCTGTTCACTAATTGGAAGATTAAGCTGGTCTGAATTGTAGCACTACCATTGCGCGGGGAGTGCATTAACCAGCGAAATACGTTGTTGTATGTGACACGCAATTTTCCCAGTTACATGAGAAGTACGAAGACCGCAGATAGCTTCAATAGATACTGGTACATTACGACGAGAAAAGTTGCATCTTCGCATCTAGAAAACACATATAGAACTGTCGAGCCAAAATGGTGGCACGATTGCATAATTATGACATATCATAACTGTCGGTGAGATCGCTGGAGATAAAATGATCAAGATATTTGACGTTGCCAACGTAATTCAGCTATGAGCCAGACAGTTTAACAGAGGGTGCTTTCAGGTCATTGGTTTTTATTGGACAAAAACACACGCAAAAGCATTTCTTAGTGTAGAAGACAATATTATTGTCAGACGCAAGAATATCACATGTATCAAGTGGATTCTGAAGACCCTTGGCAGAGGGACTAATAAGGCATAAGTCGTCAACGTATAATAGGTGAATAAGGACTCCGGCTACATTATATCCTAAACTATACCGAGATATTTTGATGTCGAGTTCATGTATGTAGACTTGGCGAACTCCATTTCCAGGAGAGAATCCTCCCAGAAGGCATACCAGTACACACATCCTGGTAGCCATGAAATTACAAGCGCCTGGTCCGTCATTCATAATTCAGCCGTCATCCATTAAAGAATATCCGCGTCCATAATCCAAATACCTATTCCATATTCCATATAACAGTATTAGCACCAAATTCAAAAAGACAATCATAGTATACATAAACATAGGGTAGTTTCCTGCAAGACAAAAGCGGTCAACAGTTTTCACTGATGCCGGCAAGACATCATGATATTCCAAAAATATCAAATCCGTATCGCTGATCAGTATTCGTAGTCCATAATTATCGTTGTAAAGTCGTCATCTACAGAATGATGTATCTCAGTCACGCTTTGATTGTGCCTGTTCATATGATCACCGTGAGGATCTTGAAGTACATGGGTTCATACGGCCCCTATCCCCTGATTAAGCGGAATTGGACACAAGTTACGAAACGTAACGCCATAGATCTTGCACGCTACGCTCGCATTTTGCTATCAGCATGCCATATGTATCGCCAAATTTAGAAACGTTGAGTGGAGGCGCTTGGTGGTATAGCCCAGTTTTATAAGTTTCTGCAATAATGTTTTGTGGCGTTGATTAAAATCGTCACATTGAACAGAATGAGAGAATGCCCGCTTCATTTTTATAGAGATATTGATCTAAATATGATGTGCCTGTAGGACTATCTGTAGTTCCCTTCAAACACAGTGAAGGTGGATATATATATATCCTTAACTGCGTCGTTTATATAGCGATTATCCACAGCGAGAAATCGTCTATATAGCGTTTGGTGAATTAGAAGGAGCGAGCTTTGAAAGGATCGATTTTTGAAAGCGCCTGCATATAGTCATATTCGTAAGAGAACAGCTATAGGTCAGCCAACAGGAGTGCACAATTAGTGCCCACTGGAATACCTATATGCTGTTGATATATTGTGTTGCTAAATTTCACATAGATATTTTTAATGAGAAATTCAAGCAACTCTATAAAAAAGAAACATATCCCATGAGTGATATCTCTTGTATGTAGTAGAGTTAAAGAATGCTTTATGGCTTCCGACATTAATATATCTACGATCAGTTTTCTTGAACACCGATACTATTAATGAACTTAGACGGTCAATAAGGTCCTGATGAGGGATTGTAGTATAGAGAGTCTAGAAAGGCGCAAAAGGACGCCATTGCCCACGCGACGTCGGATCAAGGTTAGGCACCGCGTAATGTTTTAACATTGGCTCTACTGCAAAACCCGGAAAATAATTTTCATTGTGGCTTTCAAAATACTAAGATGCGATTGTCTCGGAGTTAAATCGGCATTTGCAAACACGAATCATCGCATATAAGTCTCCGAGGATAAAATAATACAGCATTCCAATGTTAAGAAATCGTTCGCTGCCCAACTTCGGCGTGACGCCACATGAGTCATTACGTCGTTTCACGCCTTTTGTCGTTAGAGACTTCCATCTTAAGACTGTTCTATTAATATTTATGATATATAATCCCCAATATTATGATCTCGCTTATTCTGTGTCTCGCACATGATGTCAGGACAGAGTTATCGCTGCTGGAGATATTTCTGCAGTAAGTATTGAAACATACCAATCTCAGAGATTTATCTGCTTTGACACATTTCATGTGTACGCTGTTTATCAGTGCTATTTCTTCTATTACTGTTTTATTATCAGAGGTGTCAGGACAGTTTTCGCTCATGAAGATCTTTAGTAGGTATTGAAAAATACCAGTCTCAAATCGATTTTATCGGATTTACAAATTTCATGTGTATTCTTAAACAGCGCTGTTTCTCATACTGAAGACAAGCCGTCATTTTGTTGTTTTCTCTACTGGAGGTCCGTCGTTAACTGGAGCTAAGAATTCGTATAAAGATAAAGATCTCGGATCATGCCAGAATCGTTATACGAAAGACACACAAACAAGATCATGTGAGCATATGGCCACTCGTGGGTAGAATCCGTATTCACGGTTGAAACACGCCAGGAACGTGGGTATGTTAATGTGTCAAAACAGAAAATCTCGAATTGAGATTGGTATTTTTCAATACCTACAGAACTCCAGAAGCGAGAATTCTGTCCTGACACATATGAAAAAGCAGTAATATTAATAATGAACAGAATTCGGATCTTACGGGTTTTGGTAACTGCGGAAGACAGCGATGACTACTCATGAAATGTGTCAAAGCAGATGAATCTCGAATTTAGTTTGGTATTTTTCAATACCTACAAAACTCCAGAAGCGAGAATTCTGTTCTGGCACCTTTGATAAAAAACCCACACAGTAATAATACTGTACAAAACATGCATCTTATCGACCTTGGAAACTGTGGAATACAAGCGTCTAACCCGTCATTCAATATTCAGTCGTCGTCCATTAAAGAATTTCTGCGTCTAACATCCAATGGCTTAATTCATATAATAGTATTGGCACTAAATTAAAAGGATGAATCATAATATACGTAAAACTAGGCTGAAGCGGTGAACAGCTTTCAATGATGCCAGCAAGACATCATGATGTTCCAAAAATATCAAATCCGTATCGCTGATCAGTATTCTTAATCCATATGATATACGTTGTAAAGTCGTTATCTTGAGTATGATGTATGTCAGCCACGCTTTGATTGTGACATTTCATATGAAAACTATGAGAATCTTGAAATACATAGGTTCATACGGCCCCTAGACCCAGGTTAAGCGGGATTAGACACAAGTTACGAAACGTACCGCCATAGATCTTGCACGCTACGCTCGTATTTTGCTATCAGCATGCGATATGTATAGTCAAATTTGGGAAAGTTCGAGTGCAGGCGCTTGATGATGTAGCCCTCTTTTACAAGTTCATTAAAGACTTTGAAAGAAACAGCATACTTATGAAATGGGTCAAAGCAGATAATTCTAGAATTGAGGTTGATATATTTCAATACCTACAGAACTCCAGAAGCGAGAATTCTGTCCGGACACCTTTGATGATAAATAGTAATAATTCTGTTCAGAACTTAAACCTTATGAATCTTGAAAACTACGGACGACATTAGAAGAAACAGCGCTATTAAACAGCGTTACAGCGGAAACATCACTAGAAGCGATAACTCTGCCCTGACACCATTAACAAACCGTAATAATACTGTACAGCAGCACATATGTGCGAAGCACAGAGCAAGCGAGATCATAATATTGGAGATTATGTATCATTAATATTAATTGTATTGATGATTAGGCTTTACCCTTGTTGAGAGTTATGCTTGGGATATGCAGAAGACATACTCGACAATTTTAGTATTAATTTTAGATGATCCCCTGAATAATTTCAAGAATGTTCCAAGAGATGGAAAATCAGTGACCTGTAAAGAGTAATTTATAGAAGACTGTATCCACAATTCTTATTAAATGGGGCAGATTACCAAAAACTTAGTGTGGAAAAACATGTAAATTGCAATAGTAATTATGGGATGACCCCCCACCCACAAGGATAATCAATATAACCTTTGATATTACGTTAAAATTAACAAAAGATGAGAGAAATCATTGAAAAGTCATAAAACAGTTTTATCACGTATTGCTGAAGTCAGATGTTTGACAATTTCAGATGAACGCTTAGTAGACATTGCAGATGTGTAATTTTGGCAGATACATCCTGTTCACATATTCTATTCTCTATGGTAGTGAGAAATCTTATATAGCCTGTCATGCAATGATACACAGTTCCGATGGCAATAACTTTACACAATTATGTGAGTTTCATTACATTGAATAACTTAGTAAAGAAACCATAATTGCGTATTTAGAAAATATTTCATTGGGGATGTGGAGATTACCGCCGAGTGACGTCATGATTCAAGATAGCTTTACATAACTGTTATCGGTCGATTCCCCGTTTAATGGAGAAAAAACTGCTACCTCACTATTCTGCATTGGTGTAAAATGAATCAAGCTATTAACATTCAAGCAAACCAACCCCCTTTCTTTTTTTCGTGACAAGACTCGATATTGGTTCGTTTGAATGGATTTTTTACCTTACGGCAATCTATTTCAAGACCACATCTGGTCTATCAAAAACGCACATAAAATAAGCTTTCAAATGGCATAGGATGTGGCCGTATGTTAGGGGGTGCATTTTACTCCTAAACTAAGGCGTTTTTTGCAAATCGCCGCTCGTCTACATTTGGCATTGCGTGGTATCACATACAGGAAACGCGAACTTTTATATTCTTTCACGGATTTCGAAGTGTACCAAATCTGGTGAACTGATTGCAGCCTTTGTGAACAGTGATTGAACAATGATGTTGCACTCATGTTGCACTAGGGGCTCCTTAACAGTTTTCGTAAACAACGTTCTGAGAACTCCCCCCCAACCCCACTCTTATTTTACCGGAAGTCTGCCGTACTGTATTTGTTGCATCCTGGTTGTGAAGCCAACATTGCCGACTTTCCTGTTTGGTTTCGTGAGAGAGGACGACATAATCCCTCTGGTTTCCATCGGTGTAAAACGGCGATGAAAGTCTAGTCCACGCGGGCAACAAAATTAATCGATAGAAAATCGTACCAAACTCTGTATCTCAAGAGAACCAGAATGCAGGTAGGAAGTGGTTTCCAGGTGATCACCTGGATGAATAATGTCTTTATATGCCTATTAATTTGTATTTAGTGGGACGAGAAAATCCCTCCAATCCTACAAGGTCCAAATTTCGCTGAAGGTCACGGAGACATTGTTCATGGTGTTTTTGAGTAACTAATTTGCCAGACCGACATACATTATCTCGGCTCTTTTTGTCTTCCATCTTCTTGTAATTTAACGTACATTTTTTTCAATACAATTAATTATTTAAATTGACACTTTTAGTTGTTTTTATATTTGCTTTTAGGGCCAGTGCTATTTATAGCGAAAAAAGTAGTTCGGCTCTGGGCGTGGCAGGGATATTCTTAGGTCCATTGATGTATAAACCGAAAAATTCAGCGCTAATCATCCAGTCAAATTGCCGGATTTACGAACAAAACGGGGAAAATTTAATTATTTGTTATCGCAAATGATTAGGAAGCGTTTCAAATTATCGTTCGCGAATGAATCGTTTATTTAGTCAAATTTTCGCGAAGTCGCGATTTTCCAAGACGCGAAGGAATGTTCTTTTTTTCTTCAAAATAAACGATTGATTCGCGTTTGCTGTGTGAATCGTGTTTTATTTCTGTCGGCATTCGTTTTTCTACCGCGTATACGGCTGCATATATATGATGAGATACCATACACGTTATACGGTACATGCATGTCATCATAACATGCACCGATATACCGTATACCATATAACGTATACCGGTGCATGTATATGATAAGATACCATATAACATATACCGGTGCATTTATATGATGACATGCCATAAAACGTATACCAGTGCATATATATATAATGAGATACTGTATATCATTACCGGTGCATGAAAATGATGACACACCAGAGAATGTATATCGGTACATGTATATGATGACACGCCGTATAATATAACGGTGCATGTATATGATGCCAGCCACACCAATGTATACTGGTACATTATATGACGACAGACATGATAACGTATACTGGTGCATTTATATGGTGACAAACTGTCCATTGCCATTTCGTCCACTGGCCATTTTGTCTGCTGCCATTTTGCCCTGTGTTCGGATAACATATACAGCTATTTCCTGACAGACTGATTCGTGTATATGCTGACATAAATCGTACAAGTAAAACACCAGATAAAGTATTATGCATACCGGTGCAATAATCCACCTCCACATGTATGCTAAAAGACTGGATTAGAAAGATTAGCACAAGGATGAGCTAGAAAACTGTTATTTATTCTGAAAACAGCAGATTTACAACATTTGTATATATTGTTGCTTCACAAGCAGTTAACTTGGTTAACTAGATGCTGTTCTTAGTTGATATATTAAACCACTGCACAGGTTTTGACAGCATTTAGACAATGTGACTACATTTTATGTGAGTTTGAGTCTCGTGACAATCGTTGCTTTAGTACTCCTTTGATAAATCTGTTTGGGAAATTTGAGAAGACTCACAGCTACATGTACCACTTGAATACATAAGTTGATTTTTTCCAGTATCTGTTCATGTTAGTTTTATTTTATGTGTTGTCACCATGGTCGCTACTAAACTCCCAAGTCTGCACACATTTGTTTTAGGTATTGTATTTATTCACATTCACACCCGTCTCGGGTCAAGTGCACATATAGAGAGTATACAGACAAGACATGTGTATATATGAGGACGGCTAACAACGGAGTTTGGACTAGCTATAGGTAATATCACAAAACTACTTTCTATATGATGTAACCTAGAGACAGCACAATCTAACACTTAAGCACTATAACAAATAACATAATCTACAAACATTTCAACTACTCAAACCACATGCTTAAGCACTATAAGTCTATACACAATCTCAGGGGAGCCACTCTGTTTCATAACACCTGGGACGAATATTAAATATTATCTATACTCGTCCCAGATAACATTTAATACGGCTTACACGGTGGATTATGGGGCGGCCATAGAGGTGAAAGCGGTAGAACAGAATTTTCCAAGTTGTTTGGAGACAGTACCGCCAGCTGACATCATAAATATCATCTGTGAATGTATGTCGAGCAGATGGAACCTCGGACATACATCATCCACAGCTTTTAGTAATTTTCCACGGAGATCAGTCCATCTGGGGCACTCCATCAAAAAGTGAAATTCGTCTCCGATTTGTTCACTCCCAGAGGCCCGGCACCAATGACAAAAACGCCTATCTTTAGTAGTGAAAGGTACTGTATATCTACCAGTCTCAATTTCAAGTTTGTGATTGCTGGTGCGAAGTTTGGCAATACTGGAACGGTCAAGGGATTTTTTAACATCTAATAAATAATCTTCCAAAATAAATGTAGACTTGCATTGCTTGTATATGAGAAGCTTGCCCCTACTGTTACCAAGATTTGAGTCAAGGGTCGTCTTCCAGAAATCATCGTATCGTGTCTGCAGTTTTTGCCTAATGAGCGCAGTTTGGCCGTTATGGTCATTCAATATTCCTAACTCGTTCAATATTACGTTTTTACGTTTAATCCATGACATATACCCATCCTTGCTAAGGCGGTCCGATTCTTCATATGCAGCATTTAACAAATTATTGCTGCTCTGCTTTATATGGTCATGATAATTCAGCATGGCAATGGTGATCTCAATGCCCAAAGGATATCGTGCGAGGTCACCGCGTACTGCCCCATTGGCAGCATTTCTATTAACACCAAGGGTGTACTTACAGAACTGCAAATTCAATTTCTCACAGGGCAGCTGATCGATAAACCTCTCTAGGCCGAATGATTTATGCACTTGACGCGCGTTAATACCCCCAAAAGCCCAAATTTCGGACCCATAGGTCAAGATGGGTCTGATCAGCTGGTCGAACAATTTAAGGCTTGTGGGGACACCAAGTTCCCCGTCCCTCATCAAGGAGCGAAGTTTATATAAGGCCTTCAATCCCCTGTCATGTAGATTCTTCATAGCGGGTGACCAAGTGCCGGAGGAGTTAAAGATTATACCAAGATAAGAATATTGCTGGACCATGTCAATGACTTTCCCCATGAAGGCAAATTTAATATTACATTTGTGACCGTTACCACTTATCTTCATGACCTTAGTTTTATTGATGTTGAGTCCAATTTTCCATTCGGAACAATACACACTCAGCTTATCCAGAGTAGTTTGTAGGCCATTAGCGGATTTAGATATTATCACCAGGTCATCGGCATACATTAAGCAATTTACAGGATATGACTGAAGAGTGGGAGTATCCTGGTCAATACCTAGAACACCAGGGAGGTCATTAACGTAGAGGTTAAACAATAGAGGACTGAGCACCTCGCCTTGTTTAACCCCCGCAGTGCACTTGAAGAACTCTGTATGATAATTGCCCACTTTAACACAAGCTGAGCTGTGGGCATACATAGTTTCGATAACATTGAAAAATTTGCCCTTCACACCACATCGTAAGAGTTTAAACAGGAGGCCATCTCTCCACACCCTATCAAATGCCTTCTGAAAATCGACAAAGCACACATAAAGTGGCTCTTTTTGTTTCTTTATATATTTGTCTATTAGTGTATTTAGGATGAACATGTGGTCAGTAGTACGCGCACGTTTTCTGAAACCCAACTGATGATCTGTCAAAATATCGTGAGAATCCAAGAAGGCTTGCAGCCTATTATTAAGGATGGTTGTGAAGACCTTACTTAAACAACTATTAATCGTGATCCCCCTATAATTGTCAGGATTAGTCCTACTGCCTTTCTTGTGTATCGGTACAACATATCCAGACGCCCATGCAGTGGGGAAGAGCCCAGAAGTTAAAATGTGGTTGAACAAATTGCGATATACCCGCAATAAGGACGGACAGGACACTTTAATCATCTCATTTGTAATACTGTCAAGACCAGCAGATTTACCGTTCTTGAGAGTTTTTATAGCTGATCGGACTTCCTCCTCAGTGATATGAAAATCAAGCTCTGAGAAGAACGGTTCGTTTTTTATAGCATCTATTTGCTGCCTTAGGTGAAGACTGGTTACAGACGATAAGTGGTTGGCTGCATCATCAGGATTTAACAGTCCTTCAAAATGCTCTTTCCAGAGGTCAGGGGAGATAAATTCTGCATCCGTCACAGTTTTGTCAATATCTTTTAGCTGTTCCACTAACTTCCAATATGCCGACGGATCCTTATCAATCATCTCGTCCAACTTGCTGACGATAGCCTGCTTGAATTCTCTCTTTTTCCGCCTTACTAATTTCTTGTATTCCTTACGGGTTTTGAAAAATAGACCACGTTTGAATGGGTTACCTGGGTCAGTAGCCAGACTAGATCCCAACCTGTGGACTTCCTTTCGGAGGGAAGCACAGTCCTTGTCATGCCATCTACATTTTTTTTTCTTCGTTTTCCTTTTTTTATTTAGCTGCGTGTGTTTTTTAACCAGGGTTTTATTGGCCACGGTCATCAACAAGTTTTGAATGGTCAGGATATGGTCTTCAATATCACCATTATCCAAGTTTTCTTGCGATAAAGCTTGAACCGTTTGTTTGATGATCGGAGATGTGAATTCGGCGCTCATTAGCTCACTAGACACCGAGTCCCATATATAACGAATTGGCAAAGAGTGGAGTAATCCCTGGGTAAAGGTCGCGTCCTTTATTCCTCTACAGTTTACTCTAAGGCCGAGCGATATTTTACAGTGGTTGGTGATTATTCCTTGATAGTTGTGAACTTCAAAATATTTAATGTCTCGAAAGATGCTCGAGTGGACCACCCCATAGTCCACAGTGCTACTGCCATTCCATTGATGACAGGTAAGTTTACCTGTCAAGTCCCCGATAACTCTACCATTCAGTAATCTAAGCTCATTAGCAATGCATAAATCAAGCAACTGTTTGCCAATGTCGTTTACAATCTTATCATGATTCATACGGGCTCCAACAATTGGGTCATCCACAACGTAACACGTTGGTAAATCTACATGACAGTTTTCATCATTTTGTACGAAATCATCCAGTTCACCAGTTCTACTATTGAAGTCGCCCATGAGTATTACTTTTCCCTGGTCATTAAATTTCAAAATGTCTTCCTCCAAGATATCTATAGTAGGTGTGATAAGCTTTTTTGTATATGAAGAACCATGGGGACTGAGATACACCAGACCCAGGTAAATATCATGTGGGATGCCAAAAAAGTCTTTTTTAAGTCGGACCCATGCCAAATCTGGTGATTTACTATGTATGAAATGTAAGCCAGGTTTCAAATGCGGTTTGTAGAAAAAGACCAACCCCCCGGAATCCGTGCGAGCATTTTTGCTCCGAGGCCTAAAAATCGGATATGGCTCATAATTTGGCAAGTCGAGTTTAGACCCAGAGTTAGCATGAGTTTCAGACAATAATATAAGGTCATGGTCACTGAGGCTACTAATAACGCTCGGCAATTCTAATTTGTTACCAAGAACCCTGGACATTAGGCCTTCAATATTCCAGTGACATATCTTCAAAGTGTCAATTACAGTACGTTTTAGAGGCAAAGTTTTTTTGGCACACATCAATAACAGATGAAAAACTATTTAGAGAGAGAGAGAGAGAATATTTAAGAGTTCTGTCGATTCTGTCCATGATGATTGAGTGATAATGCAGTGTTAATAGCTCACAAATGTATTGACTTGAGGTCAATTGTTTCTTCACATGTGCTGTGAATATATCGAATTACAGACATGCAGATTATCAACAGTCTACATCAGTAGCATTGTTTAGCAACGAGATGAGCGAGAGAAGAGCTTGGAATTTCTCGTTTCCAGATAAATGCACACTATTGTTGACATTGTCATAGCGACGAGTTTGGAATTTCTCGTTTCCAGATAAAAGCACATTTTTGTTGGCATTGTCATAGCGACGAATATGATCATCTCGCTTGGCGGGTGACTTCTGGGTCGGAGTTCCATCAAGGACTTTGGGGATGACACCGGTGGGCGACATACCATGGGCCGTACGTATGGCATCAACAAGCTTCATGGTGCCGTAGAAGGACAGATGTAACATGTCATCGTGGAAATACACCTCGTCTAATGGCAGATCGACTGGAACAAAGGACACGTTATCTTGGGTGACACACATTGATTCCAGCTGAGTGTTGAATACCTTGATACTTTTGTTAACATCCTGTAGCCTACCTAGTTTCCGAGGCACCTCACATACGAAAATGTGAGTATTTGGCTGTTTGGTGCGAATAGTAGACAGTAATGCCTCGTATTTCCCAACACAGGTTTCAACAGATTCTTTTTTCACTAAGTTATTACTTCCTAGTTCCAGCGTAATGGACTTGTTGGAAATTTCTGATTTCTGAAACAGGTTGGTGGCATCTTCTATTTTGCCACCGGACAAAGACTTCAACCTGGTGTATCTGCCCGGAAGGACGCGGCGGTGGTTGATATCTCTCCCCAGGGAATCTGTCAAGATGAAGTTTGCCGAATCCTTGTTTGGTGCATTAACATCGTCATTCGGCATGGTAGATTCCCTCTCTGCAGAACCATGGTTTTCTCCCATCCGACCACCGTCCAGTGTTTCCTTGATGCAGTGGCCAGCGTTAGCCTTTCCAAGCCCGTTTCCTGCATTCGGTTGAGCAGGACGCACAGCTTTGCTCTCTGAATTGCCTGCTGGCGTTTTCAGAATGTTTGCATATGATTGGGATTTATGGGCTGATTTGGGGGCAACTGACTGAAAACCGGCTGTGCCTTCGGACCACACCGTCTCCAGTTGTCTGTTAAGAGTTTTAATCTCGTTGTTTCTTTCTTCTAGTTGTGTTTTGAGGCGTACTAGTTGAAGTTGTTCGCGATCTTGACTCTCGGTGTGATCAGTAATTTGGGTGCGAAGCAAATCAATTGTATTAGATTTCTCCTTTGACTCCGTAGACAAACGCCTGACTTCACTGTCCTTCTCGGAGAGAACTGTTTTTAGTGCTTCCGACTGTGAAAGCACCAGGAGATTTTCACTATTCGCGTCTGCTAGCTGTTTGATTAGAGATTGACTTTCACGCGTGGTGTTGATGCTAAAATCTTTGAATTCAGCCTGAACGATCACGAGGCGTGATTGAAGGTCATTTTTTTCTCGTTTTAGCTGACTTAAATCACTTTCCTGTGTTTTGAGCTGACGTTCCATCCTAGCGGTGACTTGCGAGGATATCTGTTTCTCCTTCAGCAGTTTGTCCATGTCCTGTGACAGCTGCTCATATTTAGATATATGGCTATCACTGATAGTAGACTTCAAAACGGACAAGACCTGAGACTCCATATGCTCTAACGCAGACAGAATTTGGTCGGATTTGTCCAGTGTGCCTCCACACTGGGAAGCAGTGTCTCGTGTAATAGAGGTCCCCTTTGGTTGAGGAAGGGTTGTTGGTTCAGCATCTCCTGTGGATGAAGAGCATGTATTCCAATATTGGAGGCCACCCCCAGACTGAATTTCTGGATAGGTACTCAAAGCACATGTTTTGCATGTGAATTTTCTGTTAGTTTTCCACAAAAGATAAACCTGGTACAGTGGAAGGTTCGTACAGTTGAAGTGAACCCGTTTTTGGCACATTGAGCAGGAAAACATTTCCTTATTATCCCGATCACAACAAAACACACAGGAGGTAGGTGTGACAGGAACAGTGACAGAAGATGAGGTAGGCATGGCGGTCGAGTGGGCGTGGACTGGCGTATCCTTACCACTCAAGTTCATGGGTGCCTGTAAAGTGACGGGTAGAGCGGTTGAATCCTTCAGTGATGGACTGGAGGAAGCGGCAGTCCGGGCGAGCTGATCTGCAGCCTCATTACCAATAATACCCGAGTGACCGGCTTCATGCAGCCACGTGATATATCGATCAGTTGTACATTCGTCTAAGATGATCCATAGGTCCTTATTTTCAACTTGCGATCCGGTGGAAGTTTTCCAGCCATTTGTCTTCCATTTCTTAATCCAGCTGGTTATCCCCGACACTACATACTTGCTGTCTGATTTGACAGTCAGATTATGCACACCCTCTCGCTTAGACGTGTTTAGTGCTTCAATCGCAGCTAAAAGTTCAGCCCTATTGTTCGTACAGTTACCACTATCTAGTTTTCTACTCACATTCCATGGATGATTAGATCCCCAGTATACTCCAATACCTCCACTGGCAACTGAAGTTCCGTTGCTCAGGCACGAGCCATCAATGTGTACAACCACAGTGTCGAGAGGTTGTTGTTGTCGTTTTGGTGACGTTTGAGTAGATAGTTTATCCTCTGCTGGGGAAAGTGCATGTGGATCATCGACACTGAAGTCGAGATGTTTGGCCGCGATATAATCTTTAATTCCCCTTGACTGATTTTCGTCATGTATAATGACCTTGCTAGGAGATAGGCCCTTCTCTCGCAAGTAACTGATAGCCTCAGGCAGAGTCGTAAATCCTTTGTGCAGGGCGCCGGCAACACCGGTCACAGATTTTGAGCAATCGCTCCATTCTTTGAATATTCCAGTCGTTCTTCCACTGGCCACAGCATAGTAGCATTTGTCCGATTTTCCTTTGCCACCCATATTGGAGATCAATTCGATTAAAGTAAATAAACTCACTGGAAAGGTGAACAAGGTGGATGTTGACTTCGCGCCAAAATTTAGACAAACGGACGATTTCAACTTGCTACACACCGGCGCGATTTGACCAGATTTACTCACGGTTTAGGTGAATTAGCGATATCCTGGGTCATATTTACACTGCCTTGGTGTTAATGAAACGTATTCAATGCTTCAAACACATCACCGGATCGGAAATCACACAGTAATTCAGAATTCTCTCTCTGTTTCTCTCAGCATGACAATTTCACGACCGCCATTGCACGCGCATGCGCATGTCCCTTGAAATTGGTTGAAATTGATGGTTGAAATTCATTGTCGAATGCATCAACTTATTCGAGCAATAGTTGAGATGAATGAAAATTTCAAAATCCAGTGATTTCTGCTCCTGAATCCAGTGTTTGGTTTGCATCATCTCTCTCAGCATCATGCCCTCATCAGTTGGAGCCTTCCTCTAGCAAATCAACCAGGTTGCTTCACAGGCTGCATGACAGGTTTATGAAATCTCGGAAGATAATCATGTCAATGACTTATAATGCAAATACAATACATATGATAAATGCTCTAGTAAATAGTATCAACATTCAAGTATAATCAAGGTGCTAAACCAGAAACAAGCCAGCAAATAACAAAAACAAGTCAGGTAATAACATAACAATAAGGGAAATTTTGAACATCTTCAAATAAACAAATAATATCAGGCTGAAACCTCTCACATGTATTATTGGGGCTTTCCTGATGCACCATACTATTATGCAAAGAAAATGTTAACATAATTTTGACTAAAAAACATTTAAAGTCGTTTGCACTTTCTCATATTACTCCAATAATACATGCGCGATGATTCAGCTTGATATCATTTGTTTAGTAGAAGATATTAAAATGTTCCATAGGTAAATGTTATTGTTATTACCTGACATGTTCCTGGTCCAGCCCGTAAAGAGAGCTGACCCACCAGAGCTTCACTATAGGGTCAGTATAAGCGTACATTCATGTTCACGAAACTCCGCAATGTATTCCTTGTGACATACACTGAAGAAGACCTCTTGACGAGTCATGAATCAATCAACCCGACGACTCACTCGCGCATTGCAAGCAATATTAGGACACAGACATTTATTCTGGGGGTCATAATAATACCTACATGATGAATATGAGCCCAATATTAACATCAGAAAAGTACAATTTTCCCTTGATAAAAAAGTGACAACCGGTCACATGACAAACACATTTGGAGTTTTGTTAATAAGATTACAGACTGAATTTGATCCCTCATCAATTGCCTACTTTCCAAACCATTTTGGGATGAACATAGCTGTTAAAATAATAGCTTCGCCGAATAGTGAGTTACCGTATATTTACGCAAATGTAATATTACCTAATATACCTAAGGATAATTCCTCTCGGTGGTTTCTGTGCTCATTTATATTTCATGTCACAATTTCAAATAAATGATCATTGTCTCAAGTATCCAAATACGATTGAGTATTTTACAATTACTGGTATATTCACCCATGGAGAGGGAGAGAGAACGAGAATTAAAATTTAACGTCGCGTTCAGCAATATTTCAGCTATATAGCTACAAAATTATATGTATTCCAACAAAATCAAGTCAACAACCCAGCAATCCAAAACTAATCAACTCAACACACCGAAAACATGTACATATATTAAAACTTAATATGCAACAACCCGATTTCTCTCAAATAACCTAAAATACAGTTTTCTTTTACCTCACTAAAAAGAGCTTCTAAAGTAGCTGCTTGATAAAAAGAATCTCTTACAACCTTAAAATCTATACAGTCGATTAGAGTATGTTTCACTGTGAGATCTTCATGGCATGGAATACACTTTGGGGCTGGCTCCTTTTTCAGTAAATGTTCGTGAGTTAATCATGGCTTGATCGAAACGTTTATGGCTGCTCAGATGAGTATATCCTACAGTTTGTTGAAACTCATGAAATCTATTATTATCCACAGCATCCCATAAAAATTGGTGTAATGTTCATCATACATGGGAATTTCTGGTAAATATCAACGAATATGGTGCATTGCAAGAAGTGCACAAAAGTAATACACGAAGAGCGCAAAACAAATTCTGGCTGCATGCAGTATGGTCGTTCTGCGTGTTAATTCATTATTCAAAATAAATGAGACTGAATGAAGCTGTTGTACAATTTCAAGCATTCGTATTTGTCTTACACTTTTATGAGATCAATGACAGTTTTATTCTTTAATCCACCACATGTCCAATGCAATCTAGTATGGCAGCTTAAAGAATGTTGTGGTATTTCTCCATTACCGAAATGTTTCCTTAACATAATTGCTTCATTTCGACAAAATAGGCGCTGATGTATTTGAACATCCATATCATTCCTATTCATGATGCAATCTGTCTGAAATATATTGTATTTTAATCACTTATTTGTATTGACGGTGTCAAGTACGATCATACTTTGCTTTTGTATGTCCACTGTAAGATAAGAGGTGGGACCCTATTTAATGTCAATTTTAAAGATACCCGCATCGGAGAAAGTAAATAGATGCCTGCCTTATTATGAATCAGTCTGTGTACATGTTAGCATATATGACCACGCATTATTCTCCAAGGTCAACTTTCATCGGAGTGGAATTCAGATAGATTAGACCCTCGAAAAGAACAATATAGCAGTCATGATGCACCTACCCCCTTGCTACACAATATGATAAAACATCAGAATGAACAAAAAAATGGTATTTTTTTATACTTGCATTGGTGCACGCACACGCGCCATTATCACAAGTTGTGGTTCGACTTCCTAGACACCCTGCACTGATTCAAGTTGTATTGTTCATATGGAAGCGTATAGTGTGTCATTCAATATTTAGCCGTCATCCATTTAAGAATTTCTGCATCCATACTCCAAAGACCAATTCCAAATAACAGCATTAGCACAAAATTTAAAAAAAAAATGCAATCGTAGTATACAAAAACATAGGCTAGTTTCCTGCAAGAGAGAAGTCAACAGTTTTCAACGATGCCGAATTTTGTAGAATTTTTTTTCTCAGTCACGATTGATTGCAGCTGTTCATATGAACACCACGAGAATCTTGAAGTATATTGTGTTTAATGAGTAGGCCAACTTGCAGAATTGTGAAATTAAGTGTGCTATAGCCCCATACAAGTGACATTTAAATAAATAATTGATATCACGTGGCATCAATTCCAGAACTTTGATAATAACGGAATGAACTCCATGGTGACCTCGAAACAGTTGAGTTCCCAAACGCTGAAATCTAAACAGCTCCACTTATAGTTTAGACGCCGGTTAAATAGTGAAGCGTATATCTGGAAGGGAAGGTATGACAACGGATACGGCATACAGCTCTGCATCAAAGAAAGGATGAGTAATACCGGTATACAAATTCAATAATTTGGCTTCAATAGGCAGTTATTTAATCAATAATCATCTATCTTTCTTCTTATATCTCTATTGTAGGTTATTAAATTGAACAGTAAGTCATGGCAACAGACTGATTCTGGATTTATTATCAACTTAGTCTCGACAGACGTAGAGAAATTTAACACGGTAAGCATCATCAACATACTGGATGTTACGATGGCACAGATTGACCAATAGTTGCACACCGAATGTTGGACACGACGCCTTCACACCATTCACATGGTGTAACACTCTTGAATATAAACACGTGATTTGATGACAGCAATCGATGGGAGATGGGACTTTTTTCCTGATCAGATTTCTTATTGATGGAATCTTATTACATGTAGTTAGTTTTGTATACTAAAAAATCGAAGAGAAAACAAGTCAAGATATAACTGTACGTATCACTCAAGGATCTTCAATCCTAAATCTCGGAAATTTCTTGAACATTCACTCGTTTCACTTAAATATTTGTCAAACCTTACGCTTGTATTCCACTCAAACATGACAAAGCTATATACATGTTGTGGCATTGGTCTGGTCAAACAGTGCATAAACGTTCGTTTATCGGAAATTTTCATTCTCCAGCCTCATTAGTATACTTGGCCCCCAGCTCCTGTTCAAGCGGAATTCGACACACGTTATGAAACGTAGCTTCAAAGATCGTGCGCACCACGTTCGTGCTTTGCCACCAGTGTGTGATATCTATCGTCAATTTTGAAGGCGTGTGGTGATAGTCTTTTTATATCAGTTTCTGCACAAATGTTTGTGATGTTGCTTAAACTCGCATAGGATATACGAATTGTTTCTTGGTCCGATATATATACATGTATGCCATATACTGTCTCTTCTAAGATACATCCCCTCCAGAAAAGTGTTGCCATATTTTATTTCGTATAAGTTTGAAGTTTCTGTATATCGTTATATATATTTGTGCTAAGAAGTCTTTATAGCCTTGATTATTTTTGTAGAGTCCTTGGCGAAATTTAAGTAACTATGCTTCTAATTGAGTATCATGCTAGTTCCAGAATACTGCTTGTATATATGTCACTGTATAATATTTTGTCTTTATTCATCGATAACTCTCTCATATTCTACTCTCGCTGTACTACTTAACATTATTATTAGTATAGGATAAAACAAGCCCTTCGGGGTTTTACCTTGATAAAATTATGTCAAATATCTATGTTCGCATATTTATATATTCTTATCCGGTGAATAAAGCTTCGAATCAAATAATCGACGAGAGAGTACATCCTTCCCAACTTCATAGAAGTATAAGCGACAGTGTTATCGACAGTTTCCGTGAAATCCAGCGAAGATTGATATTTGTCCCTCAGGCTGTTGTCTAGATATGGATTTATCCAAAGCATGAAAGCTGTCAATATAACGGTTGGTGGAAGAGAAGGAACGGTCACTTTTTATCACTATTTTCTTATTTCTGCTTATCATCGCATTTAAAGAGATGAGATAAACACAGGGAGTTCACAATTAGTACCCACTGAGACACCACTATGCATTTAGCACGTAGCGTTGTCAAATTGAACATAGATTGCTTTAAAGCAGCTCGATCAACAAGAAACATAAATTGGGGATTAAGACATTGCTGATCATGTCTCTTGAAACAAACTGGATTATCAATAAGGTATTAAGGTGGCGTATAAGATCCTGGTGGAGAACTGTATCATAGAGAGTAGAGAAATTCCAGGTAAATTTGTTTCAGTACAGCATGTCCTTTCGCATCAAGTTTAGTTTTTTTATTATACATTCCAGACTGTTTTTTTAAATATCAGCACAGAATTTCCTATCTTGAAGACAGTTTCTAAACAACCAATAACATTTGTCAACAATAACAGCCAGTTTTCAACTCACCTAACTCATATTTCTGATTGAAGACAACAATCAGTGTCTGAAATCTGCTAAACTTAGCCATATTTATAGAGTTCTGGATTTTACGATACCATGTTAACAAGAAATTGAAATTTCAGATGTACGAGCTGAATAGGTTTGCAAGAAATAAACAGACTTTTGTTAAATCTAGTACCAAAATTTAACGCCAGAGACAACTATTCAATACCCACATTTCCGCCTAGAGCCGACGGCACAACCGTTTTCAGTTGTAAAATTGTCACTTCGATTTTTCTGACTACGTGGAGGTCCAATGTTCATTTCTAATACAAGGTAAGAACGAACACAAAAACCTGACCCCGAGAAATATGTCCCTCATTGCGCCTACCTACCATACGTACACCCCACGGTTCACCCTCTGTACATAGTCATTTGTCATAACTTATCAGCGACTTATACGGGCGACGTCTCGATAAGTTTCTGGATAAAAATTTACATTTTACAAATGTTTCCCCTTTTTTCTGCCTCCAGCCATCGGTTATATCTGACGCACGCAAAGAAACCTATTTCCTATTTTGTTTTTATTAACTTGTATTAAACTTTTTGTGTTTTGCTCTTTGATCAGGTAGACCAGGTCACTGAATTGACTATATTCCCTCTGGAAATGGCTGTGATATTTTACCTGTTACATCGTCAACTCGGACCAACTTTTCTGTTTGGGGTCGCTCTCTGTTTCCTAGTTGTTGGCATCAACGTTATGATTGCCAAAACATACGGAAAGCTAAGGTAATTCCGAACCAGTTTTTAGCTTACATATCACCTCAATATCACCTCAAGAATCGATCAACAATTAATTCTGACCGCCACTGACATCTGACACTGAATACAGTGTTATGGATTGCAACGACTTCTTGTCGACATCATGGTAATCATTGCAAACTAATTATACATTGTCTGCTGGGTTTTGTTGCTAATATTCTGAATGAGGTATCTCGATTATGACCGCGGGAATATTTTATTGACGACAGGTGGCGATTGAATGTCGGATCTGGCTTTCAAGTTGAACTGGAAACTCGTATCTATAACGCAATGCACAAGTGAATGCCCGAACGTTGGGTATTACAACACAGGATGGGTTCATGAAAATGTAAATAGCTGTTTTGTCGAAAAATTGAGAGTAGGCAGCAAATGTTTCATTTTTCAGTAAATCGCTCAGTGACAAATGCTATTATGCACTGACCCTAATTCATACAACTCTTTAAAGTTTGCTCATCACAACTTTTTCAGAATTGCAATAGCTCACTGGGGAGATCGAAGAATTGCAGCCATGAAAGAAATAATATTTGGCATGAAGATCGTGAAGATGTTTTGTTGGGAGGATTCGCTCTCCAATAGGGTACAAAATCTACGAAGGTAATGTTTCTTACAAGGAAACTGCATCTCACTGACACTGTATGCCTGAGTATATCCTTAATCAACCCTTGAAACATCAATCTCATCACTACCCACTCAAAATTCAGAACACGGGTGGAACTATGACCTGAATAATGTGAATAATCGTGTTCCACCTCCCTTTAATGTTGCGTTTAATTGGAACCGTCTTACATATCTGAATCCATGATCACAACACAAGCGTCAAGCGTGACGTCATCGTCCATAGGGAAGTTCGACTTTCATGACCGAATTACCATTTTGTGTATGATAACAATAGCATCAAAAAACAAGCCGATATATAAAAAAAGTATAGATAAGAAACCACTCGTGAGAAAGAAGCCGTCAACATATGATACCGGGAGGACGTCACGCTGTTGTTATTGGTATACATGTATACGTTCCGCAGACAAATGATATTTTATTTAAATCAAACTTCCTCAGCAAGCGCCGCTTCTGATTAAGACAAGTTTAAACCTCTTGGTAAAACGTTGGAAAAGGAACAACAAAAAATGTAAATTGACCAAGTCTAGTCAGCTTCTCCAGTCCATCAGATTTCAACCCATCTCGTTTTCTCTTCTGTATACGTCTGAGACGAACAATTGTGAGGACTTCAAACTTTACAGTCTCATGTTCAATAGTTTTAGGTTCATTTTAAAACTAATTACATAATCGTATATACATGACATAATCAGAAAATCCAAGATGGCGACCCACTGGGGTAAAATATAAATGCTTATTTTTCACAACAGTTTTTCCCCTAGTAATGTTTCAACCACAGTTTACATTTCAGGAATTATCAGTTCAACATCACAGAGAATCATTTAGAGCTCATACTGATCAAATTCCTATATTCTTTCACAGAAGCATGGTAAACAAATTCAAACTGCAAGTTCACTAAAACCAACACATTTGACTTTTTTCATTTCAGTCGAAGGCTTGTCTATGTCACTTATATCAATGTACTCATTCACCGTATATTCGCTGCATGATAGTTTATCATTCTGAATCAATTGTGTGTGTAATTGTATGTCCTCCTTCGCATAAAGCAGCATGGGTAAGTTCAAGATGACGGTCATGTGTGGCCATTTGGAAATTGTATTCTTGACAATTATTGTTCAATTTGGAGAACTGTCTTCACTATAATATCCAAATTAACCAAAGACAAGCAAATGTGTGACATAATCACCATTGTCAGGTTAGTTCGAGCCTTATAGCATAATCATGTGCACGAAGCATCTGGCGCCTGGCCTCCCCACCACACTTTCTGCGCTATCTCCGGAACGACAAAAAATGGAGAGCTGAAACTCCGTAATTTTATAGTTTATCATATTGGGGTCATTTTGAGCCTATTTGCATAACCCCGCGAGCAGAGGATCATGGGTAAATTCAAGATAGCTGCCACGTGGGGTTCCAGAAAAGTGACGTTTTCGTCATATTTCTTCAAAATTTCTGCTTTTCCGCGATGAATAAGGGGCAAAAACTATTTTATTTCACATCACATTAATATTTACTAATTTAGCATTCAGTATTTGCGGAGAAATTGCATAAATAAACAATTCGAAAAATCTGACCGAAAAAAATCGACCAAAAATGCCGTTTGTGTAAATGACGTCACTGTGACGTCATAAAAGCGGCCATCCTTGATTTTGTTTACATTTTCTGATAGAGCTTGACCCAAGGGTATAGCGTGGTAAGTTTCAGCCCCCTAGCTCAAGGAGTAAGAAGAATAATTCGGGAAGCCATTTCGCCTCCCCCCCCCCAAGGCCCTGACAGGTTCCAAAAAGCCCAGGCCAGATAGGGTTAAGCCGTTGCTAGGGACCGTGTGGGAATTTCAGTTTCCACATGAACAGCTGCAATAAAGACGCGGCTGAGATACTAAGGCTACGTCCAAGAGTCCACCGTATTCTCGGGCCTGAGTGCGAAGTGCCGAGGAAAGCTATCTTGTAGTCATATGGTTGCTCTTTTAGTGGTCAGTCGTCGTCAATTTTTCGCTTCTCTTGCATATCGCTCCAATTTAACACATTTGTTTTGTATTCGTATAAATACACACCAAAGTTGACACAATTCGACTAGTATACAAATAAAATCATGTCACCGATGTAGCATTTATGAGCCAAGTTCAGGTTTTTAAACTCAAAACTGACTCTGGACACGGACTAGTATTCATATAAAACATGTCACCCTAGAAGCATGAGAAAGTAAAAGCGATTATTGAGGCTATTTTCACCATACTTGACGTCACCTCAAATTGATCATTTGACCTATTTTTTTCGAAATGGCAATTATACATGAAGTGTAGGAAATTTAGAATCAATTCATGATAGTGTATTATGCTTCGAGTGTTTAACAAAGCCACTATGGGTCATTTCTGAGTTATCCCTCCTGGGACAGAATATCGAACATTTATAACTATCGCAACTGAAACAAGAACGATAATTGGAACGCTTCATCATCACATAATCACAAATTTCCATATATGTAGAAAATAAAACGAGGTGTCCTAATCCCTGTCTTCTCTCGAAAGGGAAAGAAAAAACGACGACAATTTGATAAAATGTGAAATTTTATCTCTACAGAGAGGAAATCCAGTTTCTGACACAAGCCTCCGTGCTTCGGGGTTTGAATTTCTACCTTTCAAGTATTCTTGGCCGATTGATGATATTCGCTATTTTCACTGGGAGCTGGAAGATAGGAATTGGCTTACCTTCTTCGTCTGTGATACCCGCTATAGCATGGATGGAGATATTTCAGTATAAGGCAAGACTGGCCATTGTGAGCCTGGAAGATATGCTGCAACTCTTTCAATCTTTATACAGAATTGAGGTGAGTCTTCGAATTCATGTAGTTTAGAATCGAACTGATCCTGAACTGCTATCGAGGGCAGTTCCGCCTGACGCCATTTAACCAGACTCGCCGTTTAGTCATTGGTATAACTAGATGAGCAGTAGAGAATAAAATATAGTCTCTCAATTGCTGAATATCAGTCTCTCACCTTATACTGAACATGGCAAATGAGACCAGTCTGCGCATTGTCAAATCTAAGGCTTATCAAAATACAATGTTTATATTCTTCATCCTTGGAGGTTAACGACTGGACAACTGCCTAAAGCTTTCGGTACAAGGGAAGATGCTTTATAAAGTCCTGAATTTTGACGATAAAAATTTTATCTTCTCCCTCATATATATATAAAGCATACATTATACATGTCATGAGGTCTGTAAATAGACACAACACAATGAGGGAGCCGTATTGCATATCTGGCTAGAAATTCATCGTTAAACTTAGTGTATTGTCAAATTGTACTGCACATTCCCGCATACCTGGCGAGAAATCCATCTTTCGTCTTGGTGTATTGTCAAATTATATCGATATTATGAATATACATTTAAGATCACGAGCTCCAATATTACCTTTGATGTCAACGTGACTAGGTACCCAACAACACATAATATCAATATGTTGATCAAATTTACAGTGATTATATAATTGAAGAATATTCAAGATGGTGGGAAGAGTTGAATTTTTACTTTCAATCGCTTGAAGGCACGACAGTGAATCTGAGAATATGACATATTTCTTTCTTTTAGTGGACCCAATACCTTCTAAAGCCGACAATAGAGCTTTTGCTTCGGCAGTGAATATCGAACTTTTACCTGGTAGTCGATAGGTTTTAGTTTTGGAACTAAAGAGAGTAGCACATGATAATCTCTCACCATCCTTAGAACCATCTGTATAAATAGCCTGATGCGATCTGTATTTCTCTCTTATTAGACCAAATTATTGTGTATACACGAGTGTCTGCCTTTTTATATTTCGTCAATGTAGTATCTACTTCTGGTTTGATTAACTGCCATGGTGGAGTTGGCAAGAGCTTGGTGGGTAAAATTTGATTAAGCTTAATACCAGCTGCTACAATGCGTGGTTTCATACGAATTCCAAGAGGTGGAATGATGGAGGGTTTCTTTAAATAGAAATCAACGTACTGAGGTTTGAAAACACAGCTATATGCAGGATTTGAGTGATTTGAACGCAATTGTGTGATATATTACAGTGATAGTTTAATTCTTCGAAGTTCTAACGGAATTTCATCTGCTTCGACATACAAGCTTTCCTTAGAGGAAAAAGTCTTAGAATTTGATGGAGAATAGAATCTAGCTTTGCCAAGTTTGACTTGCTTGCACCATTGTAAACAATAGAACCATAATCAAGTTTAGAACGAACAAGTAATCGATATAAATGAAGAAGCGTTTGCTGATCTCCTCCCCACTTAGAGCTGGCAACTACCTTCAGCAAATCAGGCGTTTTTGTGCACTTGGTTTTCAAGCAATTTATATGCGATTTGAACGTTAGTCGGTGGTCAAACAATATTCCTAAGAATTTGAGCTCTTTTTCTCCTTTGATCTCAGTTCCATCTTATGTAAGCACTGGATCTTTGTGCTGGAAATATTTTCTGCAAAAGTGTATACAATTTGTCTTAGATCTGGAGAATTTGAAGTCATTTTCTAGACACCATTTCTGAATTCTATTTAGACAAAGTTGTAATGTTCTCTCAATATTGTGTATACTTTCCCCACTGCACGATATATTGAAATCGTCTACAAAGAGTGAACCATCAACTGATTTATTCAAAACTGCAGCTAAGCCGTTAATCTTGATACTAAACAGAGTAATAGACAAAATACTGCCTTGTGGGACACCCTGCCTGATCCTGATCGAAATGATCAGACATGATTGTACCCAACCGAACTTGGAATTGTCTATCATTCTAAAAGTTGGATATCAAAACGAGTGAACGGCCCTTTAGTCCCATTTTCTAAATCAAAAAAGATAGAAACCACATGGTCAGATTTATCATATACCTATGCGTACTAGGGTAGTGATACACACTCGCGTTTTCTGTTTCCGTATCACCCTAGTCGCTATCTGTATCGCCCTCCTCGGTAACCCGAACTATTTCCGCTGGTGACCTTGTCAACCTGTCGGAGAAAGCCCGTGAAGCCCGTTCTGTTCTAATAATAGAACTGAAAACTTTACACATTCTGATCCGTTCTGAAGAGTATTTTCAGATCAATACAAATGGATTTACACTTGCGATAATATATGCATATATACTAAACCTATTCTGAGTCTGATTTTGACCTTCCTGACCGTCAATCTGAGCCTTGTTAACCTCACTGATTACTGTGCGACGAAATCATTGAAAAGTTCATCACATAGTGAGCAACAACTTGCGAGAATTAATTTAAATAGTAACGCTGAATGATGTAAAAATTTCAACAAAAAGAATCTAGTCGATTATGATAACATCCGTTTTATTCCAAGACTCAAAATCAAATATAGGCCTGTTACCCGGTATTTGAAATTATTTCTTGATGGCGAATACAAATGAACGAAAGACAAACTCTGTGGCTCTACCGCGTGACCACGTTTTCAGTGACAAGAACTGAACGAAAGCACGAACACATGGCCACTCTGGCTCATAATGTTGTTTAGTCTATATATTGTAAGTCTCTTAACGTTGAAAATAAACACGCCGATATTGCTCCCCCCCTTCCCCCCCGTTCGTCTTCGGTGAAGTGATAACCGATGCAGCAAATCTCCATTTTCATGCCGCCTTGATGGGGACTGCACGTCTTGCCATGGATTATCGGTGCAATTGCCCCTGCAAGCTCTGCTTGACTACTGCTTTATAGAAAACATCTGAATTTCAGGGACAGACAGTTGATCCACAGTTATAAAATAGACAGCAATTCAATCACGTGTTTTCTTATTCAAATCAAAAGTCATTTGAAAAATTATGTTTGATTCGATAAATCCAAGAGAAACTGATTTAGTCGGTAAAATCCAATCATGATCGAATACTGGTAGGCCTACTATTTTTTATTTATTTTTTTGATCCGATTTAGATGTAATACGGTCGTATGAACATTATGCAGCTGGCAGCGTGAACACGGCACAGTAAGTTTTCTGGGCAAATCGTAAATCCCACCCATTTCGTTTCTCCATGAAGTTTCGTCTCGCCAAACCACTGATGAACTTTCCTTGCCGTGAATTTCAACAACTGCCTCTTAGCCATCGGGCATGCGTCGATCTATTAACGTACCTTTAACACTGACCAACGGACTGTAAAATGTTATTCCTGAATCAAGAATCGTCTGTGACACTGTCGTAACCGCGTTGTTTGTTTGAATCACTGTTTGAATTTCTCCGTTGGAGAATTTCCGTACGCCTGCATCGATCCATCGTGTTTCGCAGTTCGAATGACAGTTTGTTGAACAACACATCAAACAGTATATATGTACGTTTCAAGTTCACCATTTCTGCATTCCTCGATGTCAAATATTACGGGCGGTAATCTTCCAACCTGACTCTGTCTTTCTTCTCTCTTTCTCGTTTTGTTTATCCTGACCTTGTTTGTTCCATCGCGCGAGTTTATTTTTGGCCCAGTGCCACGTGCGCGGATTTATTCAATTAGGTCAAATAAGCCTTACCACGTCACGTACACAATCAATGCGCGTCATAACACATAGTTCGGAATTCAAACGCCCTATTAGGTGAATAAAAACATCCTAAGAGTTCGGTATATGATAAAGATATCATCATGACACGGTGTTGTTCCCGCACTTTGTATCAGCTCTCGTTCTCGGAGTCTGATCGCCGCATCGACCTCGACCTGCGGTCTCGGTCGATACGGCGATCAGACTCCGAGAACTCGAGCTGATACAAAGTGCGGGAACAACACAGTGTCATGATAATATATATATATAAAGCCTCCGATCATACATTATTTCTTGTTTTCATAAGCAGATACGCAATTTCCCTCACGCATGGAAAACTTGTCCAAGTGGTGATACTCGCGCACAAAAACTCTCGCAGACAAATTCGTCTGAAACAATCTTTGTCTCTGCATAGTGTTGCACGCGCGTCCTTGACTGCGTTGGTATATGGGTGTACATGCACGCTTCTCCGACAGCATTGGTATACGAAAAATCTTAATTGGTATACCAACTGTGGTCAGCGGAGACTTGCAATATTGTCTGATGCACTATGGTAATTAACCCATCAGAAGTCTACAATTTACTCTGAACTATGATAAGGTGTATTATACCCCAGTGAGGTGGATTGTTTTGTTTCTCTGACTGCCATGTACTCATTATCTTCCGACCATTATATAATCTGCCAAACGGTAGATATTCATATTGAGCCAGCCTTATGCTATCAAACTGAACTTTTATGTTTGACATGGAATGACTTTATCATATTGAACCAGGCTTGGTTATCAATGTGAATTGATATATTTTACCCGTAATGATATATCCACCAAGCAATTAGAGCAGACATCCCATTCTGCAGCATGTACATGCAACCGTATAGGCATTCGACCGTATTAATCGTCGGGCTACGTTAAGTTGTATTGATTTCATAATTTGTATTTTCTCTTATCGATGATAACATTATTGTTTGCATAGCAAAATATTGAATATTTGTACGGTCAGAAAACTAACGATACCACATATTTGCGTTTTTTCTAAAATACAGAAATTTCTGAGGCTACCCGAACAACAATCCATTGATCGGCATAGAGGGAAATCTGGTCCTCCAGGTGAAATTACTATCAGTGAGATCTACGCAAGTTGGGATAAACTTCACGATGGGAATGACAGAAACTATAACGCAATGATGGCCGAAGAAAATCTGGTGAGACAATTTAATCACACATTAAAACGGAGATGAAGTATCCACTCTCTATTAAGTTATCTTCAAGGAGAGCGAGAAAATTACGGGTTAACGTCGGATTCCGCAATATTCCAGCTATAGCGACAATCAAAAACATTCTGAGTATTCCAACAAAAACAATCTAATAACCCAGCAATCCAGAAGTGATCATCACAATACATTGACAACATGTACACACAATAAAATTTATACAACAAACCGATTTCTCTCAAATAACCTAAAATACAATCTTATATTACCCGACTAAAATATCCTCTAGGGAAAACCGTGACGAGTGTTCGTACTTTTTGTTTTTCGAAAAATAACTGAGACGGCAACCTTAGTAATGGCGTGAAATTATTAAATCTAAACGATATCTATCCAAGGAATGAAACTTTGAAACGTACATGTCATAGCATTGTTAATGTTATAAATATTGTGAATGCAAACCAGCATTTTTGCGATAAATCACTGAAACGATTGCAACAAATGTTATGCATGAAGATATAATATAATATAGCGTTGACCTTTTTTATATATTTTTCCGCTCAAGTCAGTATATATGTAATTTTGCGACAAATATTATATTACCGCGCTAAATCTCCATTCCAAGATGTCCACCAATTCGTTTGACCTATTTTTCTGAATACCCAAATTATCAAGGCACGTTTACACATGCCGGTGTCACGTGTGTCTCGGGTTTCAAAAATTTCTATATTATGCAGTATTAACCCTACCTGACCTGGGGGTGGGGGCGAAATGCCCCCCCCCCAGCAAACTTTTTGCGCTATTTCCGGAACGATAAAAAATGGAGAGCTGAAAATCCGTGACTTTATAGTTTATCATATTGGGATCATTTTGAGCCTATTTGCATAACCCGAACAGAGGATCATGGGGAAATTCAAGATGGCGGCCACGTGGGGTCCCAGAATAGTGATGTTTTTGTCATATTTCTTCAAAATTTCTGCTTTTCCGCGATGAAAAGCGGGCGAAAACTATTTTATTTCACATCACATTAATATTTACTATTTTATCATGCAGTTTTTGCGGAGAAATTGCATAAATAAAAAATTCGGAAAATCTGACTGAAAAATTGACCAAAAAATGCCGTTTTTGAAAACGACGCCACTGTGATGTCACCAAAGCGGCTATCTTGGATTTTTTTTACATTTTCTGGTAGAGCTTGACCGAAGTGTATAGTGTTGTGGGTTTCAGATCCCTAGATCAAGGGATAAGAAAAATCACAGGTCCCAAAAACCCGGGCCAGATAGATTAAGGACTACAAAAGCTCAAGATGGTCAGGTCAGTTCTAATAGTCTCTCAAACCCAAAATACTTGCTTATTTACATAACTTTACAAACAGGCTATCAGTGTTGCCTTGTTCAACACCATACCTTATATTTTCCTGGGCAGTTAATCAATGAATGTTCAATTGCCTCACGATCATTCTCACAAATAATGCTGTCCGTGAAAGATGTAAAAAAGAGTGCTAGGAAATAATATGCATCGTATTGTTTGTTGTAAGTCCCAGTATAAGTTTGAAGCACAGCATTTTTTCGTATTAGTTTCGTATTTTGACTGAACTCAGAATGCCTTCGTATTTAGTAGGTGTCCACAATTTTCTAAGACAAATCCATTGGGTAATATTGAATATAATAGATTGTTCCCAATGGCTTAATATATTATTGATTATGCTTTCAGATGTCCGGATTCCAAGTAGCGAATGTGTCTTTAAGAATAAGAGCTGTAAGTATTCATTCGTCCGATGCTGTCCATAGATGATGTATCAAAGTATCGGTGGATATAAACGTTCGTATCTTATCTTTGAAGAAAATTGGTGTAAAGCTATCTGCATTTATGTGTGCCTCTACAAAGTATTCAAAATCAATCATATAAAATGATGAGAACGAATGAAAATGTCATATTCAGCAAGTTTCGATCTTGATTGCTAGAGCGAGCGCTTTGAATTGCTTTATTCTTCATCAAGTATGAAGAGTTCTAGAACAGATCATTCATATAAGTTATTGAGATAAACAAGTACTCTACAAGTGTTTTGTGATACGAGCAACGATGAAGATTATCATAGTGATCTTTACAGATTGGTTCAACTAATTGGATTATCCAGTAAGATATTGCTATAACTCTGGAGAATCACATCCACTGCTTTTGATTCAAAATATCCTATTATTTTAAAACCAGCAGACAATTTATGGATGAAACTGTTAGTATTATGCGAAATCGCCTTGTCGCAATTTATCTTGTGGTTAATCATTGATCACCATACCATTCTGTGTCCATATTATGTGCCGAGACAGTGACTTTGTATTTGCTCTCTATAGGGACCTCTCGGGGTCCATGTATGCCATGTTGAGCATACTGACAATGAAGATTTCCGGTCTGTGATCTGATAAGATGACGTCCTGAATTAGCTATTTTTTTTGCATTTCGTATTGAACTGTTCATAGCACGTGAATACAACACCGTCATGGGCCTATGCATCCTCGAAATGTAAACAACCTTGTGACCCCTGATAATGACGGGTTTTAAAATAACCAAGATATTGAATCAACATGCATTTCTCGCAAATAACCTCTTTGTCTCATCTGCATAATTTATATTTCCTTCTGTATAATTTATATTAATACAGGGGGAACTAATCGCCTTGACTGGGCCGGTTGGATCTGGGAAGGTAAACACAGTCGAATGTTGCGACATATTTATATTCAATTTATCTAATTTTGTGAAGAGATATGTCTATCGAAGTCCGAAATCCCTCACTGTACTTTGACAGCTTTCGTCACGCCCTGTTCTCAAAAGCCATTGGAATGTAAGTATTATAGCTCGGATCCCTCCCCTCCACCCCCAACACACACACAAACACATACGCGCGCGCACGTGAGCATTACCTAAGGAACAGCATTGCTCAGATGGTAATCTCGACTGCATAGGTGGGGTGGGGGTGGGTTCGATTTCCGCCTGCAGCTGAGATATTTCATATACAAATTACTCCGTGGGTACGAATGTAATTATGAGTAATTTTGAACCTAAACGTTCAATCGATATGACTGACCAATATTTTTTATAATATGTATCTCGATAACGCCTTGATGTTGGACGTTCATATGAACACCAGATATGACTTGTTCCGTGGGGCTTCCGGGGTTTGATCTGGGATGTCGTCCTGCACACTGCAGGTCATGGTAAGAATAGGCCTCAGCTCCTCAGGGAGCTTGTCGTAAGAGGCGACTAACTGAGGCACCCGTGGGGCTCCCGGGTGTGAAAAGGAATAGGACCCGACCCGTTTGGTTCCCGGGTGTGAAAAGGAATACGACCCAACGTCGTGATATGACTGAAATATAGTTGAAAGCGACGTTAAATCATATTCACGCACCCCCAGATATGACTTTATGCATCATATGGTGTCAAGATATGGGCACAGGTAAGGAGGAAAACATTGTGCGGAAGGTTCTGGACGCGACGTTCGTATCACGTCATATATGTTTGATATTCTCCGAATTTGAGTAAAAGCATGGGATATTATAGCCTCGATACACATTCAATTGCCTATTTCTAAAGAGGAAGTCGTTTACATTTACCGTAGTGTGTTTGTATGAACAGTATACGGTTTGAAGTGGGCCGAGACATAATCGATAATTTTGGACGGGTGTTACTCGTTGTTGGTAATGTAGAATTAACCCGGTCTGAATGATTATAATGATGCTATTTGTTTGGTTCAGCTCCCGAGAAGAAAGACCTGTGTAAGTCCCGATATATTCTGAACCACAGGGAACTAAAACTGTCGGATTTGATAATTTATAATTATTCTGGCTAGATTTTTTCACGACGAAAAATGTCCCGTATATATCGACTTCTAATCCCAAACAATATAATGATATTTTAGGGCATATTCCTATGTTTTATGAGATTAGGATGATCTACTGTGCATTGCGATCAGCTGTCCTTGAATTCTTTCTTTCACTCACGACAGTCCAGCTTGCTGCTAGCCGTCCTAGGCGAACTTCCTCTCATGAAAGGAGATATACAAGTAGGTGGTAACGTTGGGTATGTTCAGCAGCAGCCATGGATATTCCACGCTACTCTGAGAGAAAACATATTGATGTCAGAAAAGTTCGACGAACAGCGTTACCGTCGTGTTATATATGCATGTGGACTGGCCAAAGTAAGCATGATTGTCTCAGTGCTATGATAATAAACTTCTGCACTTTTATAAGAAAAAATGGATGAAATGTTCCGACTTTTGAAGATATTACCCATAAAAGTTGTCTCACAGTTTAGCTGTTCTACTTTGTAAATAAACATGATAAAGGATGTCCAAAATTGCTAAACTCTACGTTACAATTATTAGTGCCCATATAGTTAATAATACTTATTTCTTTTAATTGATTTAAACTAATTATGCAGACTAATAGAACAACACACAGTGTCACCTACAGTCGTCTTACAGCAGGTCATATATATTAAGCAAAATAGATGAGAAAACGTATGTTTGGGGTATATACAGGGAAACAGGCCGACCATCAATATTCAGCCATCGTCCACAAAAATATGTCCACTTCAATAATAGAAATACCTATCACGTTCGACAGTTAGCACCAATTTGAAAGCAGAATAAAACGCAAAACGTGCGTTACCTGCAAGATAGAAGCGGTCAACAGCTTTGTAATGAAGGCAGCTAGACATGATGATGTTATATTTGTAAAATACTTAGCATTGGAAGATATTCTGAAATACAAAAGAATTACAAGGTTTTATCTAGAGCATGATGTATCTCAGTCACTCTTTGTTTGAAAAAAGTGCAATTGAACAATACTGAGATGTAAAACACATGTCGTTCACACCTTCCTTAACCCCCGAGTTATGCGGAACCAGACACAAGATGCGAAAGGTATTTTGGTGCCAGTGTGCAATATTCATTGCGAAGCTGAGAATAGAGGCGTTTAGTAGAATAACTGCAGCGGTTCTCGGTCGTTTTTAGTATATAGTAGATCCCGTTTATAGGAAAATAATATTATAGTCGTTTTAACTGAAAGAACCGTTTACTTCAAATTTTTTTTTTGTGATAGGATATTGGTATGATGCCTCATAAAGATCTTAGTCTGGTAGGAGATCGAGGTATTATGCTCAGCGGAGGTCAGAAATCACGGGTATCACTTGCCAGGTAAGCATGGAGTGTCCTCTCTGTGAAGTTTAATACTTCTTAAATGAGCTTAAATATATTATGGCAGCAGTCCTACTATCCACCGAATTTATGCCTTGAAATTCTTGGACCAGGGTGGTAATTCTCCAGCAGTACATGCACTCACCCTACTCTTTGAAAAAAACGAATGTTGTGTAGAAAATAAAGCTTGGTACACATGTATATACATTTCTGTACTATAAGTAAATCTTTTTATATTGACCTCATCTACCAAAGCATAGGAGGCGTCTCCAAATATTGTTCGGTTTATCGTCGAGAAATCTGTAATATTTTCTTGATATCGCGAATTCCAAAGATGAGAGAGAACGGAGAATTTTTTTTAGAAAAAAACGAATGATTCGCGAAATCGTTTTTCTTTCGCTTTATGATCGGTTTTCATTGAGAAATCTTTCTCGAAAGAAAAACAAAATATTGCGAATCAGTCGATAATCCTTCTAGAATTGTTCTCGTCGAAGAAATATGGGTTAGAAACCGATTGAAAGTAATGTCGGTTTTGTCTTCGCCTAGCTTGGTAACCTGCCTAGCATGTTACATTGCTGACATATACCGGTAGACTAGGGAACCAGGTTACTGGTTCTATGCAACTGCAACTAAATATCCCATATATGTGCTCGGCTCCACTGATATACCCATAATACATAAATTCACAGAAGTGTATTCCCAATGTTTATAACCGTTATTATATATAGAACATGTGTGAAAAAATATAATGCCGACGATATTCCCTGTTTGATTTTAAATAGTGAAGACCGGAGATGGATCGTATGGGCGGTCAGATGTTCAACCGGACTGATAATCGCGAGAATACGAAACATTTATTAAGTATAATAAAATAAAGCTTATGAGAATGTGATAATTCAATGCAGTCTGTTTTAAAATCGCGATGACATGGTTGTTAGCATTACATTGTTAAAGCGGCAGAAACAGATCAATTTTATCTGGGCATATACTTTATGTAGCAACCTCACACATAGTGGTGAATGGTTTCGCGATATTATCTCGAAGCTTTCTTGATAAAAATTTCTCGGCCTTCTCTAGATCAACATAAAACCATTGATTCTCGATGGGTAAAAAAAAGACGAATAATCAACGATATCGATAAAATCGATCGGGAATTTTGAAAAAGATTTGTTGTTTTTTCATATTTTTCCCGATATGATGGTGATTTCTTCGAGAAAACCGACGAAAATCCTCGACTGAAGGATAAACGATTAACGGAGACGGACGCTTCCCTATATTCAGGACATCCATTGAATGCCGCCCACGTTGGACTAGATTCCTGAATAACAAAATTAACATTCGACACAAATCAAGACACTTATTTGTCGGTTCATAATTCCAAGAGATAAACATTTCTTTTCACATGTTTAATAGTATTAAGATGACAGCATTAGCAACAATACAACGTTGTTACAGAGATAACTCTGGTGTGAACCACTACTGTTTATAACAATAACAGACGATGGAAACCTGTGATCAAAATATAGAACATTTCCTTTCAAGCTTTATTTATAGTCGGTGTTCAAACATACAAACATTAGCTCTTAAGCTAGTCTTATCGACTTATCAGAAAAGAAATCTAAAACTATAGGATAAGAGAAAGACACATATATATATCACATAAATGACGAGGTGTATTATCACAGTTAACATGGTATATGGTATAGAATTCGTGAGATAAAAAGTAATAATAGATAATAGCATACAACTGACATACATGGATTAGGTAACTAGTTTTCACATGGCACAGATTGCACTGACAGTCTGGAGCACTCCATGTAGATAAAAGCTTTTTTAATACTTTAAAATCGGTTGCTAATCTAAACTTGTTAGGGAGTAAATTCCATAAGTGAGCACCGTAATATTTAAAAGAGCTTGTACCTGTCTTCACTTTTATAGCATCTTGTAGCGTGACAATATTTTTCCTTCTCAAATTTTTTATGTTACTTCGGAATTGGAACAGGTCAGAGAGCTATTTAGGCGAAGCACCATTTAAGGCCTCAAACACTACCCGAGCTATACATTTAAGCCTGTTGAGTTCCAGGCTAGATACACCAGTTCTAATTAAGATATCATTGTACGAACTATTAAAATCTTGATGTACATATTTCAAAGCTCTAAATGTATTTTCTCTAGTTTCTTGGTATTTTCCTTACCACATAAATGCCAGATAATTGGACAATAATTAAAATGCGATGAAATGAACGTCTTATAAATACATAGTCTAGCCGCCTTGTCTATGTAGGGGGATAATCTATAGACAGCATTACGTTGTTGACTAGCTTTCTTGCATAATGTGGAGATATGGGTACTGAAATTAAACTTTTTGTCCAGATCGATGCCTAAAAGTTTCACATTGTCTTTGCATTCGATCCAGATTCCAGATTACCAATCCGCAATTCATTCCCTTCAGTCTTTGTGTTACAAAGTAACATGCACTGAAATTTGTCGGGATTAGCTTGAAAGTAGTTAACCCTAAGGCATTGTAAAATCCTTTTAGAGTCATTCTCCAGAAGTCGTTTCACCTCTGGAATAGTTTCACCAATGGCTGAAAAGAGTTATCATCGGCATAGTTATATAGCTTTGAGTGAACTATACATAAAAACAAATCGTTGATGTATAAATAATGTACATGTGCAGCTATAATACGATAGCAGGCGTCTGATCTGACATTCAATATTCAGCCGTCAACAATAAAGATTTCCCGCGTCAATAATCGAAAGACCTATTTCACATGACATAAGATAAAAATAATAAAACAAGATTGTTGCCTACAAGAGAGAGCCCTGCCGCGTTGTACGACGACAATTTAAATGATCATTCTATGTTCAAAATGGATGCGAAATAAAGACATTCCCGTATTTCCTACTACTTTCGTGTTTCCTATTTTTCGTATTTCGTATTCTTCGTATTTCCTATTGCATCTCGTTGGACTGTAGAGGCAAATACCACATCGTGAAAAGTTCAACATGATGGAATAACTCCATGTACTATCTCTCTTTTAGGGCGATCTATAAAGATGAGCCTATTTATCTGTTAGATGACCCATTGGGACCAGTAGATATGGACGTTGGCAAGCATATATTCCAGCAGTGAGTCAAGATTACATTTTTGAAGTTATTCAGGCCGATAACACCCGTCTTTTAGACGAGAGGTTGGAAGGAAACACGCTTCTGATATACTATTTTCTCTGAAAATTATTGCTGTTTCATCCCTACTCTATAAAGTATGCTCTCTCGGACGTTCAGAACTGAACGATAATTCCTTATCAGGAAATCAATGTAGGTCATGTTATACAGGTATGCTTTCAGACCCACAAGTCGCTTTACCGAAAAGCTGCACCTGGTTCACATGTTCCATGCCTCGATTGTGCAAAAATGTGACAATTGGACGGCGTATATAAAGGACACGAGATTTTTCACGATGTGTGTCTTTCTCGTTAAATCGATTGAAGACAAACCATTTTTATCCATTTCTAACTCCAAGCGTAGAAGACATTTACACAGTTTCAAGTATTTGACAGTGTTTGATTAACATATTCTTGTTCGTAGTTTGGGATACGAGATATATTGAAATGTTCATTCTACAGTTGCATCTGTGGGTTCCTGAAAGGGAAGACTAGAATTCTTGTGACCCACCAACTGAAGTACTTGAAGTCCACCGATAGGATTGCTATAGTCAAAAAGGTAAGACCATCTCGGACAGAAATTCGTTAGTGTGAAGGGTAAGGCCGCCGCGAAAAAGAAATCTACGATGTTTTCTGGGCTCGTCTAAACATCAGCGTTGTGGAAAGGTGTGCCTAGGCACGTATCTCTAATCATGCTAGCTAATTAATTTAATGAGTATGAACACCTCGTGAGTTCACGCGCTAAAAAAGGAAAAGGTTCGGAGAGGATTCTTCAAGAATGTTGAGTGTTTTAGATAGAACCCTTTCCAATCCGAATGCATCAAAGGGTTATTCACAAGTGAAATGGTTCTAGAAACCTTTGGTTCTACTTAGATCCAGTTTCATCCCAAAGGATCAAAAAGGGCTCTTCGTCGTCAAGTGACGAATATTGATTATGCCATTTCGTAGCTGATCGTTCATATTCCCATGGACGTCCCATGCATTCTCGAAGCACGTACCATACTCGCCAGGTTTTACAGACTATCCAGAATCAAGACTTCTGAAAGGTATGCATAGCAATTATCGAGATATCTACTATTGATAAAAGCACTGTTAATATCGTATCATCATTTTCTCCATTCCATCTAATTCTTAATCGAAGAATTGGGGCATTTCCCCTGTTTGAGAATTGAAGATTTTACTCAAAGATCTAACATTCGCTGGTTGCATTGCATGAAATCATAAACGATGAGATAAGGGTATTATTAACGAATTCAAAGTAAAACACGGTCTACACAGAAGTAAAACCATGTTTTAATCCAACTAGACACTGGATTTAGGTTAATTAATGTGAATGAAAGTTTACAACCTTCCTCTGTTCGGTACTTTATATGCGCCATTTAAAAAAACAATTGAATTTTTTTTTCAAGAATTTCCTATTTCTCTAATTTATTGTTTGATTGTCTTTTACACGCGTTTTTTTATTGGATATTCGAGTACATGGATGATAAAGGGCTGCGGGAATTTATGATACAATTAGCTGCATATGTACATAACCTTTCCTCAAATATTTATTGGGTGAAAAATTCCATGACTGACTATTGCTTCTCGGTAGACACAGACTAAGGAGATCGTATCCAATGATGGATACGGGAATATTTATGATATTTGCAAAAAAAATGTTTCATATTCGTCGCTTGTTTCCAATAATTATAAATATTATTGTTTGAAAGAATTGAAGCATTTTGATCCGTTTTATATTATATTTATATTGTTGGACTATTCAGTCTGGAATGGCGAAAATAAGTTATTGCTCAAAGATGTCGTTTTGTTCACATTTGTCCAGTGTACTAGACAAGATGGCCTGTCATATTAGCTGCTATACATGAATTATATAAATAGTTCTTCAGATAACCATGTCGCAACGAAGGAGTCAAAGTAAAGCTTTTATAAAGGGTTCTCCCACGGCTTTGAGCTGAAAAAATCCATAGGGTTAAGAGCCATTTTTCGTAAGACTGCATGGTAGTGTTCGTGAAGAAAATGTTATCTAAACTTGTACCGTTGATAATTGATTATCTTGAAATATAGAGAATATAATTCATGATCCACTCATAAAGCGGTAGCATGTAGGCCTGTATATATCTGACTAGTTCAAGCGACAATTTGAGTCTGCAATACTTGTTGAGTCTTACAATTTATGATTATTAAATTCATTAGCCATTTCGAATGGATTATTCGCATACAAACAAGTTCTTGCATAGATTCGACATAGCTATTGAATTGAAATTGAACAGGAAACTGAACAGGAAAATACGAGGTATGCACCAAAGCAGGAGTTTCTTAAACATATATGTCCTGGGCTTTTCGATTCCCCTAAATATTTTTCTTACCTTCTGAGCCAGGGGACTGGAACTTACCACGATATACCCTTGGATCAAGCTCTTTAAGAAAATTTCAAGGCGGTTTTTTTCGGACAAACTACACGATAAACTAGTAAATAATAGTCTGATGTGGAATCTAATAGTTTTCCCCGCCTTTCCTCGCAGAAAAACAGGAACCTTGAAGAAAACTTAGGAAAACATCATTTTTCTGATACTCTACATGGCGCCATTTTGCATTTTTTCATGATCCTTTACTCACAGGGTTATGTAAATAGGACGAAAATAACCCCGGGTATGATAAACTACAAAGTGGAGTGTCACAGCTCTCATTTTTTTTGACGATTTGGAGATAGAGGAGAACGTTTGGTAAGGGGTGGGATCATAATGCCCCCTCCCCCCCTCACAGGCGTGGTAGGGTCAAGACATACCATGCCTGAAATATATTGAACGCAGCAATAATACGGTAAAATAATATACTGAGGCAAAACTGCCCAGAACGAAACCGTCATTGTGAACGCAATTTTGAACGCAAGAATGACCTACATGAGGTAGACTTTCCATGATGTGTCAGTATTGTGACCATTGTGAACGCAGAGAATGGCCTACATGAGGTAGACTTTCCATGATGTGTCAGTATTGTGACCATTGCGAACGCAGAGAATGGTCTACATGAGGTAGACTTTCTTTGATGTGTCAGTATTGTGACCATTGTGAACGCAGAGAATGGCCTACGTGAGGTAGTATTTCCATGATGTGTCAGTGTTGTGACCATTGTGAACGCAGAGAATGCCCTACGTGAGGTAGAATTTCCATGATGAGTCAGTGTTGTGACCATTGTGAACGCAGAGAATGCCCTACGTGAGGTAGAATTTCCATGATGTGTCAGTGTTGTGACCATTGTGCACGAGCACAACAACGTTCCCTCCCAGTCTACTGTTATAATGAAGCTTTTCGTCAAATGTCATTACGGTCATTACAGTCCCTATATATTGTGTGACAACGCGATCCCATATCCCAAAACGAGGTGTCAACGTTCGCCACTTAACGACATACAACATACAATTCCCAGAGGGATCACGGCTTCGACGTGACGTATATAAGCATTATGATGGCAATAAGAACTTCATCTAGATGCTGCCCCTGGTGGAGCGAAAATGTATTGGGACATGCAGGCGTAAAATGGGCAGACCTAAAGGAAAGGTAGACTCGTTAACTTGAGAAACATGTATGACTACAAAATGAACATACGTCCTGGTTATTTGACGTTGATATCTCGAGTTTAATAATTTACCCAGTCGATTTAATAATATCAATAATTAATGTACACTTGGTCTCCATGTCAAACGTACTGTATTCTGGTCTCGGAACGGTAATGATTTCACTTTTGTTACCACTAGATTAATCTTACCTGGCGGAGAGGAGGTCTGGAGGGGCACATTCCGCCCCTCCTCCCTGTTGGTGTTTTTGCTCCTATCTCCGGAACGACAAAAATTGAGAACGGAGATTCCGTGGCTTTGTAGATTATCATATTGGGGTCAGTTTAAGCCTACTTGCATGACCCCGAGCAGAAGATCATCCGTAAATTCAAAATGGCGGTCATGTAGGTTACCAGAACAGTGATATTTTACTCAAATTTCTTCAAAATTGTTGCTTGTTTGCATATAAAAGTGGGACAAACCTATTTTATTTCATACTTGATTATTATTTACTAATATATCATGCAGTTTTTGCGAAGAAAACACATAAATAAAAAAAAATCGAAACAATCTGATCGAAAAATCGTCCAAAAATGCTTTTGACGAAAATGACGTCATTGTGACGTCATCATGGCGGTCATATTGGATATTTTACATTTTCCAGTAGAGTTTGTTCCAAAGATACGCTGTGGTAAGTTTCAGCTCTCTAGCCTTAGAGATAGCGAAAATATATATGGAGCACTTTCCACCTCTGCCCCACAGGCCAAGGTTAACAAGGCGGTTTTTTCTTCAATTTGATACTTCGAATCCGGGTATACACCAAATATTAGCGTTGCCTATCGACTGAATTGACCTCGCAGCCTGGCGAACGTGTTGCATTAGACACGCCGTAAAAGTTTCGCACCTGGCTAACCCCATCTTATGACGAGGTTAACCGTGATGAAGAATGTTTGCCAACTATTTTTGCTGAACGGTGGATATTTGAACAAATAGTGTTATGTTGTTTTCTCTGTAGCCTCCCTGCAGCGTCGCCAAAGCCGCTCGCGCAGTATGAGTGACGTAGAACAATTAAACTTTCCGAGAAAGGAACACGCGCTCGTTAGAGTAAGAGAGATTAAATGACACAAAATTAAATTAAAGGACACAAATACTCACGTAAAATTTATTATTGGATCAATAACATTTATACGTTTATTTCAAGGGTACAATAACGGATATAGCGTCTTTTGACGAACTTGAACAGCGGGGTGAAGAATATATCAAAGGTCATATGATAGATGGGGTGGAGCAGCGAAAGTTCCCTGAAGACAACAAATCAATGGAGACGATCGTAAGTACCGCAGTTATTTAATGGTATTTCATCGTCATAGCTATTGTGTGTCCTTTGGCAGCCTTACATTGTTTAACTTCTCGTTAAAAGTAACATATCTATGCAATGTTGCCATAGTTTAATACCTAGAAGACTCCCACAATGTATGCGTCAGGTAAGACTTGACAACCGCGGTCCGTCTTAGAGATATTCTAAACGAATCCAAGTTTACTTCTATTGCGTATGTTTCTCTGTATCTACTTAAATAGGTATATGAAATGAAAGTGAGTGCTAGTTTTATTGAGGAAAATATTGAAATTAAGTGAACTATTTTTAGAAAACTGTACCGCAGTGGAGGAATGATAGCAAACAAATATAACGAAATCCGGTAATTTTGCGTCATGACAATGGTTGTCCATGTTGGCATCCTGTATATCTTGAAGAAAATCTTGGTCACCTTCCATTCAGTAAGCTTGGGCATTGTTCCAGAAAACTAATGACACATTTTGAAGAACATGACATTGTAACGTCATAGCAAATATGCTTTCTCTTTTAAAATATAGAGTTTCTATTTCTTCCTATACATTAGAGTAGGTTTAAATAATTATAGATGTAGAATGCAGTAACAATCTCACATATGCAAAACTAATCCCGGTAACCCCTTATTTTTGCCCTTGATTTTGGATGTTCAATATCTACGATACCTCTTGTGGAGATAAAATAAAACAAAAATGACATTTTAATTCCGAATTGTCTGGAACTTCAGTAACGTTTCTCAATATTTGTGTATTTTCCTCCTGTGAAACAAATCATGGATAATAATAGTGCTGCAAAACTGTCACTTTTCTAGTTTGAAGATTCCTCGAACGGAGAATCCATTGCGCATGAGCAAAATAAACAAGGCGGCACAGGCATGCAAGTATACGCGGCATACTTGAGGGCTGGCTATGGATTGATGATCTTTCCTGCCTCCCTTCTGCTGGAATTTGCTGCAGTGGTATGTCGATGTAACAGTAATATTCTAGTTTGACACAGCACTGTATAGTCGTAGATCTAGAGTGTAATTCAGAAAACCATCTCTAATTATCATCACAATATCATCCCGGTGTAACCGTTTCAACACAGGTATAAACATCGGTTGCCATATTGACGCAAATTATCATAAGAGCAGACTAAAAGTTTCGAGCAAGGTGAATTATAATGGTGCACACATCTAAGCAAAATATAATCTTAATAAATTAAAATCCTATATGCTTCTCTATCGTATGGTCGCTACAGGATCTTATACTCGCCCATCTCCCTCCATGTTTTGTTTAAATCCGGGTCTTCAAACTCTTGACCAATCGTAGCCCATCTTCTGTACTCTCTGAAGACACGACTCGGAGTTGATCGATACTATCCGATCCGTAGCCGACTATAGCCGATTCGAGCCGGAGAAAAAAAAGCATGGCGACTTCGAAAGAGTAGACAGGGGGAAACATGTGGTCTGACAATGTCTGAACACATCAGTTACTGCGTGAATGAGGCCTTGAAGCGAGTATTTATTTATCTTCCATCGTCCTTTCTAATTCATGCATTTCCAACTTTATCTTTTCGTGTCGCTCGATTTTTGCATAACACGGTCTGCACACGCCTACGTGACAGCCACTCAGCTCCACAAACGAAGACAAAACTAACGATATTTTTCGCACTTTTTCATCATTCAACCGTAGCTTTTGGTTACTTCTTTTGACCACTTTTGTTTCTCATGGAGGCTGCCATGTTGCTGGCTGTAAACTTCCGGTGACTTCGGGATTGTGGCGGACACGATCGGACAAGTTCGGGAGTGGAAATGCCGCACCTAAAACGGATGTGATTGGTCCGTTTTCAGCACGGCATATTCATGACATGACATCACAGAACATGGAGAGAGATGGGCGAGTATAAGATCCTGTAGCGACCATACGATAGATAAGCATATATGATTTTAATTTATTAAGCTTGAGCAAAATACATCATATATCAGAACAATAAAGATTACAACACTTATGTATCCATCTTAATCTTTAGGTTCTATTGGGTTAGGTATTACTAGTCTAGGAGCCAGGATCGGGTTTTGGTGAAATTGTTCACCCATCGGCAAGATAATTTTCAGAGACCCACATACACATGATAACTTATAATTACTGAGGATATTCAATGCAGTGCTGTTCAACTAATACAGTGACAGGTAAACGAAAGGCGGTTGGGATATTCCAACGTTATCTTCCGATTTTAAACTACAGACTTCCAACTCCTTACGACTTGCCAGGGTAGATTTCAAACTAGTGTAAAAGTCGAGTACTTCGATGGTCACTCGAACATAGCGAGCAGTATACCGCACAACTTTGTTCGTATTTGTTCGCTGAAAGGGTTGGGTTGTAGATTCGCTTTACAGTAGTATATAATGTAAGGTGGTTGTGTTTGTGAGAAAGGGAGACGCGTCCGTCTATAAGACTGCAGTATGAGTTGATTATTAACTTACTTAATCATTATTTAATGAATATAGTTTGGAACATATCCAGTTATTTCGCCCCACTTCAATTCTGCAAGTTTATATTATCCGTATAATTATTATCCTTACCGTGCTATTTAGATATGCTTTCCGAACGTAGGTATTGCTTAGGATCCATTGCCCTCGCATGTTATATCATATTCATTGTCATCCTTTATTTGAACATAGAAGGATCCCCTATAGCTTGATCATGGGATGAAAATTCCCACTCGAGAGAAGGAAAATACATCTCAGTCGAGCCGCCGAGGAGAGGTAGAGATGTATTTCCCTTCTCGAGAGTGAGAATTTTCATCTCGGCATCAACTTAATATGGGATTCTTTCTCCCTTATAATTTAAATCATTACTTTAATCAGTATTTTGTTAAATATATCAACGACACATCTACAGAAACGTTGCTGGAGTGCATCATGCCTGCAGTACGTGTCAAGCGCAGTGACTGGCCAGCTGCGTCGCACGCGCTCACACCGCATACGTCTGTGGGATGACATATCCCAGATGATGTTACCGTATAATATTTACACTGTGTTATATGAAACAAAACTATTTTTGCTGAACTGTGGCGGTTTCCGCAAGGGTTCTTTGTCCAAAACAGTACGGTATAAATCGGTATAAACAGAACCTGTGGACAAACGTTTTCTTGTCGACTACCCGGAAGATAATCAATTTGCATATATTACTCTGCAAAACTTAACCCTACCTGGCCTGGGGGGGGGGGGCGAAAAATACCCCCCCCAGTGAACTTTTCTCTGCTGCTCCGAAACGACAAAACCGAGGAGGCTGAAACTTGGTGACTTTTAAGCTTATCTTATTGGGGTCATTTTGAACCTATTTTCATATACCCCGGGCAGAGGATCATGGGTAAATTCAAGATGGCGGCCATGTGGTATCCGCGAAAGTCGTGTTTTCAAACTATTCGCTCCATTTCTTCACATTTTCCTTGCATAATAGGCCTTGAAAGTATTTATTTATGCAAAAATAATTATTCTATATTTTATTGGATTTTTTCGAGAGAAAAATCGACCCCAAAAATGCCGAAAAATGACTTTCGGGAAGGTGACGTCACTGTGATGTCATCATGGCTACCATCTTGGATTTGTTTACATTTACCGGTAGAGCTTGAACCCAATATACTGTGTGGTAAGTTTCAGCGCTCTAGCCTTAGTGATAGAGAAAATATATAGGGGGGCACTTTTCGCCCCCCCGCCCCCAGGCTGCGATACACCCCAAATCGCCCAGGCCAGGTAGGGTTAAGCGAGATAACGAGATGGGATAATTCACCCAATATTCGTATATGGGATGAGCGCATGTGACGCAGTCTGACCAATCAAGACGTTCGACACGCTCCATCAGCCTTTCTCTCAGATTGTCGTTGCTACTAAAATACTAATTAAAGTATTGCTTTAAATTATATGGAAAAACAAGAATCCTATATTAACTTGATCACGGGATGAAAATACATATATTTTTCTCCTTTGGAGTGAGATTTTTGATCTCATGGTCAAGCAATATTGGATCCATTTAATCCAAAGTATATTGTTCGCAGATTTTCGTTGTCCTAAGCGACTGGCACTTGATCAACTGGTGAGTATGAATAGACAGCCATTATAGACCAGTGTCTAATGCAACAATTTGATAGCCTTGATAAGTTACGTTATAATCACCTGAGACTCATTACAGCAACTTGTAGAGGTGAAGGCATAATGAAAATATATTAAGGTATGGAAAACAGTGCCATTATTTACTCATTTCTGTACGAGTCTTCTAATATATTGCGAAGCGAACTACAAATAAGCATGATAAATATACATATTTAACTGCAGTTATTAACTTTCGAATAAGTTATTATAAGATTGTTGTTTTTTTTAAACGATCGCATATTGCATTGGTTAAACCTCGACTCGTTCAAGCTTATAATTCTGGATGTTATTCATTATTGCTTGAAACATTTTTCTGTTGATAAATCAATCTGAGTTGTTGTCTGCTCAGTTGGACCAACATCTGCTTCATATTATAGGCATAGATTCCTTAGAGCGTGGAAGGCTCTGACCTGTATGACGTTGTTATGACTGATACACAAATGCATTAGCTCCCCTCCCCTTCCCTATAAATATTGATGAAGTTTCCATACATATTTCTCAGATAAGGATGGTAAATGTACATTTACATAATTGTAGGAAACTGATATGCACACCAAGTTAGTAGGCATTGCAATACATAACTAAGTTGGGCTAATGTGCTGTTAATGCTTAATGTGGGATTATAATACGGGGCGCTTCAACACCGATCACAAACATTGTATATAGGAATTATATTGGCCAGTGGTTGACTGATTATAACTTCGCATGACTTACTGTTCCAGTAGAGGTTCAAGGAATTGATTAAAATTATAAATGAACGGGATGTCATGTGACTTTGAAGTGAGTATTTCTCGGTATTTCATCTCATTAACCCACTATGTGTATATGGATGCTTTAATATGTTATTTTGATGTTTATGCTTACACAGGACAAAAGAATATTTGAGGGTGTCTGTTCGGACCACCATTGGCTCTACCATTTGTAACAGTTCAAGACTTGACGGTTCTTACGTTGACAATGACTCGTCGTGTTTGTCAAATTTCACCGTCGCAGACGCTAACCATGAACAGCTGTATTATTTAATTTTCCTCGGCTGTTCATGGGTCACCTTTTTACTGGCCTTATCATTAATGGTAATATTAATGTCATTCGCCAGTCTCAATCTTCATCGGAACGTCCTTCCTGTCTTGATGACGGCCAAAATGAGATTCTTCGATTCCCAGCCAATAGGTGAGAAGACACGATTGAATTACAACCACTAGATATATTACATCTAACAATCGTTGTTTAAAAACATAGATACTGTATTACTGGAGATAAGTCAATTCAAGTTATATAAAAAATATCGCGTAAAACATAAAACCTGCTAAACTCTGAATTCCTCGAAGAGGGTTTCTGGAAGTTGGGAACTGGTAATCAAACAAATATGGAAAACAACTTCTTTGTTTAATAACGAGTGATATTCCTCTGCAGCTGAAAGCGTTGTCAGCAACTACATCAGGATGTCTCCAGCTAGTAACAAAAACGTTGTTATTCCAAGTAATTTGTTTGGTTAGTGGACCTTTCGTGGTGGTCCAGTCATTTCACAACAAAGTAAGGTCAGTAATTGCAGCAGCGTGTTTCTAAACACTTTTATATTAGAAAATATTTCTGTGAAATATATCAAAAGTCCTAGTGAATCGTCCTGGAGGGAAGCCCTAGAATTGGGAAAATACAATATATAAATATAACAAATATCTTAAATGACATTAAATCTCTTACCACAATCAAGATAAAAAACGTTCTCTAGTGAATTTGAGGGTACCAGTAAAACAGTATTAGTCGAATTAAGGACATATGATACATGTAAGTTACGTATGGTATGATTGATTAATAATTAATCTGTAACAATAGATAGCACAACGAAAGTTCAACTTTAACGGATTGAGTGGAGCCTCACAAATAGTCGTAAGTGGGGAGGTCAGACTTTGATGGAAATATGTCACAAATCTATTGTGATATAAATGGTGTAGGGGAAAACATTAACCGCCAAACCGTAGGTCATTACTCTTGACCTAACGAGGTAGATCTATGATTCATAGTTCTTTGAGTGTAAATGGGGAAGAAATAGGTACATAGGATCAACAGATGTGATCACAATAATGATAGTTGTGAGTGCAAAATGAAGGTTCATTGACAGTTATCTATAAACATGCATGGTCATACATGAACAGTTCTGTACATTCATGCATATAAATGGATACGTCTAACTTATTGAAATGTTGGCATATATCATATGTAAAATTGACACCACGCGATAAGCAATGTCACAAAGCATAACCAGTGAATGAATAAGTTTGTAATAGATACCACAAATCAGAAATAATGCGAAAACTGTTCATCCCTCTTCTAAGATTCCTGTCGTTAGAAGTTTTAGATTTCACATAATCACATGGACATTAAAGGATCTTATGTTACCGGGGTTGCAGAAATGAGTGCAACCATTGATATAACATTAAGTAATCGTGTGGCAAATTACGCCCATACAATCAAACCGTTTACCTTTCCAATGGCAAAGCATACGTCTCAGTAAGCTTTCTACGGTCGCCTCCCAATGGAAACACAGTACCTTAGTATGAAATTCTTTATAGGTCCTGGGTATAGATCTCATTTAATCTATTCCACGCGATTGTGTGATCTTATAGTCTTCAGAATGTGCAGCCTCCAACAACCAGTATACTTTATAAAGTGCCAAGATCTCAAGCAATGCCCTAAACAGGCAGTGGACAAGTGATACAGTACCGACCAGATTAAAGGTTCGCCTAACGGGCTCATCTAATGAACTAACGCGCTTCAATTTGATGCGCTCAGTGGGAGGCCTAACACGCTCCCTAACGTACGTCTAGCGGTCTGCTAACGTTCTCTTTATTCTACGTAACGCACTCGGACAATGGGCAGGTCTAGCAACTGCCAGACGCGACAGCGGGGGCTGGTAACGTGCTCTTTGTTCAACCTAACGCCCTCGGAGAAATTGACATGCTGGTTACACTAACGCGCGCTTTGCCCGACCTAACGCACTGGCGGGACGAATATGACCAGCAAAACCAATGAGGCATACATCTACGTAAACTGGAAGATAGGAAATGATATAATTAATTAGACATCTTCTCTTCAATGGCGATGACAAGCTAATAAATTTGATTGCATCGACACTAAAAATATTTGCCCCCGAACTAGAATTACTGGTAGTATCCGAAACATCAAGATATCTCATAATTTCGGGTTTGTTCTGCGAGCGCGTTACGTTGGACAAAGAGCACGTTAGTGTAATAGTCACAGTTATCCTAGAGCGTTAGGTTGAACAATGAGCACGTTAATAACGCATATGGCTTGTCAGGGTGAACTAAAAATAATGTCTCGGGACACAATGTCTATTTTTATATGTTTTTCTTGAGAAAAATATGTCATACCGGAGTTGCAAATCACGAAAAAAATATGCTAGCTAGGTTATTAGATAGTAGCCGGACATTATCGGATATTATTCCCTTTTATGCAGAGCTTATCAGCTACTCGGCTTGCCATTTACACGATGACAGATTACCTTGGTATATTTTCTCAAACCTGATCGCCTCATATCCATGTATCTTGCGCAGGTTTATGAATGAATGATTTTGATCCTTCCTAAAAGGCGATCAGAGTCATAACCAAACCCGTGTGTCGGATGTACTCAGATAATTTTGCAAGATCATTATCATTTGTTTCTGATGATCAGGTAAATAGATGCGGCTCTTATATAATGAGAAGGTTTTCGCCATTTCATATTAATAGTAGCCACAGCTGTCCCTTAGACACCACCCCAACACGCACACACACACACACACACACACAAGATAGGTCTGAAGGGAGTGAATAAGATACTTGTCAATCAAGGTGGACAGATGAAATATAAAGGGGAAAAAGACAGATCGAGAAATTGTCGCGATACTAGATCTGACAGCTGGGGTCATTAATGTGCTCTTTGTTAAACATAACGCACTCAGAGAAACTGGCATGCAGGTTACTGAAACGTGCAATTTATTTGACATAACGCCCTCGCAGAGTGTTGTCAGGCAAATCATTGAGGCATACATCTCCCTGTCCTATAATATAGAAAATGCTAGAATTAATTAGTTCGTTGTCCTCCTTTCAATGAAGATGACATGCGAATAAATTCGATTGCAGTCAAAACTGAATATAAATCCAGTCGAACTGGAGTTACTGGTAGTATCCGATAAGTGAATTATATACCTCATCATGTCGAGTTTGTCTATATATTCGTTCTGCGAGTGTGTTACGTTGGACAAAGGGAAAGTTAGTGTAATCATCACAACACTTATTCGAGGGCGTTAGGCTGAACAAAGGGAAGATTAATAACCTAAACTCCACAGAGTGAACGGAAACAATGCCCCAGTACACAAGGACTATTTTCGTATGTTTCGCTTGGGAAAATATGCCGTACATGAGCTGCATATAAAGCAAAATATATCCTAGCTAGGTTATTAGATAGGAGCCGGACATTATCGGACATATCCAGAGTTACGCAGTTATGACGAGGACCAAAGAGAGTGTCCGATGAAGCAATGCAGAATATAAAGGAATCGTACAAGTTACAATGTACCTTGCTTATGTCATTTATATATAAGAGAAATAAAATTGGTCCAAGAATCGAACCTTGCGGAATACCATAATCTACTTTCATTGTTTTTGAAAATGTGCCATTGTACACAACAGTTTGTGACTTTTCAGACAAGTAGCTGTTAAACCAACAGTTTGATTTGCCTCGGAAACCATAGTAGTCGAGTTTAGCGAGTAAAATATTATAATTGACGGTGTCAAATGCTTTAGATAAATCTAAGAAAGTAACAATACTGTAATATTTAGATTCCTTTGCGGAGATGAGTGTATCATATAGGGAAGACACGGCTAGTGATGTAGAGTGATTTTCCCGGAAGCCAAATTGATCTTTCGTGAGAATTTTATTAGTGTCCATGAAACTGGTTATTTTCTTGACAGCTAGTTTCTTGAGTATTTTGCTAAAGCATGGCAGAATAGATATTGGTCTGTAGTTGGAGATAATGGAAGGATCATCTGATTTAAATATTGGAGTAACCTTAGCATTCTTGAATAAATTTGGAACTTCGCCAGTGGCAAAAGAAGAATTGAGTATTCGAGAAAGCGGAGCAGAAATGTAATTAGAAATTAGTTCAATTAGTGACATTCTGATTTCGTCCAGGTCAGGGGCCGCTGATTTCAGAATTATTAATGTTTCCTGCACCTCGTTGGGACTAACCGGTGTGAATTCAAAATTATATGAGATAGGCATATCTACATGTAAGTAAACTTTGAAATTTGTGGTCGCGTTGTGTATTTGAGAATCGAGTTTGGAAGCAATTGTACTAAAGTAGTCATTAAAGCTGTCTGCTATTTTATAATTATCCGATATAAATTCTTCATTTACAGTGAATGAGTCTGTTGTTTTAACACGTTTATTTCTATTCATGAGCTGGTTAAGCACCTTCCATGTTCCCTTGATATCTTGATTGCTTTCATTAAATTTTTGTTCAAAATATCGTTTTTTAGATAATCTAATAATATGGTTAAGTTTGTTTCTATAAGTTCTATATTGGCCATGAGTTATGTCATTTTGGTTTACAAGGTACAGTCGATAAAACTTGTTTTTCTCATGAATCGATTTTAATATACCGTTAGTGATCCATGGTTTTGTGATCCTGTTTTTGTAAACTTTGTGTGATACTACCGGAAAAGAGTCCTCAAAAATCGGGTTGAACTCAGACAGAAATCTATCTAGCAGAATATTAGGGTCGTTACTATCGTGAGCAATGTCGTTCCAATTAACTTCGCTAATCCGTCTAGTAGAAAGTTCTATAGGCTATTTTTCGATAGGCTATGTTTTGGTCAATGGATTTTGATATATATTCTGTCTTTAAGATATGAAAAACTGGGAAATGATCAGTAATATCGGTTAAAAATATACCTGATAATAGGTTATTTTCACGAAAATTGGTGAAGATATTATCAATAAGTGTTGATGAGTGGGCTCGGACTCGCGTCGGTTTGGTGATTTGGGGGAAGAAATAGTGAGACTTTAGGATTTCTAGAAAATCTGTTGAAGGCGAATGACGATCTGTTTTAAACAGATCAACGTTAACATCGCCCATAAACACACAGTTGTTATTTTCAACGTCTGGTACATTCAGGACGCGGGGAATATGAAAATGTGGGAAATAATTATATATTTGAAAAAAGAATTATATAATCACAACAACAACAACAACGGCGAAGACACCCCCTGCTACCCAAGTCACTGTGGAAATAACATTTCAATTCAAATTTGATGCGGTCGGTACCGGCATACATAAGACCAGGCCAAGAAATAAATAACAGACAGAAAACAGAACATAACAACGCGACAACAAAAATATCGTAATATCTGATTTTACAGATAATCTATTCTTATTTATTATGCCTGAAAACAAGGCACGTTTGCATACATCTGCCGATGTTCAACTAAAACGTAATCTCCCTTGAATTCCTATAACTTTCCTATGTGCAAACTTAAAAAAGGTGGGGAAATGACCGCGACTGTGATTGTCGGCAGATCGAATTATTACAGCACGTAATATTAGGGTGGGGAAAATGTCGCCTGGGGAATATGTCGTGTACGGATAGTGTCGTGGAGTAAAATGTCGCTGGGGAACTGTCGCTGGGGAAACTGTCGTCTCGGAATAATGTCGGTATTCCTTCACAAATATTAGAGTGGATAGAAAACCATCAGACAACCGATCCCGGGCATTTCTATTACTGCAAGAAACGACTTTCTAGTCCATAACAGAATAGTGGATGAAAACTGTCGCATTTTTGTTTAGTGTATCGTGTATTGCTCCATTTAGTGACAGTTTTGTGTGCAATTTTAATATCGCCCATGAATCAACTTTACAAATTGCTAAACTGTGATGTATTCAGTGTCATCTTAAATAAAACTGAATATTGACAGAGTAAATGAGTAATTTATCGATGAAAGTGGACAAATGTAACGAAACGAAAATAAAATGTAACATCCTTATTTTAAAGAGCGCATCGTTATGTCGGCAAATGCGAACACAACTCTCAATAACTTTATCAACTTGTATTTATCAGTAATGTTTTCATTCATATATTTATTGAGTTCTAGGTTGAAGCCAGGACTCTCTCGCCCAGTCCGGTTCTTGACTCTCCTTCTGTTCTATGTACCTAACGCGCTCGAAATATATAATGAACATTCATGTAATGAATAGCCAGTGAGTACTGCAGTTGGCATGGCTGCAGTTTTCAGCGTGTCAGTCACAGGACTGAAAAGGATTTGAGCAGGTAGACCAACAGTAAAGCTTGGCATTTCAATTTTCACCAGCAACACCAGTATTAATTTTTCCTCTCTCTCTCTCTCTTGGCACTGACGCCTCGTGATACGAGCGGGCATTTGGAACTGCCGAACGGAAATCTACGTACCTGCCACCCGAAATCTCCGAGAATTTGAGAATGATGACCCCCGCCCGGTTCTTTAATTTTCATATTTTGCAAAGTCTGAAAAGGTTGGACAGTCTATTTTTATATTTTGCATAAAAAAAATCATTTGTTTTTATTTTGTTATCAATGACATATTAAAAGATAAAAAATAATAAAATTTTGCAAAGTCTGAACAGTCTATTTTCGTTTTTTTTTTTTTTTTTTTTTTAATTAAGAAAAAATCAATTTGTTTTATAGAGGTCATTTGTTCTCTGTAAAGCCTTTGTCGGGAGACACGCGAATAGGTGCGAAATGGGCAAAGCACAGGACAATGCAGCATAGGCGTGAAATGATCAATGGGTTAAACTAAAAGTACACAGGAAAATATGAAACTTCCATTGACATAGTCCATGAATAGGTTTTTGCTGTATTGTTCTTGGTAAACCCTTTGTCAGAAGGCACACGAACAGGTGTGAAATAATATGATAATTTCAGCGCATATGCGCAAAACTTCGAGTAAAGAACAAGAGAGGATATGGATTACATAGACTGATATGATATGGAGACCCCATTCTCAAATCTTTACTTTTCAGTGGGATTAAGGGCGTTCCATAAAACTTCCAAAATTCCCACTCGAGAGAAGGAAAACACATTCCAAACGAGCCGCCATTACTTGAATAAGTGTTCTGGTAAAAATTATTAACGACACTCTGAGAGAAACGAGACAAGAGCGCATCATGCCTGCTGCTTGTGTCGAGCGTCGTGATTGGCCAGCCTTCTTTCTGCGCGCTCATCCCATTTGTGTGATAATGAGCTCGTTATCTGGCATAGGTTTTAAAGAGTATTAATGGGAAAATCCCATCATTTGCTGAAAGTTTTGATAAAAGGTATACCCTAAATCAGCGGTCAGTACGGGTGTAGGACAAAACCATAGCGGGCAAAACCCCAGTGGACAAAAACCCCGCGGACAAAACCCCGCGGACAAAACCCCAATCGGACAAAACCCCCAATTTTAACTTTTGTATGAAAAAATTATATTAGCCATACAACAACATTAAGAGATTTTATCTATATTTTTTTATTAAATTAAGGTCAATATTTACATGTTATGGTCAAAATTTACACACACAAAATGTGACATTTCGCATTTAGTTTTCTTTCTGCCTAGTAATCTATCTAAATCTAGTAAGTCCATCTAATATAGTCTGATATTATGTACAAGGCCTCTCATGGTAGCCTTCTTGGTATACATATGACCAAGGTAGCATAACTTTTGTCTACCTTTGTTATTACGTATAATTTCCATGGTGATCTAATGACACTTCGATTGATTGAAATTGCAGTTTAAGGGCCGCTTCCCATACGGATTTCGCGGCCCACATCAATAATAAATAATAATAGTAAATAATGATCCTTACATTAAAGTTTTAAATCCATTTAATCCTATTGTAAAATGTACTAGTATAAACTAGTATAATTAGTCATCAAGAGCAGTCCGCTAGTGGAGATTAGGGGAAAAATGTTTATCATTGGGGATTAATGAAAAAAAAATACTCAGAATTAAAAGCATATTTAGAAGTAAACACAAATTAAAAAAAAAAAAAATGAAGTGGTGTTTTGACTGGGGTTTTGTCCACTTTTCCTGTTTTGGGGATTTTTGTGTTGGGGTTTTGTCCACTGGGGTTTTGTCCGCTGGTGTTTTGTCCGTTGGTGTTTTGTCCACTGGGGTTTTGTCCGTTTCCCGGTCAGTACATCTCGTTCCATATTTATGGCGTTTTTCACATTTACCCGTGTTAACCTTATGGGAGCCTGTCCTGGTACAAGGTGGGGGTGGGGGAACTGCTTGTGATGTAATTTTTACTTCATATTGCCTTGTGCTCTCTGGGGGGTGACTATCTTTAATCAACCTATTGGGTGAAGCCCAGGGGGAATTTCTAGTACATGTACATTAGCAGGTCAAATTGTATTGTCTGAAACATCCCGGGCGTGGTTAACCATAACGGCCCAATGATTGTAACACATTCATGTTGAGCGACTGGTGACGTTATAGCGATTTATGCAAGGTGGATCCCAACATATCCTCTGTTTTGTGTATAACGGTATCATGATTTATAAGTGACGTTAATTATGAGAAAGAACGATATGATAAAAAATCCACTTTATCAGAAGAAATATATATGTATGCGTATGAGCCAGAGTTTGTCACTAGATAGACCGCACTGCGGTGGCCTAATGGTTAGAGCGTCGGTCTCGTAAGCGGTAAGTACTGGGTCCAATCCCAGGGAGGGTCATACCGAAGACTTGAAAAATGTAACGCGTTGCTTCCTCGCTTACGCTCAGAATTAAGAGGATAGAACAAGGACTGGTTCACTCGGTGTCAGTATAATGTGACTGAGTGGGTTGTCATGTCTGCCAACGGCATGATATTTCAGTCCGACAGCACTATAAAATAGCAACATTAGATATGCACTGTTACAAGTTGGTACCACCCTTCCCCCGCCCTCCCTATCCTTCCTTGTCGTGATATGATTGAACAAATGTTGAAAGCGACGTTAAACCCTATTCACTCACTCAATTGTCACTAGACAATGCGTGATAAACATAGGTAAATTATAATCAGTTGTGATACAGGAAATCACTGTAAGCATAATGGCGTTTACCCAGAGTTACTCTAACATATTTTAGGGCATACATGAAAGAGAGAACCAGCCAGTTGTCCCTCCAGAATGCAGCGTAGGTGTGAAATGATCAGTGGTATAAAACAATGCTACAAAAACGAATCACATGCCCGCCGACATAATCACCAAACATGTACTTTACCTTATTGTTAGGGTTAGGGTTCTAATTAAATACAAAATTATAATTCGCCATATATATTCAATAACAATAGACGGTACCAATTTTACGTTGTACGGACATTGCCCGCAGTGGACATTTCCCCCAGCAGACATTTCTCCCAGTGGACATTTTCCCCAGTGGACATTTCCCCCATCCCATATTTTTAGGTTATTTTGAACATAGTTTTTAAATAATTTGGCAATAACACAATTTTTTTTATGTTTTTTTTTATTTTCTATATATAAGGATATAAGGATTTCCACATATGTTTTACGATAAATGAGTCACATAGTGATAAGATATAATACATATACACAGTATATATCAGTATTATACAGTCTTATAGCACATATGTTTTACGATAAATGAGTCACATAGTGATAAGGTATAATACATATACACAGTATATATCAGTATTATACAGTCTTATAGCACATATGTTTTACGATAAATGAGCAACATAGTGTTAAGATATCATACATATATACAGTATATATCAGTATTATACAGTCTTATAGCACATTTTAAAACAACATAAAAGATATTTACATGATATATACTGTTCGTATAGGTCGGTGTCACGAAGCCATTTGATGAGAATAAAATTGAACTAAAGTGAAAACTGAGGTAAAAAATAGAACAAAATTATATTGTTTAAAAATACATTTTTATTTTACCACTATGTGATATAATGTTTTCATAAAATGTTAAAATATATACTGCCCACGCGCAAAATGACATCTTTCGTTACTACTGCCCGACTGCGCAGGAGTAGCACGATGCGACTTCTAACAAAAACCATACCATTCGTCGTCTATATGCAAAGAGCTACAAAATGACACCCCACACGGTCCATTTGGATCACGGATGGTCCATCTCTACCCCATACACCTTCCTTCGCACCCCCAAAATGCCCACTTTGGCTATTACTCCTGCTGATGACGTTACCAACGACGTCACAGATGACGTGGACATCCCTCAAGTCGTGGTCTACAACACCGAAGGCTTCTCTTTGACACCTTACACGACCCATTCGGACCAAGAATGGTCCCTCAATCGCTCAAACACACCCCCATACCCCCAAAACGTCCGCTTTCGCTACTACTCCTACTGTTGGCGTCACCAATGACGTCACAGATGACATGGACACCCCTCAAGTCGTGGTCTATATCACGAGAGCTTCAATTTGACACCCTACACGGCCTATTGGGACCAAGAATGGTGCATCAATCACTCAACAGACCCCCACGAACCCCCAAAACGCCCGCTTTCGTTACTACTCCTACGGTTGACGTCACCAATGACGTCACAGATGACATGGCCATCCCTCAAGTCGTGGTTTATACCGCGATAGCTTCAATTTGACACCTTACACGGCCTCTTCTGACCAAGAATGGTCCCTCAGTCACTCAACAGACCCCACGAACCCCTAAAATGCCTGCTTTCTATACTACGGCCAGAATGCGCATGCGCAGAATGATGAAACCGGACTAGACACGAGTCCAATCCGACGCTACCCCAAGAGGACTTCAAAATAAGGTCTCATACGGGCCAATCGGACCAATATTGGTCCATCTCGACCTCAAAACGTCCATTCCAATGCTCTTTTTCTACTGCTCATGCGCAGATAGACGATATTCCCACCCCACACCCATCCAGTTGGGTGCTCCCCCACCAGCGCTTCAAACGGATATCCCCCACGACCCATTCGGACACTTTGGGTCCACTTCGACCCCAAAACGTCCTTTCCAATGCCCTTTCATCACAATTCCACGGACGTCACACTAGCCCAGTCGGATGGTCCCCCACGAATGCTTCATGATACCTCATACGGCCCAATCGGACTAATATTGGTCGTCGCGTCCATTCAAATATTTTTTTTCTACTGCGCATGCGCAGAATTACATCAGGTCCATCCCACACCCATCCAGTTGGACGCTGCCCCACGCGTGCTTCACAATGACGCCTCACCCGACCCAATCGGACCACTATGGGTCTACCTAGACTCCACAACGTCCACCTCGATCTGCCTGCCTACTGCGCATACGTCAGCAGCACTTTTCAACAAAAGTCAACGCATGGCCTCGAGACCCCTATCATCGTATTCTACATCGCGAGACAAAGAAAACAAGGGGTCACACCTCATAGTAAAATCCACAAGAAAAAAATATGACCACCCCTACATGCATTCCCCGGAGATTAACATTGGAAGTCACTGGGGTCTAATGTAGGGGGAGATAACTCTTGCTGGGCCGTCACGTGACCGGAAGTGACATGTGATCTGGATGTCACGTGGCTGGATATTACGGATGACGTCAATTTGATAAGTAGTAAAAGGGGATATTGGGTCTTATTTAGGGCCAGAAACGTGCGAGATAACCAGGAATTGTGCCAACACAGTTATCTGCCCCTAAATAGGCCTCAATCGGTCCTTTATATACTACTAATATCAGGATGAACCTTCATGTCATTTACATAAAACAAATCAATCAAAATCTCACTGTCATCTTGGATATCTTTTACCATAATATTGAGATCCTTATAAGACCGTGAGACAGCATTGTCGTCAGCATAATTATATAGTGTAGATTTTTTAACAAAGCTAATAAACTCAATCAAGAATATGTTGAATAAAAGAGGGCCTAATAGTGTTATCTGAGATGCAGACCCGGAACCTGATATGCCTGAGGGATAAATGTATGTGGATATCATACGTATATAGTTGTATATATGAATGCCTAATTTTAATTAATATCTCTCGTAACATTTATCCAGGATTGTTTAAGCATTATACCCGGTTAAGCATGACCATTGCATCCGGTTCCGCAATATAGCATTGAGCCAGGTATATTATTTGATTATTTCATATTTTGGGCTAAAACTGTTGAAATATTCGAGTTTAAGCAAAGCAATTTAGAAAAGGCAATCTTCGTTTCAATTTGCTTATAATTTCCAGGTTTTCAGCACAATGTTTCGAAACTCGAGTCCTCAAAATGCATTATTGTGAAGATTCATGCTGAATGAACATGTCTCCGTGTTAAACTAAGATAAAATGTTAAATATTAAAGAATCGAAAACAACATCGCGTGTGTAACATCGACATTTGTAAAGAAAAATGATATTGTTGACGTAAAATGCTTTCACGCATCACGCATAATTGCTGTGTCACTCCGTCTTTGTGGAAGCGTGCGCGCGGAACTAATATAAATATATATACGGTATATTAAATGAAACTGCAGGTGGAGCAAATTTGCGACATCCATTTTGTGTTGTGCTGTTCATCCACGGCTATTGGATAAGTGCCGAACTTAGACATGCGCTATATTTTATGTAATGATGCGAGATTACTTTTGTTCTGGTTCTAGGCAGGTTGATCTATATCCCAATTATTCTGTCCGCACACTGTTCCATCTATATATCACCATGACTTGTGCTCCATAACACAATCTATGTTGCCTTGACTGAACTTAATCCAAAACTGAACCGTTTTGATGATGGCTCTATTGATTTTCATCATCGCTAGCAATATTTTCTTAGTTTACATATATTAGCATACTTTCCCACAAGAGTTGACATATTATGAGTTAAATAATTCTGTTGAAGTTGAGAGGTTAATCGCTATAGATTAGGCGGCCATATTAGAAAGGTGTTGCCATTATTACGGTTTTTACAACAGCTTTAACTTTCAACATTAGCATATTACTTTTAGAATGACAAAGCATTTCGAATGTTCATTCCATCGAAATGAAGACATTTTTCGGCAGTATGCTGCTCTTGTCCATTACTACGGTTCTTAGTCGAGCGTGGTCGTTCAGCAGAAGCCGTTGTCTTTTGTTGTCGAATGTTTAGTCCCATCCAAGTGATGTTCATTTCCACCGCATTCGTATATGGAGTTGTCCAGACAATGAAACACTTAAATCAGCCGGCACAGCATGTAGTGCGACGTCAAATTTAACCCAGCTGCCTTTTCAAAGAATGAGTGTATGACGGTATGATTGTTGTGTGTCGAGCCGCAATCAGAGAGCAAATTTACTCGAAGTTTAGTGCTGTGTTAATTGTTGCGTTTTATAGTATTCTGTTGTTTGTTGAAATACTTTGCAGTGTAGAATGGGAACGGATTAATGCTGGACAAAGTCTGTGTTGCCTTGAAATGAACATTCGACGATGTGTGTAAAAGTAAACGCCTATCATTGAAAGCCCCACGCTCAAATACGAACCGTAATATTGCGAATGTTTTATGTTACATGCACTACCGTAGACAAAGGAATCGGTATTTCGTCTTTCTGAACCAAAATTACCTTTTACTAACGAATCAGTATCCCGAGAATAGAAACAATTTATCATTAACGTTACGGAGCGGATAAAAGCACCAAATTTGGCAAGTAGCTCCCTTTATGCTTATTTTTCAATTTTAGCCTAGGAGCCCTCCTGAATTTTTCGGGATTTCCAAAATCCAAGATGGTCGACATATATGATGAAATCTTGGGTTATGGGCGACACGAGAAGGCCCCCATAGTTCCAAAGTAAAGGTTCTGCGACCATTTAACCTGGTTTTGGACATGCATAGCAATGCTTCCAATACACTACTATACACTGTATTCACTTCTTCCCGCTGGAGGACCACTATCGAAATATTGGAGTAGTATATAAAGGTGAAATTCCCGCGCATTGAGGCTCAAGTTGATGACGTCATGTGAAGCCGGCATCATTTGCGGTTCAATGCCAAAGGTCACTTCTGGGTCAAAGGTTACTTCCGTCGCAAGGTCACTTTCGGATCAAAGATCACTTCCGGCGGTGATGCGGTCACTTCCGGCACCGGTTGATAAGTACCCAGTCAATGTGAATTGGCTTCCCAGTCACGTCAATGTTAATGGAGCAGTCGCTTCGCCTGAATCACTGCATGGGAATCTTTGAGAATGTTCGGTCATCCATGGGAATATCCGAAGAGCTATTGACCTCAATGGTCAATCCTATCTTGCCCCGTCAATGTTCTACCCACATATGAAGCGAGAGAATGGAAATCCCCATACAGAGCAATACACGCAACGAGAGAAGGGGAATCCCCATGATCCTGGTGGGAGTAGAACCAGCAATTCAGACGCCAAAGGCTGGCACTTTATCCAATTGGTCGCGAGTCTGTACATAATAAGAAAGGTTGAAAATACCCTGATACATCTCAAGTACTAGAGGGCGGGTCCCCGACATATACTTCTATGTCCAGCCTAATAGGCCCAATGGGAACCCACCCATGGACATGTTTCTTTACGGTATGGAGTGTGGCATCTTATTTTTATCTGTCTCACGCTGTGGAGGACGATGGGAGGTGTCTCGAGGTTATGGGTTGACTCTCGCTGAAAAGTTTTGACTGTGCATGCGAGAGGCATAGGCAGATGTGAGATGGACGTTTTGGGGTCTAGGTGCACCATCCGAGACAAGTTTGTGCCTTGTCTAAAAATAATGCCATGCATTATACGAGTAACATGAAAAAAATCACGAATTTCCGGATGACTCCTTGCAGTCCCCATTTTGAATTTAACCATCATTTTTAATCTGAAGACAAGCAATTGGATTAAAAATGGGCACAAGGTATTTTGCTATGATGTGAAATCAAGAATAATGCCTTGATCAATACGAGCAACATGAAAAAGCAGGCTTTTCAGATGGCCCTACACGGCTGCCATTTTGAATTTGGTCATCATAATTTGATCTTCGGGATATATAAATAGATTCAAACTGGGTGTAAGATGTTGGGCTATCCTTAGAGATCCATCGGTTTTGATAAATTTGCACAATGAGCTAAGAACTTGCCTTGAACTATAAGAGCACATGAAAAGGTATGATTTTCAAATGGCCCCATATGGCCGCCATTTTGAATTTGACGATCAAATATAGATCATAGGAATATGTAAATAGATTCAAAATGGGCGGAAGATTTCAGGCTATGCATAGAGAACCCTCCGTTTTGATAAATTTGCCCAGTGAGCTAAGAATAATGCCTTGAGCTACTCAAGTAACATGAAAAAGTGTGATTTTTAGAATACCCCATGTTCGCTATTTTGAATTAAACCATCATATTTTGAGCTGAAAATTATGCAAACAGATTCAAAATAGGTGTAAGGTGTTGAACTTTAATGTGAGATTCACTGATGTTGACAAATTTGCACAATGATCTGAGAATAATGCATATTATATGGACAATGCGTGATTTACGGGTAACCCCATATGGTCGCCATTTTAAATTAACGCATGATGGTTAATCCCTAAAATTAGGGAAATGAGCTGAAAATTAGCCCAATATAATATTCTATAGTATAGTATCCCCTTCCACCTTGAACCCTACCACACAAAGAACTAATTTAGCATGCGCACCCATTTTAACAAAAAAATGCCATCAAAAGTCACATTTGGCGTCCTTGGTCAGTCGTCTATATCTAAGAGTAAAGATCATGGCTAAATTCAAAGTGGCTGCAATAAAGTGCCCTCAGAAAGTAGCGTTTTCATTGTTTTCATCCATTTTTTTTATATTTCTTGCCTATAAGTGCATAAAAATAATTTATTTAGTCTAAATAAGCATTCTCCATCGCAGTGATATTTTAAGAGAAAAATCGGCAACATCGGCGGAAAAATGTCTTCCGACCAGATGACGTCACTGTGACGTCATCATGATGGTCATCTTGATTTTTTAAAAGCATTTCATGGTAGGCGCTGGCCCAAGTATATAGTATAGAAAGTTTCAGTCCTCTAGCCCGAGGAGTAACGAAAATAGATAGGGAGCTAACACCCCTCCCCCCACCTGCCCAAGAATGCAATTAATAGACTCAAAATACCCCGGGTCTGAGAAGGGTTCAGTTGCAGGTAATATTAGCTATAGGTAATGTGGATATTTGTAACAAATCGGATTCAAATACCTCAATAAGCCATAGTTTGATAGCAATTTGCCCTTCCTAAGACACACAGAACGCGAGAAAATCGATATTTTATCATCTCTGGCGGCCATCTTGGATTTTTGTGTTTCACATGAATTATGAAGGAAAGTCAAGAGGGCTCCTAGGCTGAAACTTATCAGTAGCTCTTAAGGAAGTATTATGCAAAATATGGCGCTTTTATCCGGCCTGTAACGGTAATGTTGAAAAATCACCCTAAGCCACCTGACTAACAGTATATACCGGCTTGCTGAAACCAAAGCCCGATGGCCTAACTATAGGGGCCTACTATGAAATTGAATTGTATTTACTAAATGCCATGGAATGAGTGCAACTTTCCAATATTACTTCTCCTTCCAATTGATAAATATATTATATTATTCAATATGGAATGAGCTATTCTCCTCATTACATGATCAATATACAAGAAATATCCTGAGCAGAATCCATTTCAAAAAGGGAAAATGCAAAATTCCCCTTTTTGGCTTATTTTCAGCAAATTGAAGTCCATTTGACTATATATTACTATTTGAATCCATCATTTTTTGAAAAGTGAGGTTAAATAACTTGGTTTCTCTGAAATTGAGAGAGTAACGTTACTCTCACAGAGAATAATCACAATAATGGCCTCCATGATGAGTAATGATACTCCCCATTTTCAAACTTTGAGCCACTGGTAAAACTGTTGCGAGTAACGTTACTCTCACAGAGAGAATAACAGTGATATCTCAGATAAATTGGAATAATAGTCTACATTCTATCTGAATCTACCAGTTTCAGCAAGTGCAATCTCACAGCCTCAATCACTACATAACTTTCCAATTCTGCCTTATCATATACATGCAGTATTCGTACCCAATAGTCAATATATCCTCCTCAATATTTTGATAATTTCGATGTTTCTGTAAAATTGCTATTATTCAGAGTCGTGTACAATCAATTCAGACAAGTGGTCTCTTTTGGAGTTTCAGGATCCTCTATATGAATACAATTCATAATTATTATTCCTACGAATTAGACTACCGTTTGCAAATTGTCCGGTAATGAGTGAGTCAGTCAGTCAGTCAGTCCATCCGAATCCTTTCGTCGGCAAAAGGAGAACCGCTGACATTAGAACCTTGACGTTTGGCATGAATGTGCATTAGGGCATTGTTACCAGCAAGTTCTGAGCTGACCGAATTCTGATGAAAATTTGATTTATTATACTTATTTTTTTTATTATTTATTGATGGCTCACCGAGTGCATCGGGAATCCTTGGCTGTATGTTTCACTGTGACTTCTGAATCACGTTAGACACACCGGTTCTCGTAAAATCACCGAAGGTAAGCGACTTTGTGCCCGGTCAAGACTTGGATGGGTGACCTCGTGCTGTACTGCTGGGCGGATAAGAGTCCAGGGTAATAGGAACTGAGGGCGATAATAGCTGTTACGCTAATGACTCACTAGCGGTGACATCTGGGAAAGTTAATAGTACTCACTATCAATTAGAGACTGCTATATAAATTCTCTCACGGCAGTACATAGGGCCCCCAAGTCATCTCTCGAGTACACAATTAAATCCTATCAAACCCTACTTCGTAGGTCCTGTGACGTTAGTCACACTGCCATGTAACCCAGTATCTATACAAATTCAAGGAGTGAGTGAGTGAATATGATTTAATGTCGCTTTCAACACTATTTCAGGCATATCATGACGTTGGATTCCATTCAAATTTGTCTTTGCTGTGAACAATGTTTTTAAAGGCGAAATTCAGAGCTTTGGTAAAGAGTAGAATTGGCGAATTCTCTATAAATTCATATAATCTCTTATATACATGGCAGCATGACTAACGTTACAGGACCTACGTGGTAGGGTTTGATATAATGTAAGTGTGTACCTTGACCTAAGACATGTTTTTGCCAATTTTGGGGTTTATAGGTCACCTAAGTGGGTCAAATTTTCATCAGAAGTATATCAGCTCAGAACTTGCTGGCAACAGTCCCTAATGTACGTTCATGTCAAAAATCAGGGTTATAATGTCAACGGTTCGTAGGAATATGGTAGACGGCCGAGAGATGACTTCGGGGCCCTCTGTCCAGAAATACAGACGGTCGAGAGATGACTTGGGGGCCCTCTATCTAGAAATAACCTGAACTCCTCTCAAAATTTCGTGGTTTATAGGTCACATAAGTAGGTCAGCTAAAAAATTGCTGGTAACAGACCCCTAATGCACGTTCACGCCAAAAAGGTTCTAATGTCTACGGTTCTTCTTATTTTGCCGACGAAAGGATTCGGATGGACTGACTCATTACCGGACAATCTGCAAAATTATGAGAGCCTACTTCGTAGGAATAATTTGGTTAATCGATCTCATCTGACAGTTCTGCATAATATATCTATATTTACATGTATGTATTTTAATAGCGCATGTTTGTTAGAAAGCTCAACACAGCAATTGCGTTATTATTCATAGCGTATTATGGGAAGAGAGATGAAAAGTTATCAAGGAACATAATCTATTTTATACAAATAGTATACACGGAATTGTATTGAGATTGAAGTTCACAACATATCAGTTTTCCATACCTGTTTTTTAATAGCCTTGGCTGAGACTCTTGAACCCAGAAGGTTGAGAAGATTATTAGATTTACAGATCTGCCATGAGCCATTTAAGAAACACAGCTTACTTCATGTTTGGACTGCTTTCAAATACAGACCAGTGTATTTAAACTTCACAGGCAGACTTATGATATACTATATAGGTCAAGTTGTTTGCTGACCACATCCTAGCTGCCTGTCCAGGGTGACCTATCCAAACACTGGTCAAATAAGTTTCACTCTACCAGTGTGGGGTCAGCTGGCTTAGTTCATGTACAGATAGATATGAAACTCAATGCAGTTAAGAATCCAGCACACAGATTATTATTTTGAAAGAGAAGATACATTTGTACCCCGGAGATATGAAATCTGGATTCTGTGTGAAAAACAGTTTCAATCATAGTGAACAAACTAGCATGGAAGAGCGGGGTTAATCAGCTAAAAATTAAGTACGGAAACTACAATCAACCAAAATGAAGGTATAAATTTAGAAACATGACACATAATCAAATTCTCTGGACCAAGTTTAGAACCACCATTCATTTTTGTGATGGGTAATAATAGTCACTACCATATGAGACACTGGCAATTGTTCCCTCTGCCCATACCTCATTTTGTGTGTCAACAATTCATTTTCTTTTCCAGATGATGACATATTGGGCGTCAAAAGCAGCAGCACTGACTAATAACCTTAATTGACACTTGAGGTTTATAATTCCCATAGCCTTGAAGAAAATCATATATAAATGCTGCACGAGTGATATCAGCCTATTATACTCACAGTACGATGGAGTGCCGAGGTACCGGTACATCCATCTCTTGATCCACTACTGGTTACTGTTAGTGGTGAATTTGAAAGTTGGTTCGATATTAAATCAGGATATAATACAGCAAAGCTAGTGGGTACTGTATCAAAATGATATCATTTAACGTTAGGATATTTTAAGAGCTGTCACCTTTCAAGATTCTACGTCATGTTACCCGAATTTATTGAAAGTCTCTCCGAAAATTGAAAAGCCTGGCAAATTATTGTCTCAGGTGAAAAACACCGAGTTCGAGAAAATAAACAAGGAAGATAAGATAAGAAATTTGACGATAACACCGCAAACAAGTTCAGCGTTCTAATTCCCCCATACACAGAGTTTTGCTCCTGGAATGATGCTGATTTCTCCCATACTTAAATTATCTCCCTCGGTACTTGTCTAAACCAGGGGACACCCTAGTTCAAGTTTCAAGTTTCCCAAGTTCCCTTGTTCCAAGTTCCAAGTTCCAGCTCGGTAGTTCCAAGCTCCAGTTCTCCCAAGTCCCCACCTCCAAAGTTCAAAAGCTACAGTTCAAAAGCTCCCAGAACCAAAGCTCCCAGATAGGATACACATATGTTTGTTTAAGAGGCATAACACATATGCCATTGTCAATCTCATAATGTTACTTATTATAATGTTACTGTCTAGCCTGTTCAACACATGTTTTGAATTCTTGTGGAGCTCACTGATTATAGATTACAGATTAAAATAAGCCGCATCTAACACCTACTGGAACCAATATTTTGGGTGGGGGGATTAGAAGTTTGTGAAAACATCCTTCAGGATAGCACAGATCGGCCATGGAAAACTTTAAATGGAAGAAAGTCCCGTCCATCCGCTGTAAAGGAACTTAGATTACACATTTACGTCTTATAATTTTAAAATCGATCTGTTTCTTTTGTTGTGAAACTTCGCTGGGATAGCTAGGAGGTCACAGAAAGTGACCATCCTTCTCTCTCAAATTCAAATGCCCATCTTATTACAATTTTGGAGGTCGGAAGACCGTGAATACGCGTCAGGATAGCTGGGGGATCAGGGAAAATAAGTAAGGAGTAGAGGGGGAACATTACCATGCCTTTATGCAGAAATAATTGGATGATTTGCTAAATATTCTGTTGAAACAGAACTTTTCGAGCTATGTGTGCACTAACAAATGTAGTATCGTGGTATGATTTGACTGGGGCTATTCGGTCAACACATCGGCAATAAGCCGATGATAACGCGACTAAACTTTCTTTTTCAAACATGACAAATGCGACCGGTCATCAAATTTCTGGTATTCATCATATACCAGTCTTGTTCCCCTTAAGATTCGGACTGTCGTATTGACCCCCTTGATCACTAGATACAGGTACCCTATATATATCGATTTACCGCGATTCACTTGCACATCAGCAGCCAAAATTAGAGGTATGTATGAAAAGACGGCAATTAGTTTCATTTCAAAGATTTCTCAGTTATGTAATTCATAAAATCGTCAGCATTGTTTCGAGTTTTTATCTCTCGGCCAAATTGCGTTGTCGTCATACATGTATACGCACCTTTCTCGTTACCCAGATATCTTTAGAACGGCTTACCCTAGGCACCCCAAACTTGCAGTGCACACCCATATGCTCGTGAACCAGAGCCCTATTGAATCTGGACCCGATAGGTTGGAAACTTTGGCGGTCATCTTTAATATATGCGAACTCATTAATGATCTCTATCTCTGATACCGTTCAACTGCTCAATGTAAAATTTGGTATACATTATCGATGCATCAAGAGACTTACGATGACTGACAGATCTGGTTTGCGTGGAAATCTTGGTGGCCATCTTTAATTTATGCAAAATCTTCAATGATGTATATCTCTGATACAATTTAATTTTAAGTGTTCTATACGAAACTTGTATACAGCATCGATGTATGAAGGGACTTGCATGAATGAATAATCAAATCAGTCCCTCTGAGTGGCGAGAAGGATGGACGGCCATCTTTAATTTATGCGACATCATTAATGCTGTTTATCTCTGATACCGTTCAAATGCTCGAAGTAAACTTGGTATACATCATTGATGCATCAAGAGACTTATGTAATGAATACTGGTTTCTCTGATTGGATGGAAACCTTAGGGGCCATTTCTAATTGCAACATTTTTGATAATCAGTATATTTGTTACTTGACAGCCTGGTGTTCCTGACACCTTGATTCAAATTGAATAAATTATGAATGGCTGGCGCCCAGTGCCGAGTGGTTTTCAGATGCGCAGCTTTGTATTTCTATTTGTCGACTTTTGAAAACTTGAATTGTTTTATACAGAGCCATGGACGTCCAATTATCGGTGGTTGCAACCGTTGATTATGGCTTTCTGTGAAACCGAACTGCATCAATAAAATTACATAATAGTTAATTACCGTTTGAGGCTGATGTGATGATTACAAACACGCCTTGTAGTTCTGGCAAGCGTGAAGTTGACGTTCCTCCTCCCCCCCATTCCCAACACACACACAATTGAAGCCCCTGTACTATTAGAATTACACACATTGACAATCAACTGATTATATTCCTTGAGCAGATTACCGTGTTTACACACGTTGTGGGCGACCTAGTGAGAATATGTACATATTAAGATAAGTCAAAGACTGCCAGAATATAGACACAACATAACTTTGGTTGCGTAATAGTGACGGATATATGACAGTGCAGGTGGGGAATCCCTGAGAGGCAGACTCTGGACAGGAATTATCTAAATCAAATAATGGAATTTGACTCATCAGAATGGACTGGAGATAGGGATGTAATAAAATTGCTTACAAACAGGATAAGGCTGATTTCTGACTGAATCCAGGAAAAGGTGCAGTAGTTTGATATCCGTGAATCATCAAAAGGCTTCATTTTCTGAAATTACACTGGAACTGAACACAAGGGATGTTGCAGATGTATAAAGGGTATAGCAAAGGCTAACAAGAGGAAACATAAGGGATGGATCCCGACTCCAGATTTGTATGATTTAATTATCATTTCTGTATACCAGCATTGAGAGCTGAAAAATTTATATTCGAGTCATTTTAAGTTTTCAGGGGCAAATGATCATGTCAACTTTCAATTATTGGCCAGCAGAGGTCTACAAACGTAAAGGATATGCGACGTTTACAAAGAAATGTGTGTGAAGTTTAATAACTGTTTTAATCCATCTTATTTTTCTTCGAGTTTACATTGTGGACTGTCAGCATCAAATATTGCCAATTGTATATGATAGATCAAAATGTTCTGCTTGCCTCAATTTCTATGCACACTTACCGCCGAACGGTAATCACCGGTACAAAAAAAAGACCCGCCGATGCTAAAAATTTACCGAAACATATACAAATATTGTAAAGAAATATTATTAGGAGAAATGCCCTGTATTGCGAGAGGTTTAATACTAGATGTTGGATAGTCCCGGTAGCGATCTTCCTAAAACCATGGAGCTTGTCATTTATTACCCCTCAAACCTTTTTATCTGGGAGTACTTGGGCCTGGGAGCTTTTGAACTGTAGCTTTTGGTGGAACTGGAGCTTGAAACTTCGGAGGGGAAACTTGAGGGAACTGGAGCTTGGAACTACGGAGCGGGAACTTGGAACTTGAGAAGAGAACTTACTGGATTTGTATTGTACAATGATAATCATGCTTTAGCAAGATGAGTTTGATGCGAAATCTAAACTTGATTGCACAGCTAACCACACAATTCAACCATCTATCTATTCCAGTATGCATTGGCAGTTGCTATAATCTTGGAAGGCTGTATCCCTGTATGCATTTGATTGTTATGCTGGAACAGAGCGAAAGTTTCCCCTATACCATATTGCATACATTGGAGTAATTTCTCTAATTATTCACGAAATACATGGCGAGGTGGTTTGAAAATCCAATAATACGTCTATGCCATAAAATCCGGATTGCCAGGCTCTCTCAGTGTAAGCTAACACAAACATATATTAATTAGGAGACGCCCCATGTCATTTCAGCCCTTTCATCAAGCGCGTTGTGCATCCAGGTTTTTCTCTTCACTAATTCGGCTTGCGTCGGAATACATCAAGATTTCACGAGGCTGGATGCACCGAGTTTTCTCCGAGTTTTCAAAAAAGTTACTTTCACAGTAAACTAACTTAAAACGTTTTCTTCCAAATTTACACGAGTTGTGCATTAATTTTGCATCAGCAGACTAAATTACAGACTTCTTACTTAATAACTTACCATAAAAGATACGGGTTATAATCAGTGAATCACATACCTGTGCTAATAGTTTCAAAATTACCAGCGGTGCTTATTTGGATTGGTTTGAGAGCAACCAAAATATGTTTGGTTGATTTTAACCATGCTCTTCCAAGTTAAATCATCATATTTTTTTCATGAATGTATCACCCCTCTAAGTTCTGTATAAGGATTTTTAAGCTTAGCTGAAAGACTAAGTTGGATACCAGCAGAGTAGACTAGAACTATATATCTCCAAATTGTACAGACCCAATACGTTTTACACCAGCTATGCAGGTCAGCTGGTGCAGCCCTGTGGTGATTTACTTGACCTGGTCAAGATGGTTATCTAGGCCATCATAGAGATACAGGACCTGGTTGACATACAACTTGAGCCATATCCTGAGTCTGCCTTCAAACCTGTTAAATACTGCTCAACACTAAGACTGATGGTGGTCTGCATTTCAAGACAGCCCATGCTAAATGTAAGTTGTCAAGTGACAATCATTTTGTTATTTAAGTATTTTTAATAATCTTCAGCTCATGAAGTTTGTTTCCTGTGATATGTTAATTAATTAAGATATTTGAACTTTACGGAGGCTATATGACAACAATATAAATCCTATTAACAGGATGAAATATGATCATGTTGAAGATGGGGGTACATACATGTGTAGAGGTAGCAATATTCAAGTCTGCAAACTTGCATACTCAGATATGCACGTTGTTTATATACAATTTAAAGTAAACTTAAGAGCCACTTTTGAGCTTCGTAGGTTTATATTGTTTTGACTAAATTGATTAGACAATAAGTGCATGTATGCCATAATGATATCCAATTTCCTTTTAAATAGAGTATCTTGGTTGATAATTTGAGTTAGGTGCAGGATTGGCTTTTTTTAGATACTTTTCAAATTTCCTATGCTTTAAGATGGTGCTATATAGCATACTTGGCAATATTGTGCAGATATTTTTGCTAAACTTCGCAGTAGGCAGAAAAGTGGGTTACTTTAGTAGCATCTATATTCAATATTTAGCACTTTTATAATCTAGTCTAATTAGAATATATTCGCATTAACATATCTGTTACACCGTGTCGGAGAAAGGACAATATATTCAATATTTAGCACCTTTATAATATTATCTAATTAGAAGAGATTCGCATTAAAATATCTATAACACCGTGTCGGAGAAAGGACAATATATTCAGTATTTAGCACTTTTATAATATTATCTAATTAGAATAGATTCGCACATAAATATGTAGCTGACGTGTGCGAACAGACAATATATTGAATATTTAGCACTTTGATAATATCATTTAATTAGAAGAGATTCGCAGTTAAATATCTAGCTGGCGTCCGAGAAAGACAATATATTCAATATTTAGCACCTTTATAATATCATCTAATTAGAAAAGATTCGCACTTACATATGTAGCTGGCGTCTGGGAAAAGATAATATATTCAATATTTAGCACTTTTATAATCTATACTAAATAGAAGAGATTCGCAGTTAAATTTGCACAAGAGCCTTTTCGGAGAAATGACAATATATTCAATATTTAGCACTTTTATAATCATATCTAATTAGAAGAGATTCGCATTAAAATATCTGTAACACCGTGTCGGAGAAAGGACAATATATTCAATATTTAGCACCTTGATAATATCATCTAATTAGAATATATTCGCATTTAAATATGTAGGTGACGATTGAGAACAGACAATATATTGAATATCTAGCACTTTGATAATATCATCTAATTAGAAAAGATTCACAGTTAAATATCTATCTGGCGTCTGGAAAAAGACAATATATTCAATATTTAGCACCTTTATAATATCATATAATTAGAAAAGATTCGCACTGAAATATGTAGCTGGCATCTGGGAAAAGACAACATGTTCAATATTTATCACTTTTATAATCTATACTAAATAGAAGAGATTCGCAGTTAAATATCCACAAGAGTCTTTTCAGAGAAAAGACAATACATTCAATATTTAGCACTTTTATAATCTAATATAAGTAGAAGAGATTCGCATCAAAATATCTGTAACACCGTGTCGGAGAAAGGACAATATATTCAATATTTAGCACCTTTATAATATCGTCTAATTAGAATATAATTGATTGTTGCAATCAAGGACCAAAGGAAGATGTTGTTTTTGGCGTTATGTTTCTTTCGAAATTACAATGAAAGGGACCGATTGTCTCCAAAACACCTTCGGTCATCGTTGAGTGATTGGTTTGTTGTGGCAGTAAGTCTGAATACATGTTAGCTGTCTGCATCAGTGAGGTTGCCTTTATATCGCCCGTTCTGTAGGCACCAATCAAGCATTATCTGTCTTAAACAGCCTATATACCAACACATGCGCGTTGTTTAACCAGGAAGAACGATAGAATAATCTGTTATTGTCTGAGTGGAGTTGCACAGACCACAAATGAAAATGTACTTGCGACCGTCTTAAAAATCCTTACATAACAGCGCATGCGCGTTGTTTAACCAAACAGAACGATAGAATAATCCCTGTTATTGTCAGAGGAGTTGCACAGACCAGCAAAAATGGTGTAGGACTGCCTTAAACCTCCTTATTCACCAGTCCATGCAAGATTGAAAATATGTAGCATTTGTGCTAATTATACAATATATTTTCTTTAAGGAGAGGCAATCGGACAATTTGGAGCTGCGATTTAGAAGAAATATTCAATATTTAGCATTTGTGCTAATTATACAATATATTTTCTTTCGGGAGAGGCAGTCCGACAATTTTCGGGCGAGAGTTATCATAAATATTGAATATTTCTTCTGGCTGCAATTTAGAAAGAATTATTCAATATTTAGCATTTGTGCTAATTATACAATTTATTTCCTTTGGGAACAGGCAAGTCAAAGTGCTAACTATCAATAATCCTAGAAATTATCTTCAAAGTAACACACCCCTTTCTAAATATCACCGATTTTAGAAATTATTTGCGAAGTAGCAGATCTGCTAAATAGCACGCGAGACAATAATAACCATTCCTGCACCTTAATGGATAATTTGGAACATGCACTGATGCTACAAATTTCACTTTTAAAACTCAGAAAATGTACATGTAATTTACCAGTAATAACCAGTTCTTATTACTACATGTTCTCAGATTAGTTTGTTAACTTGTATTTTGCCATACTCATATCCTGTACTGAGTCGTGCAATAAATAATTAAATTGAATTAAATGTTATATTGAAACTATAATAGTATCCAAACTAGATCAAATAATGCAAACATTCAAAAATACAATTCATATATAATTTTCTATTTTTTAGTTTCTATTTTGAAACTATGTGATTCTTATTTAGACATGTATATGACAAACTAGCAAAATTTATGTTCAATTTAAAGATTATAATTTCCGACAATCAAGTTGACTTTGAATGTTGTCCACATAACCAGTGTATGATATGAGAAAAGAAAGAAAGGAAAAATAAATAGCAATAAATATGTCAATCAACAGTTTATGATAAAAGTGTCAACCTGCTAAAGCAATGCTTTTGTTCAGTTCTCACTTAGGCATACTTCGATCTAGCGTAGCCCTCTATTCCAAATGACTGAGCACTACTGTCATACAGGATTGACTTAAATTAGATTTTTCAAATTATACACATTGGTAGAAGTTTTGAGAAGGATCACACAAACACTGTGGAAGCCCGTTGAAAACTTTAAACATTAAATGCAATTGAAATGCTATCCTGATGTTTGAAGTCCCTCAATAATTGAAGCAGAAAAACAAAACACTATACTATAGTTTCAATGGGTTTCGGAGAGAATGAAAAATGTTATACCATAATCCTACTATACGAATGCACTAGAACACTGCTTTTTGCGACCATTTTCTGCGAGGGTCGTTGGCATAAATCGTATGAACTTCTTTAAAAAAGGACTGTTGAAAGAGTTTTGAATCTAATCTTGTAAAACGGACAGGCCCATGCAATCGATCCAAAACATGAGAGTCGGGTCTGACTTCTGGATCGAACATTTTTGACTTTTTTGACAATATACTGTCAAAATGCACCAGAAAGCACAATTTTACATCTAGATTTAAAAAAATACCCTGAACACAATAGGGAAATGAAAGTGATTTCCGCTGGAGTATCTTCACATATATCACTCAGTAAAATTTCTTTGATGTCAAAATATTCCATCAAAATGCACCAGAACATACCATTTAGTAAATTAAAGTAAAAAAAAAAAATAATCCCAGGCGGGACGATATACCTAGAAAGTATAAGTTCCACTTTAAAAACCTTTCTACAGTTTTGCTTCAATGTTAAAATACGTCTCGAAAGTCGGAAATATGCTGTCAAAATGCACCATTTCATGTTCAGATTTTCAACAACTTCCGTGAACCTCAAATCAGAATCAAAATTACAAGCTATAACGGAGTGGTGATTTGCGATATTTTTCATTGGCAAGAACACGTCCCCAGCCGCCTAAAATCCGGAGATCTGGGGTCTAGGCGGCCGCTGGATCCTCACATTATATGCTGCAATAGTAGCCCCCAATCAAAGAGTTTGCCAAAAAAGCTTTACCGGTATGCATTGTGCATTTGTAAAGTTATCATTGAAAGTCTTTTTCTTTATGGTTGGAAATATATTCCAGTGGGCTAACGTGCACGAATCGAATTATCATGGATCGAGGTACAAATCCTCCCCCAAAATTTACAAAGAAAACAAAATATTGTGGCTGTTTGTATTGAAGGCAATTGACCTTGCTACCAATCGACAATAAGGGAATACATGGCTGCAATCACCAACAAATGACTGCAGATTTTTCGGATGACATAAAATTGGCTAATAATCTACGCATGTGACGTTGTTCCTTGACTCAAAGAACGTATGACCATAGTGATAACATCATCTCATGCCGAGATTTATAGCAAACTCTTTATCTCAATATACAGCATTATATGGCATGGATACATATATGTACAATGTATATGCTTATCAATAGATTTGAAAGGCGAAGTCAAACTCGAAGGCGACACATCTTTTGAATCAATAATTTCACACTTTTAGGATTTCGAATCTGTCTGACCCTGACATACGGCCCCATGCTCGGAATCCATACAAAATTGTCTAAGATTTTTAGGGCGTACCCGTCTTGTTTCGCCCCCTCCCCCTTCCAGTTTAACATTCTTCTCACCCTAGGACTGGAGGATGAAAATATATTTTGTAGTCAAACAAGAAAATCTTTAAAAAACCCAAGATGGCTGCCAATATGTCACATTCTAAAACTGCACTGTTTTGATGATTTTTGTCAGATTTAGTTACGCATATTTTCAGCAAAACATATATTGTAATATAAAATAACTTAGAGTACTTTTATAAAGATCAAATTAGACATTTTTTCAGTCAGACCCTCATGGCCATCATTATTAATTTACCCATGATCCTCTGTACGGAGACTTATGTAAGTAGGTTCCAAATTATTCCTGCATGATTAGTGGTAACGTCACGGAGTGTCAGCTTTCTTCTTAAGTCAGTGACAGCCAATGAATCTACAACAAGAATTATTGGTTCACCATCTTCGTGTTACGTTGCGAGGCAAGCCGAATTAAGAAGGAGAAAAACTTGGAAGTACAACGCGTTTGATGAAAGGGCTGAAATGACATGGGGGGGTCTCCTAATTAATATATTTTTGTGTAAGCTTACACCGGGAGAGCCTGGCAATCAGGATGTTATGGCATAGACATATGTTTGAATTTTTAAACCACCTCACCATGTATTTCATGGAGAAATTACCCCCAATGTATGCAGCATGGAAACTTTCGCTCTGTTCTAGCGTAACAATCAAATGCATACTGGGACTGAACCATCCAAGATTATAGCAACTGTCAATGCATATTGGAATAGATTATTGAATTGCGTGGTTAGTTGTGCAATCAAGTTTAAATTTCGCATCAAACTCATCTTGTTGTAGCAAGATTATCGTTGTAGTCCACAAATTCAGTAATTTGTCTGGTTTAGAGTTGAACTCTTAAACTTAGAAGACACAGAGTGTTACCTTAGTCAAACGGAAGAGGACCTACTTCGTGGGTATACATGTAGTGTCCAACAGTATTTGGAGACATCTAGGTCATTGGTCAAGTTTTGAATCTGATATCCTGGGGTAAATCACAGTAGAGTGATAAGTCTAACCAGGTCAAATGTCTGTAAGGTTCAACAGCCAGAGGGAGCCTTCAGCCTGAACAACTTTTCATCAACACATGTACATGGAGACTTTTAACATAAACTGAGTATTAAGCCCTAAATGTATACAGCTGTAGTAATCATAAAATGGAACAATTGGTTGCCAGTTTTTACTTTTAACTCTTATCTCAAGTAACTAGACCGATTCACTTTTTATTCAGTGGACTCCATCCTTTCAAATACCTGGAATGATTATAAGTCAAAAAAGAAACTTGCCAAATAAATATCAGAAGGCCTAATACCGATCATCAGCTAAATCATGAACCTGCCTAACTTTCTCTGGTACACATTCAAGTACTGGTAGAAACAAAAATATCATTGATTGTCCGTCAGTGGCGAGATATGAGAATAGGAAATTGCTAGACATATTTCGATCATACATACTGCTGGAGAACTATGATTATCGTCTTCTAAACCACGTAAACTAGTTAATACCAATTTGAAAGTGTCCAAACTACCGGTACTGAGGGGGGCTAATTTAAGTATGGGAGAAAACAGCATCAGTCTACATGTAGGTGAAAAAATCTATGTATGCCGGGTGATTTTTAGCGCTGAATTTGTTTGCGGTTTTTTTATCTTCCTGGTTTATTTTTTTGAACCCAATGTTTTTCTACTGAGACAATAATTTGCCAGGCTTTCGATTTTTTCAATTTTCAGAGAAGACTTTCGAGAAATTCGGGTAAGATGACGTAGAATCTTGAAAGGTGGCAGCTCTTAAAATATCTTAATGTTGAACGATATCACTAGAATACAGTATCCACTAGCTTTGTGCTGTATTATATTCTGATTTCATATTGAACCAACTTTCCAATTCAGCACTGACAGTAACTCCATCGTACTGTGAGTATAATAGGCTGACATCCCTCATGCAGCAAGTATATACAGTTTTATCCAAGGCTTTGAGAATTATAATCCTCAAGTGTCAAATAAGGTTATTAGTCAGTGTTGCTGCTTTTGACGCCTGATATGTCATCGTCTGGAAAAGAAAGCGAATTATTGACACACACAAATGAGGTAAAAACATCTTACCATTGCTTGATGATAATACAGCTCTGATGCATCACTGTTTATCAGTAGCATAATACAAAGCATCTTCCACTCTTGAGAGTTGCTCATTACCCTCATAAGAAGGGTGCACTGCCTTTGATGTATGGCATTAATACAGATTCCACATCTGAGGTATGGGCGGAGGGAATAATTGTCAGTGTCTTTATGGTTATGACTATATATTTCTCATCACAAAAATGAATGGTGGTTCTAAACTTGATTATGTGTCATGTTTCTAAATTTATACCTTCATTTTGATTGATTGTAGTTACCGTACTTAATTTTTAGCTGATTAACCCCGCTCTTCCATGCTAGTTTGTTCACTATGATTGAAACTGTTTTCCCACAGAATCCAGATTTCATTTCTCTGGGGTACAAATGTAGCTTCCCTTTCAAAATAATAATCTGTGTGCTGAATTCTTAACTGCATTGATTTTGATATCTATCTGTACATGGACCAAGCCAGCTGACCCCGCTCTGTGAGAGTGAAACTTATTTGACCTAAACCATCAAATGTTTGGCTATGCCACCCTGGCCAGGCAGGTTGTATGTGGTCAGCATACAACTTGACCTATATCCTAAATCTGTTTGTGAAATTTAAATACACTGGTCTTAATTTGACATCCTCGCAAGCCAGTGCATCTGTGTTATAGTGGTGGATCAATACAATGGCTTGGTTAGTTACTCATACGAGTTCTGGATATAAATAGATCAATGGAATCCCTCTAAATAAACCGAATCAATGATGGCGCTAAGCTAGTTGATTGCGCCAATCCGCTGCGAGGTATGAGATGTGACAGGTTTGAATTTCATCGCGGGCCCAACTGCTTTGATGTCAAGTTGAAATCGACATCGGAAGTCAAAGCAAAAACCGCAGGCTTGGAATTACAAGCGTCTAGTCCGTCATTCATAATCCAGCCGTCGTCCGTTGGAGAATATCCGAATCTATTCCATATTCCATATAACAGTATTAGCACCAAATTCAAAAAGGCAATCATAGTAGGCCTATACATAAACATAAGCTTGTTTCCTGCAAGAGAGAAGCGGCCAACAATTTTCAATGATGCCGGCAAGACATTATGATGTTCCAAAAATATCAAATCCGTATCGCTGATCAGTATTCTTAATCCATAATATTCGTTGCAAAGTCGTCATCTAAAGAATGATGTATCTCAGTCACGCTTTGATTGTGACTGTTCATATGGGTACCATGAGGATCTTGAAGTACATGGGTTCATACGGCCTCTAGCCCCGGGTTAAGCGGAATTAGACACAAGTTACGAAACGTAACGCCATAGATCTTGCACGCTACGCTCGTATTTTGCTATCAGCATGCGATATGTATAATACCGACATCCTAATTCAAACCAAGCGCGGGGGATAAAAAATATACCAGATCGTATAATAGAGGCGTCGACCGAAGAACTCCTTCGAATCACCAAAAGGATTTACCTGGACTTGCGAAGATGGCATTTGAAATCAGCCGAAACACGAAGTAAGTTGTGATTCTTAAATGACTCATGGCAGATCTGTAAACCTAATAATCGTCTCTTGAAACCTTCAGGATTATAAGGAGTCTCAGCCAAGGCTAAAAACCAGGTATGGAAAACTGATATGTTCTGATTTTCAATGTCGGTGTATACTATTTGTATAAAAATAATTTATGTTCCTTAATAACTTTTCATCTCTCTGCTCATAAAATGCTCCTATAAATAATTACACAATTGCTGTGTTGAGCTTTATAATAAACAAGCGATATTAAAATATATATAAATATAGACATATTATACATAACTATCACACGCTAAGAAAAAAGGGTTCTTCAAGGGTTCTTCACGAACATTGAGGGTTCTACCTAGAACCCTTTTGTACCAAAGGGTTCTTCGTGAGTTTTGAGAGTTCTAGGTAGAGAGTTCTAGGTAGAACTCTTTCATCCTCGGTGATCAAATCCGGGCATTTTTGTTTTCGCTCGAACGATATTGTCATGTGACATCTCCCCGCCATCTTGAAGTCTCATTTTTGATCAGTCAGCGAGCGTTGCACGCTTCCCGAGTTTTCAGATTAATCCAGGAACAAGACTACATCAAACAGTCATCTATAGGTACGTATATCAATTTCGAAAGTTACAAACATCCTAAATAATGGCCATGGTGTCGTCAGCTGATCAGTAATTGGGATTAATTTATAAAATTATATAATTCCGAGAGTTTTGTGGCCGGCATGCCGTCGGTATTGTGTGTGCTGGCTTGTAAAACATGCGTATCGGGACGCATGGATTCCATCTCTCAATATACGAATACCGTACGAACGTTTATTATTTTGTTCATATACCCCGCTCTTCCAACTTTCCAAACTGTTTTTTTTATGAATGAGACCAAATATCCGCGTCAAACTACTGAAATAACAAGAAGAGATGAACAAAGAACTCGCGCCAGGCACAATAGGTCTGGCGGATAGCGTACCGTGGCCAGCTGTGTGCCATGTGTCCAGTGACCCAAGCAGTATAGCTTGTTGCTTCGGCCTCGTGGCTGTCGATAAGTAATTCGATTCGGTTACACCGAGATTTAGATAACAGTTAACCGTTACAGCCCAATGTATACAGTCACTATTTATTTTAGTGCTGATGTTTTCTTCAGCAGAGCTCTAGATCAGTAATAACAATTCGACTATGGAAATGTGATATATTTCTCATAGCCGTAGGCCTACTTTTAGCACGTTTGCCTTCACTTTCTAATTTCAATATAATTTAACCATGTTAACTGCAAAATTACATTGTTAATTGATATTTTCCACTGTTAATTGAATTAGCTTAACATTTTAAATGCAGGTAAACAGCCAATCAGAACAAGCTGAGTAGCTAGCAGGTCCCCCGCCAAAAAGCTTGTCTGGAAATGGGCTTCTCACACACACGGGATATAATCACCATATATATTTTGTGTGATGGTAAATTGTTGCTAGGAGTGTGGCAATCTGATTAAAACTCAGACTTAATAAACCGCTCCTCTATCGGACATGTCGCTGATTAAGCTTAATCAGCGACATGTCCGATAGATGAGCGGTTTATTAAGTCTGAGTTTTAATCAGATTGGGAGTGTGGTGTTGTTGATGTGAAGGAGATATAATTGTGAAGGACAATGTTGCAAATTGTCTATGGGAGAAAGGGGACAGGGTGATCGAGAAAGATCATCCGGTGGCATAGTTGTGCCGAAAAAAGAGTGACTTTTTCTGAGATCCCAGCCATCCGCTAAGTTTGAAGTTAATCGGTTGAATTGTTCTTGAGATGTCGCGTTCACAGCATGGTTGGGACGGAAGGACGGATAGCATTTCCATGTCCCCCTCCTACTTACGTGGCGGGGGACAAACGTGCGGGGGACAACAATCAATCTATTAATGTTGAAAAATGAGGTTCCAGGAAAAGTCTATGCCGTTAATGATACTTGCATAATTCTTCTATGTAATTACAAGAATTGACGAGATAATTGGAAATTTAAGATATTCTTTATCATGTTCATTTTCAAATTACGTGATCATCATATCAATTTGTATATGATGCCAAGTTATGCTATGGTTTACAGAATGGATTAACTCAAAGATAATCATGGTAAATACATGTTACATTTGTTATTCATGCTATACAACTTTATTTATTATTGAGATGAGATAAAAAAGACAATGTTTTTAAGTAAACATTTTTGGAATTTTATTGAACATGCACCTTGGATATTCAGGAGTTATGCCCTTACATCGAATCAGTTTAGTAGCTTATAACTGCCATTGAATTTATTTATTTTAGGGGGAATTGCCACCCGTGTTGAAATAAATTTCACTTGCGATAAAATTCATTCTCCACCCTAGTTGAAATATATTTCCTCCATTCTGTTGGGAATGAAATGCAGACGAGGGTGCAGTTCTCAAATTTGATTTCCCCTTTATTGTACTGTTTTCAGAGAGTGAAATAGATGGTCCCCCTCTTTTCAGGATGACTGAGAGGAAGACAGACAGGCTTTTCCCAACAATTCGAAAACAAACTGTTTCTTGAGGCCTTAGAATACTTGAAGAAGAATGATGCCAGATGGTAAAGCACCAGTGATTCTGAACTGATCTCTTTGTACCTATATTACTGCATTGAAAATTATGCAAATAACGAAACTCACAAATTATGAAAAATATATTTTTCTACATGTGCATAAATCAGAGCCCATGCCCGTAAGAAAACATAATTGTTAGAGTGGAATAAAAGTTGGGTAAAGTGATTCAAGGACATGTACATACCCAACCCCAGATCCTATTTTATTTGAATAATATTGGACAGAAAGAATAATTTCAAATTATGTTTACTGTATCATAATCAATGTGAAACGACATTTATTATTCAGATCATTGCCAGGACCATCTAATGCTGACCCATCTAATCCTGAACCAAAGCAGGAGAGACCTGGGCAGGAGAATCCAAGGACATATGGACACTTGAGCTTCCCACCATTAGTGAAAATGGCTCTCCAAAATGAAGGTGGAGAGCTGAAGTGCTTCCGGGGCACTAAGATAATGACCATGCTGACTCAAGTTCTCTTTAATCAGCTAAGTCAGATCTCATGCACATTAGCCACAGCAAGATAAATGTATGGCTCAGATTAGATATCGTCATCCATAAATACTTTTTGTGTCTATTACAAATTAATTCTTCACTTATCAAGATCCTCGAGAATTTTTTCAAAGCAACAATTAACTAGTTTGTATTGAAAATTAACATGTATAAGCTGGCATATGAAAATAGAAGGTACAAATGTACATGTCCACCTTAACTTTTTTGTTTGAAGTCTAGTACATACACGTGAGTGTGTAAAGCTGACACACACAACTTTCTAGCTAACATCTGTATCCCAAAAGTACATAATTATCTGCCTTAACGTTTTTGTGTGAAGTCTAGCACATACACGTGAGAGTGTGGAGCTGACACACAGAGAACTTTCTAGCTAACATTTGTATCCCTAAAGTACATGTCTGCCTTAACATTTTTGTGTGAAGTCTAGCACATACACGTCAGTGTGTGAAGCTGACACACACAAAACTTTCTGCCTAACATCTGTATCACAAAAGTACATGTCTGCCGTACCAACTTTTGTGTGAAGTCTAGCACATACACGTAATTGTGTGAAGCTGACACACACAGAACTTTCTAGCTAGCTGACATCTGTATCCCAAAAGTACGTATATGCCTTAACATTTTTGTGTGAAGTCTAGCACATACATGCGAGTGTGTGAAGCTGACACACAGAGAACTTTCTAGCTAACATTTGTATCCCTAAAGTACATGTCTGCCTTAACATTTTTTGTGTGAAGTCTAGCACATACGCGTGAGTGTGTGAAGCTAACACACACAGAACTTTCTAGCTAACATATGTATCCCAAAAGTACATGTCTGCCATAACAACGTTTGTGTAAAGTCTAGCACATACAGGTGATTGTGTGAAGCTGACACACACAAAACTTTCTAGCTAACATCTGTATCTCAAAAGTACATGTATGCCTTAACATTTTCTGTGTGAAGTCTAGCACATACATGTGAGTGTGTGACGCTCATAAACACTGAACTTTCTAGCTAACATCTGTATCCCCAAAAGTACATGTTTGCCTTAACATTTTCTGTGTGAAGTCTAGCACATACACGTGAGTGTGTGAAGCTGACACACACAGAACTTTCTAGCTAACATCTGTATCCCAAAAGTACATGTCTGCCATAACAACGTTTGTGTGAAGTCTAGCACATACACTTGAGTGTGTGAAGCTGACACACACATGACTTTCTAGCTAACATCTGTATCTCAAAAGTACATGTATGCCTTAACATTTTCTGTGTGAAGTCTAGCACATACATGTGAGTGTGTGACGCTCATAAACACTGAACTTTCTAGCTAACAGCTGTATCCCCAAAAGTACATGTCTGCCTTAACATTTTCTGTGTGAAGTCTAGCACATACACGTGAGTGTGTGAAGCTGACACACACAGAACTTTCTAGCTAACATCTGTATCCCAAAAGTACATGTCTGCCATAACAACGTTTGTGTGAAGTCTAGCACATACACTTGAGTGTGTGAAGCTGACACACACATGACTTTCTAGCTACCATCTGTATCTCAAAAGTACATGTCTGCTTTAACATTTTCTGTGTGAAATCTAGCACATACGCTTAAGTGTGTGAAGCTAACACGCATAGCTTTCTAGCTAACATCTGTATCCCAAAAGTACATGTCTGCTTTAACATTTTCTGTTTGAAGTCTAGCACATACACGTGTGTGTGTGAAGCTGACACGCACAGAGTTTTTCAGCTAACATCAGGATCCCAAAAGTACATGTTTACCATAACATTTTTTTTGTGAAGACTAACACATACATGTGAGTGTTATACACACAGAAATTTCTAGCTAACTTCTGTATCCCAAAAGTAGATCTGCCGTAACATGTTTTGTGTGAAGTCTAGCACACACATGTGAGTGTATGAAGCTGACACACTCACAACTTTCTAGCTAACATCTGTATCCCAAAATTACATGTATGCTTTTAACATTTTCTGTGAGAAATCTAGCACATACACGTGTGTGAAGCTGACACAAAACTTTCTAGCTGACATCTGTATCCCGAAAGCACATGTATGCCGTAGCATTTTCTGTGTGAAGTCTAGCATATACATGTGAATGTGTGAAGCTGACACACTCACAACTTTCTAGCTAACATCTGTATCCCAAAAGTACATAATTATCTGCCTTAACGTTTTTGTGTGAAGTCTAGCACATACACGTGAGTGTGTGGAGCTGACACACAGAGAACTTTCTAGCTAACATTTGTATCCCTAAAGTACATGTCTGCCTTAACATTTTTGTGTGAAGTCTAGCACATACACGTCAGTGTGTGAAGCTGACACACACACAACTTTCTGGCTAACATCTGTATCACAAAAGTACATGTCTGCCGTACCAACTTTTATGTGAAGTCTAGCACATACACGTAATTGTGTGAAGCTGACACACACAGAACTTTCTAGCTAGCTGACATCTGTATCCCAAAAGTACGTATATGCCTTAACAATTTTGTGTGAAGTCTAGCACATACATGCGAGTGTGTGAAGCTGACACACAGAGAACTTTCTAGCTAACATTTGTATCCCTAAAGTACATGTCTGCCTTAACATTTTTTGTGTGAAGTCTAGCACATCACATACGCGTGAGTGTGTGAAGCTAACACACACAGAACTTTCTAGCTAACATCTGTATCCCCAAAAGTATGTCTGTCGTAACATTTTCTGTGTGAAGTCTAGCACATACACGTGAGTGTGTGAAACTGAAACACACAGAACTTTCTAGCTAACATCTGTATCCCAAAAGTACATGTCTGCCTTAACATTTTCTGTGTGAAGTCTAGCACATACATGTGAGTGTGTGACGCTCATAAACACTGAACTTTCTAGATAACATCTGTATCCCCAAAAGTACATGTCTGCCTTAACATTTTCTGTGTGAAGTCTAGCACATACACGTGAGTGTGTGAAGCTGACACACACAGAACTTTCTAGCTAACATCTGTATCCCAAAAGTACATGTCTGCCATAACAACGTTTGTGTGAAGTCTAGCACATACACTTGAGTGTGTGAAGCTGACACACACATGACTTTCTAGCTAACATCTGTATCTCAAAAGTACATGTATGCCTTAACATTTTCTGTGTGAAGTCTAGCACATCACATACGCGTGAGTGTGTGAAGCTAACACACACAGAACTTTCTAGCTAACATTTGTATCCCTAAAGTACATGTCTGCCTTAACATTTTTTGTGTGAAGTCTAGCACATCACATACGCGTGAGTGTGTGAAGCTAACACACACAGAACTTTCTAGCTAACATCTGTATCCCAAAAATTATGTCTGTCGTAACATTTTCTGTGTGAAGTCTAGCACATACACGTGAGTGTGTGAAACTGAAACACACAGAACTTTCTAGCTAACATCTGTATCCCAAAAGTACATGTCTGCCATAACAACGTTTGTGTAAAGTCTAGCAGATACAGGTGATTGTGTGAAGCTGACACACACAAAACTTTCTAGCTAACATCTGTATCTCAAAAGTACATGTATGCCTTAACATTTTCTGTGTGAAGTCTAGCACATACATGTGAGTGTGTGACGCTCATAAACACTGAACTTTCTAGCTAACATCTGTATCCCCAAAAGTACATGTCTGCCTTAACATTTTCTGTGTGAAGTCTAGCACATACACGTGAGTGTGTGAAGCTGACACACGCAGAACTTTCTAGCTAACATCTGTATCCCAAAAGTACATGTCTGCCATAACAACGTTTGTGTGAAGTCTAGCACATACACTTGAGTGTGTGAAGCTGACACACACATGACTTTCTAGCTAACATCTGTATCTCAAAAGTACATGTATGCCTTAACATTTTCTGTGTGAAGTCTAGCACATACATGTGAGTGTGTGACGCTCATAAATACTGAACTTTCTAGCTAACAGCTGTATCCCCAAAAGTACATGTCTGCCTTAACATTTTCTGTGTGAAGTCTAGCACATACACGTGAGTGTGTGAAGCTGACACACACAGAACTTTCTAGCTAACATCTGTATCCCAAAAGTACATGTCTGCCATAACAACGTTTGTGTGAAATCTAGCACATACACTTGAGTGTGTGAAGCTGACACACACATGACTTTCTAGCTAACATCTGTATCTCAAAAGTACATGTCTGCCTTAACATTTTCTGTGTGAAATCTAGCACATACGCTTAAGTGTGTGAAGCTAACACGCATAGCTTTCTAGCTAACATCTGTATCCCAAAAGTACATGTCTGCTTTAACATTTTCTGTTTGAAGTCTAGCACATACACGTGTGTGTGTGAAGCTGACACGCACAGAGTTTTTCAGCTAACATCAGGATCCCAAAAGTACATGTTTACCATAACATTTTTTTTGTGAAGACTAACACATACATGTGAGTGTTATACACACAGAAATTTCTAGATAACTTCTGTATCCCAAAAGTAGATCTGCCTTAACATGTTTTGTGTGAAGTCTAGCACATACATGTGAGTGTATGAAGCTGACACACTCACAACTTTCTAGCTAACATCTGTATCCCAAAATTACATGTATGCTTTTAACATTTTCTGTGAGAAATCTAGCACATACACGTGTGTGAAGCTGACACAAAACTTTCTAGCTGACATCTGTATCCCGAAAGCACATGTATGCCGTAGCATTTTCTGTGTGAAGTCTAGCACATACATGTGAATGTGTGAAGCTGACACACTCACAACTTTCTAGCTAACATCTGTATCCTAAAATTACATGTATGCTTTTAACATTTTCTGTGAGAAGTCTAGCGCATACACGTGTGTGAAGCTGACACATACAAAACATTCTAGCTAACATATACGTTATTATATGTTTTGCTTGTTTCCTATCTAGGCTTTTGTTGTGTGCAATCAAGTACCATATATACCACTGGATGTATGGAGAGGGCACATCTTGATTATTCTATCTAGCATTCGTAGCATTCAGCTTTTTTAAATATTTGTCAGGTGAATTCAATTATATACATATGGATGTGTGAAAGTGAAACACCATCCAGTATTACTGAAGTTGTAGTTTATTACAGAGGAACACAATTCATTATTCGCTGGTGTATAGTAGTCCATGGGCCCAGACCAGAAATTCCACTTGTCGGTACCATCTAAGGAAACCAATCCTAGTTATGATTTTTGAATTGGTGTATATATATAGATCATATTTTGATGTGATAACCATTGCAGACTGGCAGCTTATTGGTAGTTTTCATCTCTGGAATGTACCCACCCTCCGCATAATGAAAGCGAAAAGGCAAACTCGGAAACATTCACTAATGATGCAATTGCTGTTACCACATGGGGCTAGAATGAACTACAAACCACAAACACATGTCTGAAATGCTTTATTTATACCATCCGAATAATCCTTTCTGTCATTCCTGAAGGCAGAATTTGTTTTATGGCAGAAAGGGGCGAACAATAGGGCCTATCAAAATGTTGTTGATTATGTGATTTTCAGTACATTTTAATTTATAATATTGTCATACAAGTTCCCTGGGGAGTGCTACTGAACCGCAGTAGCCTACAACATGCACATGTTGTATGAGGAAAACATTTATGAACATTTTACAAGTTTTTACCAGTTATACGAATTGTCCTTCCCCTACCCTAGTTCCAACAAGCGTCCAAAAAGTGAAATTTATGTATAACCCAAATTTCACCACGCTACTGTGGCATGTTTATGTACTATGTTTTACTCATGCATATTTGTAACCATGAATGTATGTGATTGTGCCAAAACATTCACACCATGGATCAGTAGTCCAGTCTTCATCACTGTTATCAGCATCAGAGTCCTCGAGGCATAGTATAATAAATACTGGTCCTAGGGGGCCACACCTGCAATAACACTGGTGAAAACCCAGACTCCTACTTGTCCGTTTTGTTTTCATGGTTGAGAGTCTGGGTTTTCACCAGTGTTATTGCAGGTGTGGCCCCCTAGGACCAGTATTTATTATAAGGAGTCTGGGTTTTCACCAGTGTTATTGCAGGTGTGGCCCCCTAGGACCAGTATTTATTATACTATATGACTTGACTTCGTGTCTCGCTGGTTCAACACGTGTATCGAAGTTGACCTTTGGTCTTCTTTGATCCTTGTAGTAATTTCTGTGGAATTACCCAGACCCGACCATGATTGCCCGTGGTGAACTATACCTCCAGTCAAAACAGAAGACAATTATTACTGTCCTGCTAGACTTGCCTCCATTGTCATATTTCCGGTATATCTGTATGTGCTATACAAACCAGCAGATATCTAAAGCCGCATATACCGTTGTCTTGATAAGAGACCTCGGCCTCCATTGTCATATGGTTTATCTGCATGTGCTAAACAAACCAGCAGGTACTTTGTTCTTGCGCCATATTGCCCATATAATATCATCTCTTTACACGGCACAAAGCCACGGAGAGATATTCACTATACCCATAGACAATATGGCTAGACGGAAACTGGATAAGAAAGCAAACACAAAGAATATAATCTTGTGCACAGAAGGACGTTAGAAATCAATGCAGCTAATGCAGTATGAGTCTGACATACAAGTTAATTATACTGTGTCAGTCTGAATACTACATTATACATGTTTATTTTAATACATTCTGAGAGGTGCGATATACACTAATTCGCCTACACTGTACTGAACAGACAGCTGCGCTTTTAATACAGGCTCGCCAAATCGAGAAAATATATTTATCTCTGTCTCAATCAGCCTATACACTGGCTGTGCCACACTGATGGGTAAACTGACCGGAGCTTGAGCAAAAAGAGGGGATTGCAGCAAAAAATGCAGCCCTGTGTGAGCGCCAAAATTATCCAATGAGATTCACCAAAGAGTGGACCAATCAGCGCACACCAGAAACATTTCTGTCCTATCAGAGAACACCTGCTAGGTATATAGCCTATACATTTGCCAATGCCCGGCCATCTCTTTACACGGCACAAAGCCACGGAGAGATATTCAGTACCCATAGACAATATGGCTAGACGGAAACTAAAGAAGAAGGCTATTACCAGCCGTCATTTTTCTCGCTTTCTCAAACACAAAGAATATAATCTTGTGCACAGAAGGACGAGCTGATAAAAACAATACCACCGTAATTCTTATAAAAAGGACTACATAGTAGAAGCGCAAAGACAGCTGTACGATGGTATACATTATACCGACATAAAATCCATGAATATGGAAAACACCATGAAAATGGTACGGTACTACAGACAGTCGCTAGGTTGAATGCTAGTGGAGTTCTTAGTCAGAGACTTTGAATTTTCTGCTGAAAGTTTCAACCAGGAAGCCTACACCATATCTCCTACCAATAATACATAAGGTAGAAGAGGCTATTAAAAAACTTGATCCTGTAAAACCTGAGCTACCTCAATGCGGGGCCCCTACTGAAAAACTAGGGCGCTACCTGGATTTCTTCTTATCCCCATAGTGTGGGAACGAGAAACCTACTCAGCCGATACTTCAGTATTCATCAATGAGATTGTACAACGTCGGATACCAACTGATACGTTACTTATTACGTATGACATTACCTCGTTATACACGAACCTCGGATTCAATGAAATCCTAGAAGCACTAAAAAGTGATCTGACTACCTATACGAAAACATGGATTATATATCCAAAAACCTCCCATCGATCTGTTGCTTGAAATAGCACGATTGATTCTTGAAAAGTATGAATCCAGGTTTCAGGACTAACACTTCAGACATATTGTCGGAGCATCACGGGGAGCAGTCCCTTCCCTGGAACTGTGCGATATAGCGATATACAAGCATATCAATCAGCTAATTGCCACATCCCCACACAAAGAAATGATTATATTACACAAACTTTTCGGGATGATGGCTTCATACTGCTACAGGCAAATAAAGCCGTAGCTTAGAGTTTCTTTGAGATGGCTAATACCGCACATACTCTATTGAAATTCACGTATGAAATATCTGAAAACGAGGTCAATTATCTAGACGTTGCCGTTTACAAGGGGAAAAGATGTTCGACTGACTCAATACTTGATGTGAAATGCTAAACAAAGCCAACTGAAACCTACAAATACCTATACAGCAAATCAGCACATTACGGGAGAACTGAAATATATGTCTACGAAACTGCAATAATACTGCAGACTACATAGACTAGTCAGAATACTTCAAGCAAAAGCTTAAAATGAGAGGATACTCTACCTCGGAAATTACCGACAGAAACAAATACCTCAAGAGGAACGAGGGCATACAGAATAAGTCTGTACTGAAACGACGTATGCGTCATAACGACTTTCAATCCATACACGAAATGGCTGAAAGGGATCTTAAAGAAATACTGGATCACAAACAAACATGCCGAAAACTTTACCAGCCAGCCACAATTATGCTATAGGCGGGGTAAAAGCATCAGTGAAATACTGAAAAAATAAAAAATCTGACCATAACGGTCAATGCGTATAGGCTACCTGATGAGGGTTTCGCTGGTCAGAAATAAGAATTTTCGACCTAAAATAACCCGAAACTTGCACCCACAGATACTAAACAATGAATACTAGGTATAACCTAGAAAACAAAACGGGCAAGTAGGAGTCTGGGTTTTCACCAGTGTTATTGCAGGTTTGGCCCCCTAGGACCAGTATTTATTATACAATACACTTATGACATTATAAAATACATTTATATACTTTCCAGTGTGCAAACATTTCTGGTGGGGCGAAAGATTATATCAAATTTGAGCTACATTGTAATTTTCATATATTCAGCCGCAATGTGCATTTCGGGGGGTATGGGAAGGAAAAATTCTACAACTTTGTTGAAACCAGCTGGATGGTCCTCCTTTGTGCTTCCCTGCAAACAAGGTACATATGGGTAGCTGATCCATTAGGACTGTGGCACTCATATGGGACACACAACATTCCGTAAATAATGATAATAATAAATCCGCAAAATTTAACAAAATCCAGCGTGCAAATCAGCCGTTTGAATACCAAACTAAAGCATGTGCCTCAAGATGGGAAGTATGCTTGTTGTAACTGTGCAGATAACAATTCTGGATATCCGGAGCTGTTATTGAATGATATTACCTTCATGGGATGTGTCAGTAGTCCATTGTGTGATTTTCCCCAAAAAATCAATATCTCAGAATGGTAAAATGGTAAAAATGCAAAATATACACTAAGCTGCTCTTCTGGAACGGTTATCACATATTGAAATAATCATATAGTCCCTACCAATAACTTAGTAGCCCTAAAGTTTGGTTTCCTCTGATGGTACCGATATATGCCTGGGCCCATGGACTATAGTGTAAACATGTATTTGAAACTTGATAAGCCAGAACCCTGTCAATATCGACTAAAGCTGGTCCCAAGAATGATCGGCTTATACAGCTTTCACTGTTTAACTATTCAATGTCTAAGCTTCTTGACACTGGTACAAAATCGGCTTGCAAATCAATCGCAATTTTTATCTGTTTCAGATTCCTCAAATTCCAAATCCTGTAACATTGCAAAGAGGGAAATCCGTTAAATGCAGATAAGATGTCCATTTACTTGGATGATATTCAGGTGCTGAATGATGACGCCACCATGGATATTTCATGCCGTATTTGCATTATGTTATGTGTTTGGGGTAGAGTAACCCAAAGGACTAAAACAGATCATGCTCTTCCTGGAAAAGTTTGTTTTCTTATTGAATGTGGACACACCAGTGCCCATCACAGTTACTAAAGCTTTGAATTTCGCATTTAAAAACATTGTTCACAGCAAAAACCAACTTGAATAGGATCCATGGTCGTAATATGCCTGAAATAGTGTTGAAAGCGACATTAAATCATATTCACTCACTCCTTGAATTTGTTTAGACACTGATTAATAATAATTATGAAAACTGTATTCATATAGAGGATCATGAAACTTCAAAAGAGACCATTTGTCAGAGTTGATTGCACACGACTAGCAATTTTACAGGAACCTCGAAATTATCAAAATATCGAGGAGGATATTGACTATTGGGTACGAATACAACATGTATATGATCACGCAGAATTGGAAAATTTTGTAGAGATTAAGGGCGTAAAATTGGACTTGCTGAGACTGGAAGGTTCAGATAGACTATACAGGTATTATTCCAATTTATCTGAAAGGACTCTTTCAGGGAGTAACGTTACTCCCAGCTGTTCTAACAAGCATCAAATCTCACAAACGATAAGGTAATAGGAAGGCAAGACAGTCTAGGCTTTCCAAATCAAGCTCTGAGAGTAACGTTACTCTCAACAGTTTTACCAGTGGCACAAATTCTATATATGTCAGAAAAATGAGAGTAGCGCTACTCATCTTGGAGAGCCAATATCACTGTTATTCTCTGCGAGAGTAACGTTACTCGCAACAATTTTACCAGTAGTTCAAAGTTTGAAAACGGGGAGTACCATTACTCAACATGGAGGCCATTATTTTGATTATTCTCTGTGAGAGTAACGTTACTCTCTCAATTTCAGAGAAACCAAGTTATTCAACCCCACTTTTCAAAAAGTGATGGATTCAAACAGCAATATATAGTCAAATTGACTTCAATTTGCCGAAAATAAGCCAAAAAAGGGAATTTTGGATTTTCCCTTTTTGAAATGGATTCTGTTCCGGCTCTATTTTGCACATTTTCAAGGCAAAGATGAGCCGAGATGCAATGCATATAACCAGACATTGAATTTAAATGATTTTAGAAACAAAAGCAGTTAACTTTGACGGTGATTCTAATCAACAAGGGCTGATCGAACAGATGTTCCTTGCAATTTTTCGCTTGACGAGGCGGCCAAGCAAGGAAATGGAATCTAAAATATAACGCATTTTTTCCGGATCGCTATATAACATCACACCAACTGTCGTCTCCATACGATGAACACCGTCTTGTCTCCACATTTCGTGTAACATGCAGACATGTGTTAACTCACACGCCCATAAAGGGAAGCATTTAATTGCAAGGCTGTTGTGTTTTACTACACACAATATCGTGAAGCAAAGGTACTTTCCAAGGTTAGCTATCAATGCGACCGTTCCGCTGTGTGCATTTCACCACTGTAATGGACAAGAGCAGCGAATCCAGGGCATTTCCCCCAGTGGACATTTCCCCCAGCGGACATTTCCCCATGGACATTTCCCCCAGTGGGCATTTCTCCCAGTGGACATTTCCCCCACCTTATATTTTTAGGTTATTTTGTAAATAGTTTTGAAATAAAAAATGTGAAATAAAAATATTTTTGTATTTTCTATAAAAATGATATAAGGATTTCCACATATGTTTTTTTTACGATAAATGAGTCAAATAGTGATAAGATATTATACATATATACACAGTATCTAGCAGTATTATACAGTCTTATAGGACATTCTAAAACAATATAGCACATATTTTTTACAATAAATTTGACGGGAAAGCACATTATATAAAAAATAAAAGACGTATTTTTAAACAATATAATTTTGTTCTATATTTAACCGCAGTTTTCATTTTATTTCAATTTTATTCTCATCAAATGGCTTCGTGACACCGGCCTACGAGCAGTTAGTGTTATGCTATATACCATGTACACATCTTTTATATTGTTATAAAATGTGCTATAAGACTGTATAATACTGATATATACTGTGTGTATGTATACTATCTTATCACTATGTGACTCAATTATCGTAAAAACCATATGTGGAAATCCTTATATCCTTTTTACAGAAAATAAAAAAAATATTTAAAAAAATTGTGTTATTGTCAAATTATTTCAAAACTATGTTCTAAATAACCTAAAAATATAGGGTGGGTCCACTCGGGGAAATGTCCACTGGGGGAAATGTCCACTGGGGGAAATGCCCACTGGGGGAATTGTCCATGGGGGAAATGTCCGCTGAGGGAAATGTCCACTGGGGGAAATGCACGTACACCAAGAGCAGCATACTACCGAAAAATATCTTCATCCCATGGACATTTACCCCAGTGGGTATTTCCCCGAGTGGACATTTTCCCCAGCGGACATTTCCCCCATCCTATATTTTTAGATTATTTTCAACATAGTTTTAAAATAATTTGGCGATAACACAATTTTTTTTATATTTTTTTATTCTCTATATATAAGGATATAAGGATTTTCACATATGTTTTACGATAAACGAGTCACATAGTGATAAGGTATAATACATATACACAGTATATATCAGTATTATACAGTCTTATAGCACATATGTTTTACGATAAATGAGTCACATAGTGTTAAGCTATAGTACATATATACAGTTTTAAAACAACATAAAAGATGTATACATGATATATAGCATAACATTAACTGTTCTTATAGATCGGTGTCACGAAGCCATTTGATGAGAATAAAATTGAACTAAAGTGAAAACTGAGGTAAAAAATAGAACAAAATTATATTGTTTAAAAATACATCTTTTATTTTACCACTATGTGATATAATGTTTTCATAAAATGTTAAAATATATACTATGTATATGAATATTTTATGTTATCACTATGTGATCCATGCATTATATTGTTTAAAAATGTGCTACATAATATATAATGTGCTTTCTCGTAAAACTAAATTGTAAAAATATGTGTTATATTGTCTTAAAATGTGCTACAACACTGTATAATATTGCTATACTGTGTATATGTATAATATCTCACTATTCACTCATTTATCGTAAAACATATGTGAAAATCCTTATATCCTTTTAACAGAAAATAAAAAAGTATTTGAAAAAAATTGTGTTTTTGCTAAATTATTTAAAAACTATGTTCAAAATAACCTAAAAATGTAGGGTGGGGGAAATGTCCACTGGAGAATATGTCCACTGGGGGAAATGCCCACTGGGGCAAATGCCCATGGAGGAAATGACCGCTGGGGGAAATGTCCACTGGGGGAAATGCCCTGGATTCCAATTTTACGTATTCCACTTTGTTTGCTCCATCCTTTACAATAACCCCCCCCAGACCCCCCCCACCTCCCCCATCCGAATAAAATGATAGGTTGTGCGATAACAACATTTTCTTACAAAATAGAATGTTCCCGATGATTAATATTTAACGAAAATATCGCCCGTTCTATCACTTTCACGGCATTCCTCTCTGCGATATGCCATTATGAATCTCCGGAAGAGCAACTGTTTAACCAAACAGAAAGAAATTGTCCACTTTTTCAAAGTTAGATACAAACTGACGAAGTGTTTCGCTTGTAGCAGATGGTGATCATGTCTTCGTTGAACGTCGTATAATTAACACTCTTATTCACCCTTAAAAGGAAATAAATTATACGCCAAAATATATTATGGAATTATTTATTACATTTCTTGAAAATATGTGATATGGTGCACCATGATCACCATTTCTAACTAAAAATACGCCACAACAATTTCGCCTCAAACAAGTACCTTTAATTTCCTTAACTCCTACACAATGACATGACCATAGGTATTTCAATGTGACTACTGGTTGGGCTCAATATGACCTCAAGTACAAATATATAATAAATTGACCAAGCAAAATCTAACCGGAAGGGTAAGTTGATTACCTCAACATCCGACGGTCAAAAATGAACGTTGACCGTCATTCGGTGAATTAAAAAAAAATATATATATATATATTAACTGAATACTTTTTAAGGTTTGGTTCATTTCAAGTACATATATACAGTATATACGCATTACTATAAAATAGGCGTTGTCGACGAGGTGAGGGGTCGTTAAAAATTTCTTACGCAACTATTGTTCAATGTAACGCGCTCCAAGAGCCTACGAGACCGTTAAATTAGCGATCGAACGCACTCATTGTTCACAGCTAACATGCTTGTAACGCTCTCCTAACGCATTTTAAGGCCGCGTTAGTAGGTTACTAACGGGCATGCTGTGAATCGTAACGCGCTCGGACTTAATCCCTAATGCGTTAGGTGGAACCTTTACTCTGGGCGGTACTGTACCATTTCAGAAGGTTTTTTTCCATCAGTATAGCATTATAAACTATTTCGTGGATGACGGCTGGCTAACAAACGTCGAATCGGACGTGTATGTTAAGTAGTTTGATGCTCCAGTCTTGTTTACATATATATGTCTTGTTATATACATCTATTGTAAAATCGAAGTTATGTGTCTCTAGCGCTGTGGAGTATATCGTCATTTTCTTTGGTTTGAGAATTGTAACTTTTGTTTGACATTCTTTTCTCACTACCTCTGACTTGATCAGGGAAAGGAAATTCGGCTTGCTCGAGGTACCGGAATATCTGTTTCAATAGATCATTCTTCCAAGCTCGTACGAAGAGAAATGACCCAGAACGAAAATTACTTACAGATGTATAATTTTACTTAACAACAGATGGATTATTGTAAACATTTACTACAACTAATTTTGCGGGGAACTTCAATTCACTTCACTTCAAAATTATACCGCCTAGTTTGGAACACTACTATACACTACTCATGCTGTGCGATACAGGTCTCTTAGAAATAAATCTTGATGTTGTACTTCAGGAAATGACTTACAGTGGTTGAATATATAGTTTGAGGACTAGTGGAAAGAAGTGATAACAGTAATACTGGAATGATATTTTATATGCTGTGCGATACAGGTCGCCATCTCTTCCTGTTTACTGGGCTCATATTTCAGGTGGCATTCCGCTACTAAAATCATACTTATATAAAACTTTCTCATATTTATCTATTTCCTGTTAGTTTTTTTCTCCAATGTTGTTTATCTCGCAAGGGAGGCTTCTCAAAGTTTCTGGTCTTTTCTATCCCCATTTCACCAACTCTCATACTGACTCGAGGCTTCATGAGTTTAGAGGACTTCTTGTTTGTACTGCGGCTTTCAATCTGACAACAAATGTCTGGTCTGTATTTTATACTATCCATTTTAAGTTATTTCTTCATTATGGGTTTATTTCTAATTGTTTGGTAATGACCTAATTATTCATTGTTAGTTCTGAATGATTTCAAATAATTTACCCTCGAGTTCACAAAGTTTACCCCTGTTTTACGTCTGGTGTCTTGCTGCTGACCCATACATTAATTATTGTATCTATTGCTCGCTATAAATCAATATCTTTGCGACTCATTTGTTCCTGTTGTGGCGTGATCACAACAGTCATGCCCTTAAGATAGGGTGATGACCATACAATAAACTATGCAATAAATTATATTAATTATATTTTGCCTTAGCTCCCTCGTTTACCTTGACATACAAATAGAATCTGTGCTATACTAACGATCACTTTCTTAATCACCAAAAAATATCTTTAAGATGGAACACGACCGATTGAAATACCGAAGGTCAATGCAATTTCTGAGAAACCAAATGATTTCAATGATGGCCTTGGATGTGTGGAACGGATGGATTGGTGTGAGATGGTTTGATTGAAAAACACATTGTAATCTAACAGGCCCGTATAGACGAATGTAAGTCCTGTAAACTGTTTCTATACAGGTCGCCGCTTGTAGGTTTGATAATTCGCCGTGATATTTTAAAATATCAAGAAATGGTGCAAAATATTCCCAACAGTCATTCCACAGCATCAATGAATCTGGCAAGAGGTATATCAATCTGTGTGGAAAACCTCATCAGAAACTTGGCTACAATACTTTCAGTATCAAATTGTACACATAATTTTAGTCACCAATAATTTCTTAGAAAAATGGCACAGAATACCGTCAGCAAACTGTACCTTCTGCTCAGAAGAGAAAGAAACCATAATCCATTTGCTTTGGAAATGTCGTTTTGCACAAATCATATGGAACGACTTTTTCCTTTGGGGGAAAAAATTGAATTTACTACAAGATAGGTTAATTGGGACAGAAGTAATTCTGGGGAAAGCAGGCAAAAAGACATGTCTCCTAAGCCATATTGTCTTACTGATTAAAAAAAGTATTTACATCTCAAGCCGATGCTCTAGGAAGCCTAATTGGACAGCAGCAAGATTGGCAATTTTCCGAGCAAAACATATAGAAGAATTAATTGCCGAAAGAACAACAAAAAAGAAGATTTCATGAAAAAGTGGGGCCCCCTGGCAGACCTCGACACTTAACTAATATATACCGTACAAATATATTATAGGATCACCTTATGATGTTATTCATGATTTTTTTAAATCAGTATTTGTATGCACGGAAATTACTTAAAATTCATTAAGATACCAAACTACAGCATTCCATAGTACAAACATAAAAAAAGTTTCAAATCAACAAAAGGGCACTTATTTATGCTTCTGACAACCGTTTTTCTCTCTGTCACGTGAGGATCTGACGGAAAATGTAAAATCGTGACACCTAATGTAAGAATAAATGCCCAATGGTTCGTCCAGGGTTGATGAAAAACAACAAAAAAAAAACAAAAAAAAAACAACAACAAACAAATCCAAGTAAAAAAAAAATGAATCTAAGATATCTAAATATAATGTGATTATTCGATTTCTTTTCAGGACGAATTTTGAACAGATTTTCAAGAGATTTCGGTATCATAGATTGTGCTTTACGATTCAGAATTTGGATGTGCTTCACGGTCAGTATCCACGTTTCATCATTCCACATTTCTGAATTGCTGGATTTGTTCCAAATAATGAGCCCATTCGGCACAGGTTCTTGTTTGCACGAAAACGCGCGTCTTAATTTGTTTTGCATTCTAAATGAGACGAGTGAGAAATGAGAATACATCCAGCAAAGATTACGTATCTGTCACGCCATCAAGGTACACGATTGAACTGATCTGATGTTTTATGGTATATATATATATTTAACAAAGTTTAAGTCAGCGAAGTTCAGAAATCAGACAAAATTACAACAAAATGCCCCGCTCCCACACACCGACTGGTATGGACAATATGCATACTGGTAGTCCTTTCAAACATGGGTGTCTTATGTAGAAATAATAAGGTCCTATTTCGGTAACTGATCAGTGTGCAAAATAACCCGGAGGACGATAATATTATTATATGATTCGGTAAAATAGTTGTATTTTGTCCTAACTTCCTCATATATTTATCAATATTTTTGATAGTTGTTTACTGATTCTATTAATTTCGGTGAAAAACAAAATCGCTGCATGATTGTGGTAGATCAATGTAGTTTGTAGCACAATATTATTGTACACAAACTAAAACCATGTTGAAACAGCTGAACTCGCCTGGTCTAAGCGAAAGTAATGATTCGGATTCGTTCTTAGAAATAATTATGTATGGTATTATCCAATTTACCCCCAATAATACGCCGCAGGAATTGCTGAACGAAAGCCGGCTCTGTATTATTCTTTTTGCATATATAGATCAATCGGATTCTAGTTACTCCATGCCTATAGAATGCCCATTGTCTGCCGGATGGGGTACGGACAATTCCCCACTCGGACAATTCCCCACTCGGGCATTCACCGACTCCATCTTTAACCCAGAGTATAAAAATATCATGTACAGTAGAAAAAACGAACCCAATAATATCTTATTAGAACAAGAAAAAAAAACACAGAATGAAAAAATGGCACACTCACACTTTCTTGGAAAAACAAAAAAGAGCATGTATGTCTGTACTATATCTGTCCTGTATTGAAAGCAAATGGCATTTTCTTTGAGTACTGGGAAATATATGACATATGTATAAAATTGCGTTAGATATCACTGGTTCAAAATATACTCTCCCAGGTTAAAAGATAGGGCGAAGAAAAAATAGACCCCTCAGTTTTCTCAGCTGAAGTCACGAGTTACTGAACAGTTTTAGTTCTCAGTTTTTTTTTCTTTGAAAAACATTGCCGGTTAAAGTCGAAGTGGGGAATTATCCGAGTGAGGATATGTCAGAATGGGGAACTGTCCAGTGGGGAACTGTTCGAGTGGGGAAATATCTTAGACCACTGTCAGATAACATCGGTGGTCCGTAAACATATGAGAATGGTATTGTCAGACATTCCGATTCAGATCCCAGCGATTCGGACACGAATAATTATCGGACACTAATTTCTGCTGATAGGGGGACAATTGTTTGAAAAATGTGGATTCCGAATGAATCAGTGAAACTAACTGTCCATATGAAATCCGTTCGATTATAATATGGCCATTATGTTTGGTAGGCAAGTAAAATACTTTGAGGCGAAAAGTTTGTGTGCAGCGAAATACGGAAACAAAGATTGGACATCAAACCACACCTAAAACATAAAAAAACCCATGTCGTTTGTGGGGAAGCAATTATCACTTGGTGACCATTAAATAGAATTGTACTGACAGGTAAAGTTACACGTACCTCGGTTTTGTGAAATAGTTACAGTGATTATCGCTGTTGAACCATATCACAAACATCCCCTCTCTCCTTTATCACATTTCGCACTACTCTAGGAAACCAGATATTTGTATTACTGTCCGTGCACGACATGACGTTCCTCATCTATCATCAATAGCATTGCACTGCCTATTATGTATCGCCTCTTCTTTTCTTTCTTAACATCTACAGACAGCTGCCCCGCAAGTTATATTTATAGGAACGACCTGTTTCATCAATGGGTGGCTGACAATTGCACTAATCCCTTTTATTGTCACCGTTTACGCTGTTTCTCATGTCACCATTCGGACGATTCGAAAGTTCTACCGACTGGAGGCTGTAGGTACGTACAAGCACCATAACTGAAAACAGGATCGTCTGAGCAATATGCAATGCGATACAATACAGAATTGGTGAAATATTTGCATAACATAATAATAATAGACGTTGTTCCTCATTTTGAGCAACGATGGTACTTTTCTAAAAGCATTCTTTATATTTTGAGAGTTATAGCGTTCGCATAGCGTACTGTGAATCCCATTTAATTTTGTTAAAATTTACCAACAACTGTTCATTTTGCATTACATCGCATGAAGATAGATCAGGCAAAAATGTCGAAGTTTCACTTAGCCTGGTGTCCTTGGAGCTGCCCACCTCTTCAGACATATCACAATAGCGAAGAAAGCAAGCTCTATTATGGCCAATTCGCTTCATAGATTAAGCGATCGATCAACACTGTGGACAATGTATTACCGCAGACGCCACCGCATACTGCCAGACATACATCCGACGCCATTAGGCTGTCAAGCTCTGACCAATTTCTTACGAACATTCCTAACCGGTTGGTCCTCTGCCGTAAGTCGCTGTTTCAGGGATTTTCTTAATTTTCAAATTCTGATACAATTCCAGGTTAACGATAATTTCCCTCTAAGGCGGAAGGCTGTCTTGCCATCAATAGAGACGAAAGTTGCCTCGCCGTAACATTGTCTTCAGTAAAACGCAGAATGTAATGCGTATATGCTAATATCTATACAACACGGTGCACTTCGATGCATATTTTTTCGTTATACCTACACACAGGCTGTCATTTCTCTTGTTCTGGTTACTCGTGGAAAGGAGACGTTGGGACACCTTCACAATTTACCGTATATATACAGCAACAATAATTGAAACGGAATCGGTTGTCCAGCCACAATCTCGTTCTTCTTGAACGTGAGATATTGTCATGTAACTACATACCGTAGTCGCATAAAACGTGTGATCTGGCCAACCAAAATTATCTGTTTAGCCGTTATTTGGTTGAATTTCACAACGCCATTTTGCATCGACACATGTCGCTCGCCATTTGCACCAGGGTTACATTGTACATTGAACACAGCTAATCGTTTTGTCAGCTATGATGATTTGGAGACAGAATATGTTAATGTGGAAATCTCTTTCAATTACCCAAGTCACAAGCTGACTTCTTTTTTCACGCAGAATTAGCCTTGATAGATCAGATCACCGAAAGCATTCAAACCCGAGGTGTAAATTTCATCTACAAATCGGAGACGAGCCAATCAGAACATGCCCCACGAATGTTTGTGTGGTGATGCCTCTCCCAGTAGTTAAGTCAATCCTCCTAATATGGCAGTATGGGTGGCCAGATATGATAACCCACTCATATGGCACATTTTAAAATTCAAATTTAGTTGAGGTCAATGACGTTTTGTGTCTATTTATAAATTCTTTGGAATATCAAGGCTAATTAGAACTGTGAGCGGAGAAATCGACTTGTGTATGAAGAAGCATAGCAGAAATAGCAAAGCGATGTCATGTGATGTTACAACATCACAAATGATATATTTGATACATTCTCTACTTACTCCAGCGCCAGTTTGACTGTCAATCCGTCCAGTGTCCGCCACGTATATACTTTTTAGTCTGACATTCCTTGTATGTTTTCAGCACGAAGCCCCACTTTCTCATTTCTGACAGAAACGATAGCTGGTTTGGCAACTATAAGATCCATGGATATATCTGAAAAATTCATCAGCAAGTTCAACAACATTCAAAATGTCAACTCTGCTGGGTTTTTCATGGGAAGGGCGACAGAGCGATGTTATAGCTTGTACATGCTGACAGCGTTTTCGATATATTTGAGTGTCGCAGTGTTCATGGCGGTCTTCATGAAAGAAGGTATGAGTTTCCACTATCGGTTGTAAAAACAATTGCAGTGGTTTCATACATGTATATGTTATGTTCAGCATGCATATAATATGGGAATATATTTAGTGATAACATATTGTATCTTGAATATAATGTAAGCAGTTCGCTATCCTCATTGTATACCAGTTGCAGAGGCGACACATGCAATGGTGACAGATCTTGACAACAAATTATGCATAGCAATAAACCCGCTAAATGAAAAAAGGTCGGTCAGTGTCCTGCTGTATATTGCAAGATAAGGTTGTCATAGTTTACAGACTTCAAATTGGACGTAATAATTAATCTTAGTTCTCCACGGTTTTAGCTGATATGTTCGACAGATCATTGGTACGAAATGTAAATTTTCCTAAACGACTTCCTTCTTTGTGACGGTTATTAAACTGGTTCTCGATCAACCCAACACCAAAACCCCCTTAGAATAAGCATAATGAATTTCTTATTATTCGAATAATTTGCGAAAAAAAAATTGTTATAAAAATAGGTTGTTGGATGAACCAAAATTGCCCTGGACCTATTCTGTTAATCTTGAAACACGTGCCGGAATGCCCTTGCAACGAAACAAAACACTTAAAACTAGAATTGAGCACGGCGAGTGATCGAGATTAAATTTGCCCCCCCCCCCACCCCATAACAATCACAGCCGAAAAGTTTGGCATGAGCAACTGCATACGGATTCCATCTTACAATTCTTGTTAAGAGCATATTCCGAATTATTGTGGCGGTCGCTCCATCAACGGATGGACTAATGTACGTCCGAGGAGAAAAGCTGGTTTTTATTTCTACCTATTAACCTATAGGTTTATCTGGCGACCTGATAGGATTGACGCTGATCTATCTGGTAAATTGTGCGGCGATGTTTCAAGCTGCTGCTAGATACTTTTGTCAGCTTGAGACTGAGGTGAGTTTATTTTACTCAAATGCAAAATAACTTTAATTATTTTTTAGTGATAGAAAGATCCTGATATAATGCCGGCATGACTAAACTGTGTTGATAGCCACCGTTTTGCAAAAAAAACAGACGTGATCATATATGTGTTTGTTGCATGTCTGCAAAATGTTGTCATAATCGCGAATAAAGTGTGTCAACGCTCAAAATAATCTGCAACATTCGAGATTATTTCGAAAAAAAGGTTTATATACGACATTCAGTGACCAGTCGTCGTTCATAAAGAAAGACTTCCCAAGTCAACAGTGGAAATACCTTACACCAGACACAATTAGCATCAAAATGCAAGCAATGGCGTGAACTAGATCGATACTAAACCGCGCATTATTCATTTGTTCCATAACCCTCATAATACAAAGCAGCAAATCCCTTCCCACTTGACGATTATATTTCTGTATCTTTCTCATGAACACATGCAGCTCGGAGCTCCAAGAAAAAACTCGATGTGACTGATGATCATTTCAGGCTATAGATCTTTCACCTAATTTAGAAATCCAAGGCAACATATTTATTAAGATTAAAATTTTCCCAGCGTTGATTATATTTTCAGCCCACAGAGTTATCTCAATGCAGACTGTCTCTTGGATGAATTCGAGTTATGGGCTCTTTGAGACCTACATCTCTTAGCAAGTTTTTTTTTGCAATTTTTTGAAACCATTTTTTTTGACAGATTTGATATTCTGTTCATGCTCGGTTGGAGCGTATTATCTATAGCTTTCGTGCGATCCATCAAATCTCTAGATAGAGAATAGCTTCTCTTCTCTCCGCTAATTTACAGCATTTCTGAAGCACAAGAGCATTTTGATAAAATCAGAATCACGTAGTATTATCCCGGAAACATTTATCGGCTATGGAAAATGGAGGCGAATAGGTTGAGTATTTTAAATATCAAATTCGATTTGAGTAAAATTTTACCTCTCGAGATACACCTTAGTAAACAAAATATGCTGGATAATGACAGAATGCTTCAAGATGAAATCAAATGTTATGAAAGAGAACATGTCGATGACGAGCAGTGGTTTGTATATTTCTAATACTGGGAATCACTACATCATGTTTGCAACGTATTTGCGTGTTCCTGTCTATCTTCCTCGTTTTAGGAGATAGAGAACACAATTACATGTAGTTCTCATGAATACTGACAGATTTACACAGAAGTGTGAAAAATTAATGCATAGTCTGTAAAATAAGCATATTCCTGTAGAATATGGAATAAAAAAATGCATCGACCTAAAATGTATGCTGTACCTATGACGAATATGTACTGTGGAATGTTTCGTCTCTCTTCTACCAGGGGTATCAACGCTATCCAGGCATAATAGCTCCACCTATTAAACTGCGATCCAGCCTAGGATCACGTATGCAAGCTTGTGTGGGTGATTTTGACACTTTAATTTCAAATGATGAATGAATGAATGCATATTCACCAAACATACAGCAAAAGAAAAAGAGATATGCAGAATATAAGAATATATAATTAGATATAACTGCATAAGTTGCGGGAATAAAACCCGAGGGGCTTGTTCTCTTCCAAATTTACAAATGAATACATAGTCTAAGGCCAGCGACAGGACTGTAGGTTTGTGATTAGAGAATTATACACAGATGATTCCTTGATAATGAGCAAATTCGGACGAAGCACACCCCAATTATCGTGAGATAACTTGTTACAGTATTGTAAAATGTAGGGCATCGGGTACATATCTGTACGATGTGATTACACTGAAGACTAAGCCTCTTTTCGTGGATCTGCCACTCGCCTAGTAGATGTATTAAGATTAGGAGTTTTTTTTATTGTTAAGAAAATTCATCCAGGAGAAGCGCCGTCACAATATAGAGCAAGAGGATAGTCCAATGTATGTATACATGTAACTTCCGCGATAGTAATTTTGTAAAACATTTTCCGGTATTGAACACAGATTTACGGGTATAAGTGACTGAAATACCAGAGGGCAAACCTATGGAATCATCTGCCGAATCAAACAAGATAATACTTGTACGGTGTGTGAATCGACGCTACGTTTAAGTCGATCTGGCCAGGGCATTTTGGGACTTGTCCAGGCCTGAGGGCCGTTTTGCCACCCTTCCCCCCGGATCCCACCCCCAAATTATTTTTGTTACCCCTTGAGCTAGAGGCTGAAACTTACCACACTATACCCCTGGGTCAAGCTCTACCAGGAATTGTAAACAAATCCAAGATGACCGATTTGATGACGTCATTTCCAAATTTAATTTCTCCACAAAAAATTGTATCATAAATTAGTAAATATTATTATCTGATGTGAAATGAAATAGTTTTTTCCTAAACTATACTTATGAATGGTACGGATGAGACTCCGCACTATTTTTCCGATGTGCTGTAGCAAATTTACACAGGAATTTTATATCTTCATATATTTATTCCTCTCCTTTTACATTTAGTACGCTCGGTATCCCGACTATACTACTATATCTGATATGATTTAAATATTTCATATTCCTGAAATTAAGTTATAAAATAATCAATGTAATGGATACATCTATTGCACTAGCATAGGTCTTAATAATGGTCAGTTTTGTTTGCTCACAGTTGATATAAATAGCCATTGGCTAATGTTTATCATTGTGAAACGTGCATTGTAAACTGAGAGGCCTACTGTGTATATGACCATTTTCACTGCATATTTACAGCTCATTGTCAGACCTGGATGTATTTCCGGGTTCGTGTACCGTGTTTAATACCCTAGGATCGAATGCTATTTGACCCCAGGTTGGAATGCCGTTTTACCCGCAGGTTCGTTATACCCAGCTGTTGAATAACTGAAGCGATATTTAATCATGTTAAATATATTTTACGAGTGAGGTCACTGGTTAATAACTAATGATGAATGTAATTTCATACAAGTACTGTCTGATTTATCATGAGTAACAGATGACCTCAGTGGAGAGAGTGCAGTCATATACAAAGCTGGAGCCTGAACCCCCAAGAATATCAGCTTGCCCACCGCCATCCCATTGGCCTTCACTTGGGGAACTTCGCTTTCAAGATGTGAATCTAAAATACGACGAAGACGCCCCACTGGTCCTCAAAAATATAAACTTGACAATAAAAGCCAAGGAAAAGGTGAGTTTAGTGATTTGGAGTCATATTTAAGACTTCTGCGACAGTCCGGTGGAGAACATCTGCCTTGTGCCTTGTGCCAGATATGCCCCAAACTAACCTTTAATGCCAGCCGTAAATTTCCCACCAAGACAATAATCCTACATATATTTGTCGAACGGCATGTATAGAGCATGGACCTCGGAGATTAACAGTCCATCAACATAATGCTACCTTACACAGATAATAACTGTGTGAGATGTGTAAGAGTTGGGACAACTCGACGTTTGGTCAGTTAAAAGCAACCGTATGAATCACTCGGCATTTCACACTCCGACTACAATAAGGAGGACTCTTCTTTTCTTTTCATTTGAAAACTATAAAATAACCACATAGCTCCTAGCATCGGCTTAGGAAGCGTCACCAAAAATCGTTCGTTTTTTCGTCGAGATATCTGTGATCTTTTTTTCGATATCGCGAATTTCAAAGGCGAGAACGAATCAATAATTTTTGTCACGAAAAAAATCGAAAAAATGATTCTCGAAGCTGCTTTTCTTTCGCATCATTGATCGGTTTTCGTTCGAAAACTTTTGACTTCGCTTAGCCTGGTACCCTGCCTTCCATGTTACATTGCTGACATGTACCCGTATAGTAGGGAACCAGACTTGAATAGTTCTGGTTCTATGTGAAAGTAAATATCCCATATATGTGCTCGGTCCCACTGATAGAACCATGATACATAAATCCATAGAAGTTTATTCACAATATGTATGTCGGTTATTATAGATATAACCTGTGTAAAACAAAAAATAATGCCGACGCTATTTCCTGTTTAATAGTAGGTAGTCAAGATTAAAAATATATCGTTTTGGCGGTCAAAAGTTCAACCGGACAGATCATCGCCGAACTACATTTATTAATAATAAAACGATGGAGCTGCTTAGGAAAATGTGGTATTCAATGAAGTCTCTTTTAAAATAGCGTTGACATGGTACGTTGGCATTATATTGGTAAAGCGGCAGATATACTTCAATTTTACCTGAGCATATACTTTTACAGTACCCTCTAACACAGTGGCGCAACAGATTCTAATCTGTGAATGACGTAATTGTATTCATTCGGCTTACCTGTATATGGCGAGATTCTGCTGGTGGACGTTTCGTCCCCGAGGCCCGCCCCCTGTACAGACCTTCTGGTCTTTGATATATGTTAGCATTTGTGGGAAGTTGATGCTGGGTCGACATCGGGCCTTACAGACTAGTCTTTTGTGTTAAATGCCGTCATTTACATCTGACGACGATACAGCTCACCAATCTCCAATGTACGAGTTGTCACAGCGAAACAGCTCACCAATTATCAGTATACGAGTTGTCAGAGCATTTCCATCATAGCTCTCTAGATTTGTATCTAATAGCGCTTATGCCGGTGCTAGGGGCCGTGTGGTCATATCATCCAAGTTGCCACATGAACAGGTACAATAAAAGCGTACCTGAGATACAACACATATCACGAATCGTTAGATTCTTGGTATGTGCTTTAGAATAGGTTAACCAGAGGACTATTCTGTGAAGTCATGTGACGCAGTCAGTATGTCGACACCTCTTCCCACTTCCCTTATATGTGTTGTAACTCAATGGTTTCCCGATATTCTCTCGAAGCTCTCTCGATCAACATGAATCATTTGATTCTCGATGGCTCAAACAAGACAAATAAAAAACGATATCGAGAAAATCAATCGAGAATTTTGAAAACGATTTCCTTATTTTCATACTTTTCTCTCGATATTCTCTCGAACAATTTCTGATAGAATACAGATGTCCTCGAGAAAACCAAAGGAAGTTCACGATTTAAAGAAAAATGATTCATGAAGACACTTCCTTAAGCGGAATTAGTTACGCTAGCCCGGGAGCTTTGATGACAGATCAGTTCTCATTTGTGTTTACAGGTTGGAGTGGTAGGCCGGACCGGCGCTGGTAAGAGTTCACTGGTTACTCTCCTATTCAGATTAGCAGAGCAGACAGGAGAAATAGTCATCGATGGTATAGATATTGCAAAAATTGGACTTTGTGAATTAAGGGAGAAAATAACTGTTTTACCTCAGGTGAGTTTGAATTCAAACACGTCAAACGCCCACACTGTTTCTGACCGTTCTTTTACGCGTACTAACAGTGTAAGGAATCAATTTCGGAGTAATTCTGTCTTTGTTTGTTTAAAAAAGTCATTAAATAATGCTGTATGAATCTACGCTTACAGGTATATGCCAGTGCCATATTACCAGCTTACGGTATCAGGATAGTGATCATGGGATAGATCCCTGGGTAAATCATACATACGACTAAAATAATGGAACGTGGTGATTCCTGGCTTGGCGCTCAGCATTACGATTACAGATAAAGGACGGGTTGGCCCGGTATCAGGACAATGTGACTGGGTGAAATATCTTGTCTGCCTAATAAATAATGCCCTAAATATTACGGCATTGGGACCGCTATGTTGCATGTAAACACACCGTAATTATGATATTACTAAAAACTTAATAAAAGCAATTTTGAAGTCGCTCTCTCCGATATCGGAATTGATCTTTTCAATGGATTCAGATGAATTCTGTGTTTTCAATTTAATTTAAATTATAGCGTACAAATACACAGCCAGGCTGTATACAAACAATAACAAGAACGAAATACATGTATACAAGAACGAAATACATGGCTCTTGTTTATCTTTTGCATTTAGAGTAACTGCACATGAGTAGCATCCTAAACCATCAATACAGGCAAGTCGCTTCCAACGATTACCACTCAGTAACTGGTTGGATACTGGTTGGTGAAGTACTGATTGGTACTAGAAGGAAATGTTCCGTTGACGTACCGTTCGGTTTTTGGAACTGATAAGTACCAACCGGGAAAAATCTGGATATTGATTGGTCACCCAAGCTATTTTCCCAAACTTGGACATACTGGTAACAATGCAGTAACACATCAATACCTTATTTCGTCATGACTCAGGTACTGAACGGTTACCAAGCCAATTCCGCTCACCTACCAGCACCTCTTGGTGACTGGACGGTGTTGGTGACTGCACAGTACCAACCGGTCATAAATCATTCACCACACATTTGATTTATGGTATAACCTATGGTGAACTGACCAGTAATCTTCAAGTCATAACTTCAGTCACAATTTCAGTCAGGGTTTCAAGGTACCAATCCTAAATTTCCGTGCCGTAACAATAGGCTACCCACTGGTTACTGTCATGAAACTGAACGATATCTGAGTTGTACATACAGTAATGGTACTGGACGGTGAAAATTTGACTGTCTTTGATTCGATCTGTCATCAAGTTGGAAATTCTAAATGTCTCCTACTTATAACCACCTAGGTGTTGAACTCATCGGCATCGTTTTTGTCCTTCTTTCATCGCAAATCAGCAATATCACACAACAGTGCTCTTGTTGACTAATGTTGGCAGACAGTCACGAGATACTGATGCATGTAAGGAGACACTGACTTTCAAAGCACGGCAAAGGGCCAACAGTAGTGTATCTTTCACAAGATTCAAATTCAACTAATTAAATAATCGGACGATATTCAATACATGATTACCAAACGCTCGACGGATTATTCATATAAAACAACGATTGGCATGTTTTTTTAGTTTAATGTAGCATACAACGAGACATATTTCATAAGATATTTACTTATTACACACAGAATTCGACGCATGCAGAAGTTCTATATATTGTACTTTTTACAGGATCCGATTCTATTCTCTGGAAGCTTGAGGTACAATTTAGACATGTTCAACGAAAGATCTGATGATGAATTATGGGAAGCTTTACGCGAGGTAAGCAAACATCATTCAATAATGATACTGGTCAAGGTAAAGCGAAGGTGTGATATCTCAAAACTATTTATAAACGCCTTTTGGGAATGATATGGCCTACTAGTGAGGTGGCTTAGCAAAAAGATCGTGAGACGCTGGACCAAAGCACCAAATTTGGCACATCCATCACTTGAAGTACACAGAACAATATCAGAAGGGGTGCCCATTACTTTGGATCGTGTGACGCCCTCTGGGCCCCAAAAGGGCATCTAAGGGAAAATATTACCAATGAAAAAATAGATAGCTCATCAATAGCTTCATTATTTTCGTTATCCTTGAGGCCAGGAAGCTGAAACTTGCCACACTATATCTTTGATTCCAGTGCTACCAGCAAATGTAACAAAATGATGATGTCACAGTGACGTCATCTTATAAAAATAAGCGATTTTATTAATGATTTTTCGGATCGATTCGCCTAAATTGCCTTGTAAATTAGTAAATAATCATCTGATGTGATATAAAATATTATTGGGCACTTTTACGAAGGAAAATACACCAATTTTGAAGAAAATACGTCAAAAACAAAATTTTCAAGCTACACCACCGTGTCGTCAAATCTGAATTTACCTATGATGCTATTTTCCGAGAATAAAATGGCCCTAATTTGATTTGTTATAAAGACACAAGGTGCTAGCCCTAAACAGTTGCGAGCACCAGAGAAAAAATCATTTGGAAGAGGGGGGGGGGGCGAGGGTGGAGCTGAATCCACCAATAACAATTGAACACAGGATCCTCCCTTATCAGTATAATTTTTCGTACCGGCATATAGTGGGAGTAATGCACGGGTGCTGAACCATGCACATGTAAATGTAATGGTCTTGGCACCCAATGGAATATATTAGATGTAGTTTTAGACCCCTCCTCCCCCAATCTGCATCTGAACATGAAATCGTCCTAAGCACTCGCAATCATGTCAATGGCGATCGATAGAAGTACACGTGTTATTTTAATGTTAATTTTATGTTCCTGTCCCTCAATAGGCGTTAAATGCACTTTCCGACCCCTTTCCTGTGTATTCACACTCTCAGGACACTTTAGCTATCCTGAAAATGTTTGACAGCCTATTGACTAAAAAAAGATTGCGGGACCCTATGTTCACCCTTGATAATCCCACAGCCATTCTGACAAAGTCCAATGAACATTCGACCAAAGCTGTGGCCATTCAATGGCAATATATAGACCAGTGCAAAAACATGTGAATTGTATGTTGCATGTTCCCGGTCCTCATTGGGTGTTGAATGCCCTTTTGATTTCTTCTTCGTTTTAGAGTCCCTTCTCTGATCATATAGCTCTTTTAGCTATTCCCACGTTATTTCACGGCCTTCCAGAAAACAATTTTGACCTCCAACAGATGTAAGATGCCCTTTTTGGGATTTTGCTTTTTAGGTTTAACCTCACCCTCTTCAGATGAAGTTTCGTATCCTCCCGTCCAAAACTGTGGTTATATACGGTGGCCACAAATGAACACACAGAGAGGCGTAGAATTAAACACGAGTACCCGGCCCATGTAACACTTGTTAATTCAGCAATTCATCTCTCAAACTTGAAACTAGAAAGATTGAAATTGGAGCGATAAGCAAGAGGTGGGAGAAATTGACTACGTCTGGTGACTAAAATGCAACCATATGGCTCAACAGGAAAGCTTCCCTCTGCACCAAACATGCAGATCCGAGAATACGGTGAATTCTCGGACGAAGCCTTAGTATCTCAGCCGCTCTTTTAATGTAGCGGTTCATATGGAGATTATGAAGTTTCCACACGGCCCCTAGCACCGGCTTAAGCGGAATTAGTTACGCTAGGTCGGGAGCTCTGATGACAGATCAGCTCAAACAATTAACTCATCGGATATTAATGGGTGAGCATCGAGGACGTCTGATGGAGTAAACAATTCAACATGGGGTGAACCTGGTAAATGCAAGAATACCCAGAAAAACTAACCTGGCCAGCCTTGAGCATTTCATCTTTACGGGATGGAAAGCTGAATTGTCAAGTTTTACATGGATATGAGGTGATTGTGTCCTTTTACACAGGCGATTATGCAAACCTAATTGGTTTAGGTGGCTTCAGCCACACCACTTCATTCTCAGAGAACTTTTCTCTGGTACTCCAAAATGAAGAAATGTTGAGAGCTGTAACTTAGCGCAGTTATAGTTTATGATATTTGAGTTATTTTGAGCCTGTAGCATAATACTCGGAGCAGAGCATCATGATTAAATTAAAAAATGGATGACATTAGGGTGTAACTGGAAAGTTCTGTTTTCCTCGTATTCCTTCATCATTAATGTGTTTTGTTTCCGTAAAAGTACTCAAAAGTATTTTTTTACTCGAATAAATGATTATTTACTAATTAACCAGGCAGTTTTAGCGAAGAAAATTGCGCAAACAAAAAATTGGAAAAATCGGCTCGAAAAAATCGTCCACAAAATGGTTTATTTTTGAAAAATGATGTCATCATAGCCGCCATCTTGGATTTTGTGACATTTTCTGGCAGCGCTTGAACCAGTGATGCAGTGTGGCAAGTTTCAGCTTTCCAGCCTTAAGGACAATTAAAACAACGAAGCTGTTGGGAGGCTAACTAATCTTTGAATAACAATATTGTCCCTCAGATGCCCTTTTGGGGGCCAGAGGGCATCATAGAGCCCAGAGCAACGGGCACTCCTTCTGATATTGTTCTATATGTCTCAAGTGATGGATGTGCCAAGTTTGGTGCTTTGGTCCAGCGTGTCACGATCTTCCCAAAAATGGCCCTAAGCCACCTCACTATACTTACTCACAGTAAAGCTTCACCATCGCATATAGTTTAAACTCTGTCTTGCTTATGTTGAAACTGCAATGTCTGCAAATTGTATTGAATTTTATGCAAATCCTCTTAAATTCTTTCAGATTTTTCTAAAATGGGTGAAATATCATCGTCAACTTATTATATTCCACATATGCCAACTCCCTTGATATTCTTGTTTTTGTTGATCACGTGAGTCATCGCGTCAAAACATCGCATACTGTTTAGTCCCAGCCCAAATCGCCTTGTACCAAAATTTCTTTAAAACCGCTTGATGGATGAGGTAGATACTTCGTATGGTTATTGTGACGTACGGGATCTAATGCATCTTCGAAAAAATACTCCTCCCAAACGGCTGGACTGATCTATCCCAAACTTGGCACAAATAATCGACGGATTGTGAAAATATGCTCTATTTTCTTTAGTTTTCAGTCAACGAGATACGACGGGGGAAGTAGTTACATGTATTCTATGTTGAACGCAACAGTAAAAGGATGGTGGAAAACGATGCTGGTGTATGACCCCACAGGCATATGCACTAAATACATATTTCTAAAAAAACATCAAAAGAACCAGACGTGATCCATGCGATTATCTGTTTCCCAGCCACGCTTTTGTTGTAGTTGTTCATGTTCATGCGGATATAACATGGTGATCAAGAATATGTACAACTTCGGTTTTTTTCCTAAAGGGCACCATCATGACGTCTGTGAAAACTGAACAAAACTTCTTAAAAATGTATATTTCCAATCTGGAATGGTAGGGACTCTTATAGTTTCTTGTATGGTATTCCCAAGAACGAGTTCTTTTCTATCATTTGCCAGCACTTTCTATAACAATTTTAGCTGCACCTAGCAACAACCTTTGCTATTCATGTCCATTTTGGTGGACAGAAAATCAAACTCTGAGAGGGTCACTGGGCGGCCAATTCCTACGGCTAACCTTTTTCCATATCTGCCATTGTTCGAACTCAACTAGTCATTTTCTATAATATTTTAACGTACTAACATGTTCGTTTCGATGAAGGATCCGTCTAGGGCAAACACAAAGTTCATAAATGAGTTCCCTATGTGTTGCTACCCAGTAAAACGTGATTGTTGGAAACGTAAAAGCCCGTTAATAAATATTTGACCTGTGACGAACAGGAAAGTAAGGGACTCTAAATGGAGGGGGGAGTGTAACCGGCTGCCAAATGTCCATCAATTTGCCAAGTGTTCCACAAGGGGCCATTCTGCACGACTATAATTTTGAACCTCGTATTGCCGACACTGCTATATCGAGGGGTCCACATCAGAATGGTTGGAAGCCTATTATTTTCATTATTGATATCAGAATAGAAGACCCCGTTGATTAATTGATATTTATTGATCCAATACATATTTGATTATTAGGATATACACAAATCGATTTGATTATTTTCGCTATGCACATGGACGCTAAATTACATATTATATTAAGAAGTGTTATGGATCTCCAGTTTTTAATATATTGTTCAGGTTTGTCGCCTTTAGACGGATCCGACTGATTTATTATCTGCTGACGTCCATGATCTTGCACAGTTTGCACTCACTTCTAGACTGTTTTTACCGGTCCCAACTGAAAGGTGTCTCAATGACATCAGTAATCTTCCTACACTGGCAAAACCCCTGAAGTGATACGACAGCGAGGATGAACTGTTTTATTGTTTACTCGGTTGATAAACCAAATCACAAAACATACTCTCAAGTGCCGTATACGTATTCCAGGTGGGCGGGGGGAGGGGGGAGGGGGTTATCATTTCTTTACCTCGGTCCCTTGGATGGAATCAATCCCCATATATCAAACCTATCCGTTAGATATTACAGATGTTAACGTTTAAGGCAAAATATCCATAGTTCGAGAGTTCAACGTTGTCGGCAAAGTCTTATTCCGTTCACAGGGCGAAAGATTAAGGGATTGAGACCCTCCTTAGCGGATCCCCCCACTCTCATTAGTCGTGAATTTGAACATGATCAATACACATATATATATATATATTATTGAAAAGCCTATTTCCCTGGGATTGCGAATATTTGAATATATTGGCTGTTATTCCATTTTCACACGTTTATTTTTAGAGAAGTTCTGAATTTTTAGTTCAATTGATAACTTTGCCGACTAGATCAATCCTTCAAGAAAAGGTATATATGATACATTTTTTTTCATATACGGCCTATATCTGTTTCTGTGGAATGTTATTTTTCTCAAATCTTAGAAAACTTAACTTTGAACACCACTTGTAGTAGCTGAGCAACAAGGACATAATCTGAAAACTAAAATCAGACACCACTATTTTCTCGTCTCAGTTTATAACATTCAAGCTAGATTTTGGAAAGTGAATCGGCTAAAAGCTTGGACTGCCGAAACCACGGCCAGCCAGCTGAGAGTTCCGTCTGGCGTGATAATCCACTTAGCATTCACACTCATTTTTTTCACCAAACGGTTGATTTAATTTTGAATAAGATTATATTCTCAGATAGATATTGTCCTCAATAATTATCATCACATTGCGCGCATGACAGGTTTGGTGTTATTCTGCATCCAGGTCAATTTAAAAGACGTTGTGGAGAAGTTACCTGGTCAGCTGTACACGAAACTCTCTGAGGGTGGAAACAACTTCAGTGTAGGAGAACGTCAGCTCCTGTGTCTGGCTAGGACCATCCTGAGACATAACAGAATACTGATACTGGATGAGGCTACAGCCAACGTGGATTACAGGTCGGATATCATTGTAGCACACACGAGAACGTTTTATATACATACTTGAATATTCAGTTTGACCGTTTCTGGATCCGATATTTGATAACAGAAATATCCTAATATCGATTCATGAACCAGTCGGAAATCTGAGAAAAGCAACGAGGGAGTCATGAATTTGTGAACGAATTTTGCTCCTTCCATCCGTTCGGACACAATAGTGTAACTTTCACACAGATATGCTGGTGATTCCTGTTGAATACTAGCTGTCGTTTTTGAAGCACCAGGTAAAATGGTAAAATTTACTGCCGTTTGAACAATGTATGATAGCATACCACGTTATCGCGATTTTGAAAGAGACATTGCTTTGAATTATCGTATTTTCATAAGCTCTATTTTATTATACTTAATAAATTCCACGTATTCCAGTGCTTATCAAAAAATTCTCGAATGGAAATCGATCAATAAAGCGAAAGAAAACCGATTTCGCGAATCATTCGGTTTTTGTAAAAAAAAATTCTCGATTCTCTCTCACATTTGGAATTCGTGATATCGATAAAATATCGCAGATTTCTGCACGAAAAACCGAACGATATTTGGAGACGTTTTCTGTTTGTCCTATCACTTTATTAATAGATGATATGGTAATCCATTAGTTTTAATCCGATACTTCATTGCGAGGTATTCCTTATGGATATTTGGCTATAGAAATATATATACATATATTTGTATACACGGCGCGCTGAGATTTATAAGCTGATTTCTAAAGATATCTGCTCATCTGCATTATTCTGAACATGGAGAGAAGAGATATTCTGGTCCCCTATTTAATAACGTGAGAGATCTTAATCTTTTGTTGTGATTTCCAATATTTTCATGATCTTAAGGACTGATAGAATAATCCAAGAGACAGTACGACGGCAGTTTGCGGAATGTACCATTATCACGGTGGCGCATCGATTGCAGACTATCATGGACTCCGATCGTATTATGGTTAGTACATGATATTCAACTGCTGCTTCCAGACAGTTGCATTCTTAATTTATGGAAGAATGAACGCCAAGATTTAAAGGAAATCACATGTTATCCTTTCTTGAAATTGTGAAACGGAAATGTGATCTCCTCAGGATTCGCAATTTTCTACTACAACATATGTGTTTTATTAAATAGTATTACTTATACTGGTAATTGATCAAGCAGACAAATCCCTCTTCACGCACCCACATGTACGCAAGCTGGAAATATGCAATACACTATTGCATTATATGCTTCTTGTCTTGCAAGAAACGATCTGGGTTTTTTTAAATGTACATACTAGTAATTACAACTACTGCTAACTGTCGCACCAAGAAGATAATTCGGACATTGACGGGGAAAATATTTTGTAGACGACGGCTAAATATAAGATGTCGGATCTGTCGCCTACGCATATATCATCACATTTAAAACCATCCGACTACAATTTCAATAGATTGGACCCAACCCAATACCTTCAGTGTACAACTGATCACGAGCCTAAGTAGGGACGCTATGCAATTTCAATGACCCCAATAATAGCTAATACTGTCGGAAATAATGACCTTCGCTGTTATTTCATTCAAGACGAGGTACATCTGCATGACAAATCTTGAATCTATATTGCACACAGCCATTGCCAGACCCATCACTCACCCTGCCATGAATCGTCTAGTTACGCCCAGATTTGGAGAACTGAAATTACATATTCAAATCAAATCGCACCAGCACAAAATATTAATAAAAAGTGAATTAACTAACCCGATGACGTCACACTGGCGTCACCTTCTTGGATTTTTTCTCGGTTGTTTTCTTATTATCATTTGCGGAATAACTATCCATTTTTGTTCACTTGTAGAGCTTGATGCGCTATTGACTATCCTTTCAATGTATTTTAAGTATAAAATTTCATTGTTACGGCAGGTTCTCGATGGTGGCGAAGTACGAGAATTTGACAGACCACACAGACTTCTTCGAAACGAAAACGGGGGTTTCAGGCGCCTCTTCGAACAGTCAGGACTGTCCATTCCAACACATAAAAACTTTGAGTGAGAAAAGATTATAAAAGCTATGAAGACTAAACAGAAAGAATGTTGGTGCGGGGGTGGCATTCCCAAGATCGAAAACCTGCAGAGCGTACAGTTGTTTAATTTTGCCAGAAGGTATTAAATCTATACAGCTGAAGCTTTCCTTGACAGGCTCCAGAAGATAGGCGACGCATATTTCAATCATTATTAGAATCAAACTTAATCTCGAGATTCCTTCCCAGTTACCGCAAACATCCATGGACCGGGACAATACTAACATTGGTTATCCTCGGGTATTTGCGTATCATAGATTCATTATAACTGGGCATATGCTTATATCTAACATGCAATCTAATGTGGAATCTTTTTTCACATAGTCAATGCGAGTCCGATGTGCCCGACCTTATTGTAATCGCTCTTGCCAATTTCAGAGATTTCACCTAGTCCTGCGCCATATTTAAAATTTTTCGAGAGAATGGCACAGCATTCAGAGCGGAAAGTGAGATGTTTGAATGTAGACGAGAGACAGATGGTATTTCCGACGAGAGCTGACTTAATTTTCAAACCAAACTTGCAGACAACTGCCTGCATGATTTTGTTAGGGACGTGTTTACGCTCCAGTCAACCCGATCATTTCCAGGTCCCAATTTTAAGCATATCCTCTTTTACCAGCGGAAGAAATTACGAAGTTTATGATTTTTATTGGCGTTTGTCGAAGCCGTTCGTAGCCGACACATTTCGACAGGAGAAAATTCCAAAATTGCCGATATTGTTGTAGATCTGTTACGAATTATTCGAAATTGAATCAAAAACCAGAGAAGCAAACTATATGTAAGTATCATTGTCAGGAAAATCAAAGATACCCCTTCATAATTTATCATTTGTTGACAAATCGAGCACTGCAACAACAACAACTATTGAGGCGTCTGTCTCACATTTCGAGGGAACGAGTTTCGGAAAATTTCAACTAAATTGTGGGTCAGATTATTAGCCAAAACGAATTTCGCTATGACAATTTTGCCTGTTCAATTTTGAAGTCCGTACGAATGTTATAATACTGCAAAGCCCGAGTTATTGTGCTTAGAAAATAACATGCCAGGTATAAAGGAGATTTGCGTTGATTCTGAATCGATATCGTTGAAATTTTCGAATGAAAATATACAAATTTCATTGCTCTGAGAGAAGATGGTTCCGATATATTGTTGAAACCTCGTTTCCTCGAAATGTGAGACAGACAGACAGATAGAAACGGATTTTAAACTGCTCAAATCATAAGGCCTATACCCGGGTAGAAATGTCTATGTTCAATTAATTTTTCATTTCATTTTCTGTCAAAATTGTGTACTACAGTTCGGTGGTATAACGAAAATAGCAATCAAACGAATTCATTTCCTTATTCAATACAATTCACTGATGAGTAACAATATTCGTTTAAAGCAATATTTATGGAACCAGGCTATCCCGCGCTCCGATTTTAAGATATGTTCTGAAGAGTTATCCCCAGCAGAACTTATCGTAATATCGTAAGTTTTTAGTTTTTCGAACTTCATTTCTACCCCCCAGTAAATTTCCTCACGGCTGACTCTTGGTCATTCTTCGCTTCATAGTCTGTGTCGCTTAGGGTCCTTCTTAGAGAATAAGGAGAGAGTGGGAAAGAGAATTTAGGTTCAACGTCGCGTTCAAGAATATTTCATTCAGCTATATAGCGACAAACAAACAAAATTCTTAGTATTCCAACAAAAAACAAGTTAATAACCTATCAAGAAGTAATCAACACAGCGCACCAAAAGCGTGTACAATAAAATGTATGCAACAAACTGATTCTCTCAAATAATCTAAAATGCAGGCTTCTTTTACCCGAATAAATAGATATTCTAAAGTAGCTGCTGTATAAAAAGAACCTCTTACAATCTTAAAATCGACACAGTCGATCAGCATATTTTTCACTGTGAGATTCTTCCCTTACTCAAACCTAGATTGATCCGATGACAGGTTTCTCGAGATGGGAAGTTAACCCATGGCAGTACGTTGGTTACCACATAATTATATCATATACCATTTGTCGTAAAATGCATATCCCCAATGACGGCGACCTTTCGAGGTTCACTAGTTCTAGTTGAATTATTTCTTCATCGTCAAACATCCTAATATACAATATACGTGTGTACGTGTCATGTCTACTTACTTTCCATTGCTTTGCTTTGCAACACTCTATGCATATACAATACATCCGCCATGCAATAGCACTCGGTCAATAATTGCACGTTAAACTATTTTGCAGCTCCATGGCATTTAGTTCCTGAATTTAAGCTGTTACAAAGGGTGAAATGCGAACAATTGTGTATTTTAAATGAGTTGTAGCTGCACGATATTTAGTCCATGAATATAAAATGCAGAGTTAGGTAGATATTCGACCAGTTGCACATTGTCCAGTTTTGCAGCTCCACGACATTAAATTCCTAAATTCATATACAAAGGGTGATTTGTGTTGTTGTCGCTGCGCGGTATTTAGTTCGTGAATTCATTATGTGTATAGATACAAAGGAAATATATGCGAACAATTGTACATCATAAAGGTATGTTGCATTTGCATAGCTTTTTGCACGTGAATTCAAAATGCATATAAATGGAGATATGCGAATGGTTGTAAATTATAAATTTGTTACACCTACACGTTATTTAGTTCGTTAATTCAATATGTAGAATTACAGCGGGAGATGAGGTAACACCTGTATATCGTCAAGTTTTTGATGCACGAGACTAGTTCATTAATCCTAAGTTAATTGCAGAAAAGTCAAAGGCCTACAGTTGGAAAAGCCTGTCACTACCTGCCACCGAGCTTATTCACGAACATGTCATTATGGTTACACACGACCAAGGCAGGTGATGCAGGAAAATTCTGCTTTCAAACGAAGGAACCTTCGTTCTCCTATTTCTCAACACAATCTAAGGCATTGAGTATGGTAGTTTGACGATAGAAACATCTCATATTCCCATGGTATGCTTCAGCACTTCGTGGAAATGAAGTGATATCGGACACATGTCTGCAGTAAACGCAAACAGACATGGACAAGTACAATACATAGTCGGCGCCCTATTAATGCTAATTGCAATAAAATCAAATTCGAAATATAAAAATTAGTACTCTGTTGTAATATATTGCTAACCATATTCGTTTTTATTCGCTCGCCAAAAAGCGAAGGTATTATGGGATGGCGATTTCAGTCTATCCGTATGTCCGCCCGTTCGGTCTTGTCCTGTCTCTATCTGTGACACTTTTTTCTCTATAGTTGATATTTGTCGTGTATCAAAGTTTGTGAACAATCAAGGTCACATTGCTCCAAAAAAACAGGAAATTCTTAAAAATTGCATTTGTTGGATACATTACGGGGAGAAGATATGTCGCCTACAAAAATTAAAGAAGATGATTAAGATCAAGGTCACTTCGACCAAAATCGAAAAATTGTTATAAATCACATTTTTGTTTGGACACTGTTCATTACGAGGAGACTAAAATTGAGGTCACGGTCAAAATCTGGTGACGAGTGGATATATTAGGGAGACATGGTGTGTTGAGAAGCAAAATAGAGGTTAAAATATCAAGGTCGCTCAGCAAGGATATCATGAAATAGTAGAACACATTGAACCGGAGTTATAACTTCACTCCAGGGCTGTTGGGAAATTTTGGGAAAGCTAGATGATGTGCTAAATGAGGGTGTACATTGAAATAAATGTTGACACTTGTTTATTGATGACACATCACTCTTATTTATGGTCCAATCCTTCTACAGTTGATATTTTATCAGTATTATAGACAGTGTCACATGTAGTCGAGATTTGTTCTTCTATCTGATCTGTATGTCCCCACTGGGGTTAAAGTCCAACTTAGCAAAATTATCAATGAGTTATGTTTGACTGAACAACAATGCTCCTAATTACTGATGATTCAATATGTCTAAATGTTAATCCAAAATGTCTTTTTTTGTATTATCAACGTTGGCTTTTGTATTCGCACGATGTCACTTGGAGAAACTATTCACATGTCAAATGCACACATCCTTCCCGCCCGCAATGGAGGTTTAGTATATGTAATTGAACTTCTTCCTTAAATATGGTGTAATATCTATAATGAATAAAATATCACTTAAAAGAGGTTGTGAGTATGGCCATATATTTCTTATCATTGCTTCATTGTCGAAACATTAACATATATTGCTCAACATTAAAATCGATACCATTCAATACACAGGCTTACTGTCGTATACTATCAGTGTGGCGTCAAATGGGCCTTTCTCAATTTCTTTATGAACAAACACTATCCCTTTTGACAGGTAATATTGTGTTCAAATGCTGTCAACTAGGGACAATCCGTCGAGTTTCAGTTGAATCTAAGTATAGTACTCTAGAGCAGCGGCATAATACCTATCGTGTGTACCCCGCAATGGAACAGCAGTGATAGCTGCACAATTATTTGTCTGAGCTGCTCCATAGTTAGTATCCAGTTTCCAATCTTTTATCACCGATGAATCAGCGGTTCAAGTTATGTTTGTAAAAGTAGCATCCATTGGGTAATTTTAGTTATTCTGTCTTGTGAAAGGACCGATTTGTTCAAAAGTCAACTGGGACTGTTCCAAAAGTCAGCTAACGAATAAATGCTCTTCCTATCATGTCGCGTTATTGGACAGAGGTTCAAACAGAGCTACTTCATCCATCCTACTAGATCAGTAATCGATAGGTTTTACTATTACTAGAATACATAATATTTTATACATGGTAACTTAAAATGTCGTCGTGAATGTCACTTGAAATTTCCCGTTTTTACGATTCGTTGTAAAGTTTCCAGCCCAAACAACTGCTTAGTAGAGGGATTCGAACTTTTCCACATCATCGTTCATCATTTGAGGTCCATTTTCAGTGATTCGGTATAATCTTCTGCACCAAGGATGTTTGCTACTTCTAAAATTGCGAGCAGCGAAATCGACGTCTCCATACACAATTTTATTGACCAGGACTTTTGACAACAGGAAACTGAATCGATTAAATATAATACAGGCGTTTGTTGTTGTTGATGATGATGATGAAAACTCCGTAAGCCCATAAGAACAAGTCTATTTTCATAGAGGTCGGTTTTCACGCTTCCTGTCGATATGTTACATATTGCTAAACTAAAAATAAACATCTAGCTTCCTCGCAACTTTGTCACTAGTTTAATAGGCTCGGGACAAGTATGCCATTTTCAAAGTATAGGTAAAATTTCTTGCGTGAGTTTAAGTGATGAATTGAAAAGTCTATCTGTGTTCGCATTTGCCATATTCCAATTTGTTCTCTTTAAAACTCATCATCCCGGGCCTGTCTGTCTCCAGAGGTGTTTACGTTTAACGATAGGGAAAAGGGAGTAAAACTTAGCTTGACCAAATTAGGCTTTTGATATAATGAAACGCTCCGAATCAGATGTTAAAGTTTCTACACAGGCAAACACGAGCGTATGTATGTATTTACACATGTTACAGGTTTAGTAAATAGTACGATGACGAATAGATCCATCCAGCTAGAATAAGCATGAATGTACACATGTTGAATCTGGATGTGTATCAAGAAAATGGAATTGCGTCGTTATTGAAAGGAAAATGGCCATTTTACTTTAGTTTAGTTTATTCATTCGAAATCCAACAGGCCCAGTATAGGACCCACTAACTGGTTCGATAACATGCAGGTACATATAACAATGATATAAAACATATGAACATATAAAACCTAAATAATATAAAAGAGTATGGAATAAAATCAGTCCAGAGAACAAGCAGTGTGTAAAATGTGGCGGTGTAAGACCAGATGCTATAAACATTACACAATCTAATTGAATACGGTGAGGATATCAGCTAAAATCAGCAATAAAAATGTCTTTTGATAGCTGTTTTAAAAGACGATTCATTAAAAATGTCTATTTCAGCCTGTCGATAAAGGTCATTTAGAGACGACATACATCTGTTTAAAACAGAGAACTTACGAACATTAATTCTAGAAAGCGGAATTCTAAAGGGTAAAATAGTTCGAAGTGATCGAGAAGGGCAGTTGAAATACAATTTCTCGACAAGATAAGAGCAGTTAAAATGGGAATGTACACATTTATGTAAGAAATTTAAATCGCTAATCTTTCTTCGTAAGTGTAAGGGCTGCAGATTAAAACGACGACATAACATTTCGTACTGGCTACCAGAGTAGTGGCACTTTGTCTTAAAACATAAAAATTTAACGAAACGTTTCTGTACATTTTCAATCTTATCTATGTAAGTTTGCTGCCATGGGTTCCACACAATAGAACAATATTCGAGATTTGTACGAACCAAACACACATACAGGTTTAACATAACAGAGAGAGAGAATTGACGTTTAACGTCGCTTTCATCAATATTTCAGCTTATAGCAATCCAGAAGTAATCAACAAAAAGAATCTCTACAATTTAACATAACATGCCTTATTACGAGAGAAAGCCTGTATTCGACGTGACAACTGGATATCTTCCCCAGGCGACGTCATACAGCGAGAACAATCACAAATTCTGATTATATTCTCCTCTGCCTTTTCTTGTTTGTTCCAAGTAATATGGTTTAGACAGATCTGGTCATTATTAACGGTGAAACGAAAGAAATTTTAATTTTCAATGAAACAGATGCTAATACTTTAGAAAGCATGTACTTTTTACATGTACAAAAAAACGATACCGCATTGTTCCATGGCAATTTGGTTGAAATTTGGCTGAAAAATACCCCTCCCTACACCAACGGTTGAAGAGGATCTACATGGTTATCGGTTATCTCCCCTTGAATTTACTGTGGTGAACTGCAACCGGTGCCGTCATCTAGGCTCGCTACCTTCTTCCCATGTTTCTCTCGGTTTTGTGGCGTTCACTTCAGCTGATCGGCGAGAATAGAAAGCGCTCTCACTAATCAGACCTGTCTTTATTCGAAGTCGATGACGCCGGTTTGTGCATTGATCAGCTGCACGAGCCGCACTCCCACCAAGAGTGGAATAAGCTTCCAAGGGATAGTATAATGCGGGAGAGATGGAAGCACTGCCTCAAGCGAACCGCCGGCACTGTGCCAAGAGATGCTGGTCGTGTTTTGGGCCGTGATGGCCTGAAATCATCCTCCGCTGTGTTCAGAGGTCGTAGTTCGGGTAGATACTTGAAAGTAAATGCTTATCCAAGAGATTTAGGAAACAAACTAAATTTAAATATACCGCCGGGAGCTCAAATCTCAATTTCATAACAAACATCCACAGTTGTGAAGAGACCGATACATATCCGATTATATAGACTACAAAACATGTAAACAGAAGTGTTGTGGCAGCCGTATGCTGTAGGGCCGTGATGCATGCGCGTGAGCTGTGTAAGCGCTATCAGTGTAGAGACTGTCATTCTATCGAGCGGCTTATGTTGTGTTCAATTTTCGATAGCGGAACTAGAACGAAGGCAAATCTGACAACTCTCAATAGAGGAAATGTAGATTTAGGTGGGGATTCACATCATTATTTTGCTACGTGGGGGGATTATGTTGAGATCCAGTTAATATTTATTTTAGCTGGGAATGGGACATCCATTGTATTTGGTTGAGGTTATTGAGTTATTTGAGTTGTCAAAGCAAGATCAAGTTAAACCTACAGTACTCGCTTGTGATAGCCCATGTTCAGTAACAGTCAAAGGGAAATAACTTTACATTATTATGCACTATCAGGTAGCGAGAGTGCTCTCCCTTACTCCATGCATGATCTGTATTGGTATAGCCTCCTTCTGAATTAAGCATGCTGTTCTTCCGCCATTATATTACAATATCGTGGAAGTTGTTCTGATGACAATAAAATTGAGTTACTTGTGAAACCTGACTTGTGGCTGTCTTTGAAAAGTATCAAATATTTAGTTTACAACAGTGGCGACGAGGGTAAAAACCTAGGGACTGGCAACAATGACAACGTTCGGAAATATCGCTGAATTCAACTCCGAAAACGAAAATTGGACCCAATATGCTGAAAGATTGGAACATTATTTTGTCGCAAACGACATTGAAAATGCAAGTAAGAAAGTTTCTATCTTACCAACTCTCTGTGGAACAAAAAGTTACTGTCTGATTGTTTGCACCAGAAAAGCTAGGCGATAAAAGTTTCTCTGAATTAGTGAAACTCGTTACTGATCACCACAATCCTAAACCACCAACAATTGTTCAGAGGTTAAAATTTAACAGCCGTTTTCGCAAGCCAGCCGAATCTGTGGCAACATTCGTGGCAGAATTGCGTCAGGTATCAGAGTTTGATGAGTCTTTGTCAAATATGTTAAGTGATAGACTTGTTTGTGGTATTGTTGAAGATCGCATTCAGCGTCGTTTTTTAGCAGAAGCCAAGCTTACATTCCAAAGAGCATTCGAGATTTTCCAGGCAATGGAAGAAGCCGCTAAAATGCTAAAGATCTACAGTCAAGTAGTGGTGCATCTACCAGCAACGTTAATCATGTACATAAACAGCCAGGCACATTTAGTAGGTTGAAAAGTGGGAATCTTTCACAAAATGTTGGGAAATGTTTCAGATGTGGCGGAAAGACTCATACAGGAAGTCGATGTAGATTTAATGATGCAGAGTGTAGGGACCGATTTGGGTATATTGCGGTTATGTGTCCAAATTTCCTGGAAGGGAAATGTACCAGTCATAGTAAAAGGAAGTCCAAACTCCAAGGTCCAAAACGGTGGAAACCGAAAGGCGGAAAGCCTAAGGACAAACAAGGCAGTAACTTTCAACTGAAAGGTGATTATTCAGATGGGGATGATGACACGTATTTGTTGCTTAATCTGAACAGTAAACGTTCACCGTTCAACATCAAAGTAAATGATGTGGATCTGAGGATGGAAATCGACACTTGTGTGAGTTGTGTGAGGGAAAGAAAGCCCCAGCCCTACAATAGTCACATAATAAACTTAGAAGGTACATAGGGAAACTGACAAACACTTTAGGGTCTATCAATGTACACGTGACGTATAGTTTTCAGGATCAACATTCTGAATTGCCACTTCTACTAATGAAGGGCAACGGTCCAAGTTTGCTGCGATATGACTGGCTACAAGAGATTCGTCACGACTGGAAACTATTGTTAGGGATTAGCAAGGTGTCTAAACCAAGTGTAGATTTGGTCAACAAATGTCCAGACGTCTTCAAGAATGATCTAGGCAAGAATGAAGGGAATGAACGCCAGTGTTCATGTGGATGCAAATGCTACTGCGAGATTTTTGTAAGCCCCGTCCAGTTCCGTATGTATTACGGGGAAAAGTGGACATCGAACTGCAACGTTTGGAGGATGGTGGAATCATTGAGCCAATATAATTTTCAAAATGGCCGGCACCCATTGTTCCAGTAGTAATGGAGGAAGGTTCGGTGAGAATTTGTGGAGACTATAAGGTCACAGTTAACCAGGTGTCAAAATTGGATGTGTACCCCATACCAAAGTTCGACGATCGGCTGTTAACATTCGCGGGTGTACAGACTTACAAAGCTTGAGTTAAGTCATGCATATCAGCAGGTATGTTTAGACGAAGAGTCAAAACAATACACAACGATAAACATTCAACGTGGACTTTTCCAGTATTATAGGCTTACGTATGGAGTAGGCCTATCGTCAAGTCCAGCCACTTTTCAACGATCAGTGGAAAATCTGTTACAAGGAATCCCAGGTGTGGTTGTCTACATGGACGACATTCTGAAGTTCAGAATTTTAGCACCAGCAGAACCTGGAGGAGGTCATAAAACGTCTGTCAGTAGCCGGTCTTAGATTGAAACTTCATAAGTTCGCTTTCAATGTGTTTGAAGTGATCTACGTCGGGCACCGGATGGACAGAGAAGGCATTCACCCAGTCGACGACAAGGTCAAAGCCATCAAGGCGACTCCATCTACCACCAATGTGAGGGAGCTGGAAGCAAATTTGGGTATGCTGAACTATTGCAACACATTTCTACCCAATCGCTCGAGGACATTGGAACCATTATACCACCTGCTGAGGAAGGGTGTCAAATGGAAGTGAGGTAAAGCTCAACGTGTTGCATTTCAAGCTTCTAAGTAAATGCTGCAGCCTGACAAGTTCTTAGAGCAATTTGACTCAGCAAAAGATCTGGCACTGTCGACAGATGCCTCGCCATATGTGATTGGAGCCGTACTCTCTCATATAGTGTTAGACAGCTCGGAGAAACCGATTTATTTCGCATCCAGAGCTCTAGCTCCTGCAGAGAAAAACTACTATCAAGTGGAAAAAGAGAGACTTTCGGTTGTCTACGGAGTCAAAAAGTTCCATAACTACCTATATGGACGACATTTTACTGTGTATACCGATCACAAGCCTCTGCTAAGCTTGTTCAGTGAATCCAAACAAGGAGCAAAGATTGCAGCTGGGAGGATTCAAATGTGGCCGCTCACTCTGTCAGCATATGAGTATACGATCCTGTACAAACCCGGCAAAGACCATGGCAATGCTGATGAACTTAGTATATTACCACTGGCGATCACAACAAAAGTACGCCACTACCTGGATATACAGCGCCGTTGCTGGAGAACTTGGGCAGTTTTTAAGTAAAGTCTGAACAGATCACGTCTTGCACTGGCTGGCAATTAGTGCTACATGGATGGCCTAACAGTGGGGACCGTGAGTTCAAGCCATATTTCGCTAAACGAAATGAGCTGAGTATTCTAGACGGGTATATTTTGGGGGAAGTCGGGTGATAATCCCCCCAAAAGGTCGCAACAGATACTGGACATCCTACATGACGCTCACCCAGGGATTACACGCATGAAGGGCATTGCTCGTGGCCTTGTGTGATCGACCCGAAATGAACACTGTAATCGAGAAGAAAGTAAAATCTTGTACGATTTGCTAACTGAATCCCAAAGCTCCAGCTGGAGCACCGCTTCAACCATGGGAATATCCCGAACGCCCGTGGTCGGGACTACATCTAGCCTTCGTAACAAGATGTTTCTTATTACAGTGAACGCCCATTCAAAGTGGATTGAAGTGCAGCCGATGAATGGAACTTCATCGCATGCAACATTAGGGAGACAGAGCAAGACTTTCGCAGTTCATGGTTTGTCTGACACTGTTGTAACGGACAATGGTCCCAATTTGTTAGCGATGAATTCGCAGAATTCATGCACCGGAATGTTATGTCATGTCGCTGTCGCGCCATACCATCCAGAATCAAATAGATTAGCTGAGTGGGCCGTGACATTCAAGGACACTGTCAAAAATATGCAGAAAGGCAGTATAGAAACCAAGGTTTCTGTTCCAGAACAGGAACACACCACAGTCTACTACTGTGGCTTCCGCGAAGTTACGCATGGGACGTCGACCGGAAACATATCTAGATCGGCTTCATCTTGATGTGGGAGGAGGAGTACGTGAGAAGCAGGCGAAAATGAAAACTCAGCGTGATCAGCATGCGAGAGATCGTATCGTGTCGGTCAACGATGCTGTGTCTGCACGACACTTCCCCAAGGGCCCAAAATGGCTTCCTGGAACTATCAATTGGAACTATGAAGTTGGAAGATAGTCGCGTCATTCGTCGTCATCTGGATGATGTGAGAGTTCGGCATGATCCGTGTGAGTCGGAACCGTCACAACGTGAGTTTCTTCCGGAATCTGTCAGTATGGAGGAGAAATGGACTGTAGTCCATCTGTACCAGTGGTGGCTACGCCAGTCATGATAGTTCAACCCACCGCGACAACCAGTCTGGAGACAAGTCGTCAGCCGGAGTTTGTTAATCCAACCGTATTAACGCCAGTCGTGTTACGTCCTTCCAACCGTGTTCGCAAGATACCAACAAAACTGGATTTGTTGCAATGTTTCTCTAATCAACACACATGTAGTGTGTGTGTGTTGTGATGCAGTATTGAACCAACAGTTTAGTGTGACATTAATAGTTAAAATCTAAATCTTAGTTGCAACTGTTGGACTGTTTAAGTTCTGTTTCAACATTCAGAGACAAATGAAAAACAAGAATAATTTACGTTCTGTTGAGTGACTTTTGAAATGCATATTGTGGCATATACGGACTGTTTAACGTAAACTGACTAGTGCCATTAAGTTGACATTTGTGAATTACGACAAAGTCTCTGCTGAGTTGAACATTGAACTGTATTAAGATATTCCGTTAAGTTACATTAATTTATTAATAATGCAAAAGTAACAAGTGCACATTCTGTGAAGAACACATTCTTTGCACCTGGCGGTTTATCTGATAATCTTAAAGTAAATACGAGGCAAAGTATGTGTAAACTTAAGGTGGGAGCAGTGTGATAACCTATGTTCAGTAACAGTTATAGAGAAATAATTTTACATTATTTATCCGCTATCAGGTAGCGAGAGTGCTCTCACTTACTCCATTCCTGATCTGTGTTGGTCTAGCCTCGTTCTGAATTAAGCATGCTGTTCTTTCGTCATTTTATGCACAACATCGTGGAAGTTGTTCTCTTGACAATACACTTGAGTTACTTGTGAAACCTGACTTTTAGCAGTCTTTGAACAGTATCACTGAGTAGCGGTGCCTCACCAAGAGCAGCGTCGTTGAATTTATCCGCCATATTGATACAACTGCTCTTCTCCAAGCAAAACAAGTACCCAGAATCATCAATTCGCAAGATGTTATACAAAATATCCAGAGTAAATTAGTCGTTGTCCCACCAGCAAAGCTCCAGTTGATATAATGTTCATAGCTAAATATTACTATTATCGTGTGCTGGTTAAGGAACTAAGTTTTAGCACACCATCATCGAATACGCGTACTTGGTCCCAAACAGCTATTAGTCTGGAAGAGTATTTAACAAACACAAAACGTTTACCAAAGAAAGAGGTATTTGTCTTCTAACCACTCACAAGAATATACCAAATAGTACTGGACTCTCAAAATCTATAAAACACCATACAAAGCTGATTCATAGCACCACTATATAAAGTTTAAGAATTCAACTTTTCGAATTTGTTTGCATATTTTTCCCATAGAATTGGAAACTTCTGCACATGGTGAACTTGAAAGTCTGCCCGATTTTATCGGTGGCACACACGGGAAATTTCGAAAGTTGAAGGCCAAAATAACAGAGGAGACCACAGCATTCCTTTTCATCAAACCCTTATTGCTCTTTGTGCAGGTTGATTTCATGCTTTCGGATTACGAGCACTTGGGCTGAAGCTAAAAATCCTACAAATAATCAGACATGCATGAGTGACAAATTATTGTTGTCCAGCTTGTTGCTCTTCATGGTGATCGGGATTATGCATGATTAAGAGGGCTGTCAAAGAAAGTTGAAATATCACGCCCCATTGGAACGTAGGCAAAACTGAATGCGGGCGGTGACGATGCACTATTCATTTTAAGAGGCCTTACACATGAATTTATATATAAAGTCAAGACTGTTTGCATTAATCACTTATGTCACATAGTTTACATTGAAAATCTACTTCATATTTTACTTTTATAGCAATTTTTCATAAAAAAAATGTCAAATCATTTTATTGTTCAGCTGACTGACCTATCTCGCGGAGCATGATGTATTTTGCTACAAAACATATGCATAACAGTGCCCGCCACTTTTCACAATGCCTTCCGGTGGTACGTGTAGTAAAAGTAGCGTTTGTGTAACATGCCTGCAATTGATTCCACACCTCCACATAGAATAACACATGTAGATCATCAATATAGTTTTATAACCACCTATGTACTGGTAGGTACTATCTTTCTGATTGGTTTCCAGCTAATTATCATCTCGTCATCTTCACTATACAAACATTCATCTTTCGTGAATCTGGTACAGATTCTTGTGGATTTTCCATAGTTACATTCAGTTACATCCCACTCACTCACTTATTCACTCACGCATGTAGCTTGAATACAATCTAAAGAGTAGGATTTAGCAAAGTATGTCCCCAATGTAGTTTGCTGGATGAGTAATATTTGAAGCAGTTATTTTCTACATGTACAATTCGGTAGGGCTTTTCACAATAATTATCAGGAAATGACTTATGTCTGTCTCCAGGACTAATGGGTCAGACATTGCCTTTCATCCATTGTTATGGTTATCCAATAGGATGATTGTAAACTTTGTTAATGGGTATCTATGCGTGTATAAGAGTTAGCAAATAATATGTAACAATCACTTAAACCCAAAACCCATGTAAACTTGTGGCCTTCAATTTAAACTTAATTCGTGTATTTTCGTTTTGTAGATGTACAGCAGACGTAAGATCTGTAACACGGAGCTTATTTGGCCTGCAACATTGACATCAGTATTACCAGTTTCCTTGATAATTTCCACATTGCTACTCTGACGCCAGTCATCTTCAGGCTCGAAGCCATATCTATCTATTTAAAATCGGTTGATCAGTGACTTACATTGGTAAGTGAAATTACAAGCGTCTGGTCCGTCATTCATAATTCAGCCGTCGTCCATTGAAGAAACTCCGCGTCCATAATTCGAAGACCTATTGCATATTCCATATAACAGTATTAGCACCACATTCAAAAAGACCATCAAAGTATACATAAACATATGCTAGTTTCCTGCAAGAGAGAAGCGGTCAACAGTTTTCAATGATGCCGGTAAGACATCATGATGTTCCAAAAATATGAAATACGTATCCCTGATCAGTATTCCTAATCCACAATATTAGTTGAATGATCATCTAGAGAATGATGTATCTCAGTGACGCTTTGATTGCGTCTGTTCATATGATCATCATGAGGATGTTCAAACGCCATTGAAATTGTAATCCCAGATAGACTGGAGATATTACGAGCCATTTTCGACCGTGGGTCGGTCTGAGTGAGCCGAAATGCCGATAAGCTTCTCGGTCATCCTCGCCTCGATGTTGGATGTTATTAGTCGCTCATAATCCTGTCTGGCGAAATTTTTGTAATCCTAACATGGAATTACATCACATATAAGGGAAGTGGGAAGAGGTGCCGACATACGAAATCACGGCGAATTCTTCGGTTCTACGGTCAAGAAGGTAAAATTAAATTTTATCGTTGTATCCGCCCAATAGCGGAATGGGTTGACATGGCTGAAATCGAATTTCCTTGCCAACAGAAGCCGACATCAATCTTTCTATTGTATCTTACTGATACAGGTAACTGGGAGACTCGGGTCTCGCTTCCATGATGCAATGCGAATGCACAACATTATCCAAGCTACGCAACTGGCACCCATGTTTAAATATTCGCCTGTCTCCTGCTGTATTTTGTTGAGTTTGCTTTCTCTTATTAAAAACAGCAGAAGACAACTCGGTATTTTATATGAGGATAATGTCGAGAATGCAGTGGCAAAAATAGAATGTTGTTTTGAAGCAATAACATCACATTTTGGGAAATTTCATATATTTAATTAAGGGGACTAGATTACTGCACTAATGAAGAGTCTTTGTAAAGATAATTGAGTATTATTTAAAAAAAAATATTTGCTAATAATATATCTTTATTACATTGAAAAAGGCTTCTTAAAGAATGTAATCCTTCAAAGAAAATTAAAACGTAGACAATATCCGAACCCTCCTCCTCTGCCACCTGCTCTCCGCAATATAATGCCCGTCAGCCCAATCGGAAAGTGTGATGAGTTATTCACTTACATTTTATCAAATTCAAAAACACGAGACTGTTATTTGTAATGTGCTTAACTTCTGTTTCCATGGATGAATAAACGGAGTGAATATGAGTATGATGAGTATAGAGGACCATCGATCCAACTTGTGTTCCTGTCTTAATTTTAGACTCCACTGTCAGATATGTTGTGATGGCATGTAAGTGTTGTTCTGTCTGTTTCTGTCTATAATTATTAGTCGTCTCTCTTGCCATAATTTGTCACACTTTTAGTGTTTTCGTCTACGGATGATGCAGAGAATATTTTTTTAATCAGTCCGATCGAGAGCGCAGACTACACGGATTGCCATCCAAACGAAACTGGGTGAAATATCAACAGAAAGTTGACTTTGGAGGCTCGAGCTATGTGACATTTTCAAATGTTAATTAAGATTGTATTCCTTGTTTTCCAACTGCCCTTCCTCTATGCATTTATAAATAATAATTCTTGTTTGTTGAAATGTTTATTTTTTGCAAAATATGGTTGTATATATTGAAAGAGATTATTGTCGAGGTTTAGCGTAGAAAATGCCTTTATATACAAAATTCCGTCAAAAAGGCGATCTGATGCGCAGTGCAAATCAGCAACATCCGTGGACATATACATAAAACATTCATTAACTTACATGATGGTATATTCTTGTATGTGTTTAGTGGGTTGTCGTGCGTGTGCGAATGAGAGTGCCTGTGGTATTGTATGGGCGTGTGTGGCCTCTTCGTTAGGGATATCCTTACATTGACAACTTTGAAATAGCGGAACTTTTTTAAAGATAGTTCTAAATTAAAACTGCCAAACCTAACCATTATATTATATTTTCGGTGGCGTACTGGAAAACATGTATTAAGTCCCGTAACAGTGACTACTCTCCGTGAGCATTGAATAGAGGCTGGTGTATTTATTCTGAACGTGAAAAAATTGACGCCCCGGTATCTTCTGTATTTCCAAGTATCTGACGAGAACTTTACGCAAGACAGAGAAGTATTTAATTCGAGGACAATAAACCTGTAATTTATAAAAAAAAAAATCATAAACAGCCATTATGACAATGCTTAACAATGAGCCCACTACACACGAGTAAGATAAACTATCTGTGATTGGACACAATCATTTCACCAATTCAAACACTCGCATACATGTAGTGATCATTTTGAAAATGAAATAGGTCAGACCTATAACGAGAGTTTTGTTCCTGATCAGCAGGCGTGCTGTGCCGAACCACACCCCTTATAAAAAAAACCCGTGGTTTACCATACATTACCATAGGGTAAAGTATGGTAATGCATGGTAAACCACGGTTCTGTATGGTAATGTATGGTAAATCCGAGGTAAAAGATTGTATGGTAAAGTTTACCGTGGTTTACCATACAACGAACCGTGGTGAACCACGGTATTCCAGGCTGAACCATGAACATCCATGGTAATGTATGGTAAATCCGAGGTAAAAGATTGTATGGTAAAGTTTGCCGTGGTTTACCATACAACGAACCGTGGTGAACCACGGTATTCCAGGCTGAACCATGAAAATCCATGATAATGTATGGTGAATCCATATGGTAATAAATATGGTAATAAAATGTATGGTCAATTTTACCATGGTTTACCATACAACGAACCGTGGTCAACTATGATGTTCAATGGTAAACCGTGAAACTTCATTGTTCGAATCCGTGGTAACAAAGCATAATAGTAAATCAAACATCAGACGAACCGTGGTAATTCAGGTTCACAATACCCAGCAATTTATTGTCACATGTATGTACTATGAATACACTTTTCTGACACAATTTGTGTTTCTTTGAAATGTTCCCTAAAAGTTTATCTTTGTAGAAAACAAGAGTTTCTTACAATAATAAAGTTTTATTTCATAATTATTACTTTCGAAATATCACACAAAATTGCCAAACTATAGGTTTACATACATATTCCATTACAAATAATGGCTCACATATCCATATATCCACACAGTAAAACCACTGATAAAACGTAGGTTTTTTTCCTACCATACATTGACTGTAAAAACGTCCTGTTGAGTTCACACCTTAATCACACTAGCTCGCGCTAGCAGACAATGACACAGTTCGATAAGCCATGAAGATACTTCATATGTACCGGTACATCCGAATTAATCGTGGATAAAACAACATGGTGCCATTGCCATCAAATTTGCTTGCTGTTTCAAATGCGCATCAACAATGCAAGGCACGTCGTGTCTTTGTTATATTCTCCGTTTCAGAACCACATATAGGCACTTTAATAAAATACACCATTTACACCTCTGCTTGGAGACTGTCATTGTAAAGATCATAACTTGCCTTTTCTTACGGCTAAAAAAGGACTTTTTGTTTGGTTAGTAATCATGCATTCAGATTAATGCTATATATGCCGATCTTATACAGCTCATAATGTGATGAATTATATAGTTTCAATCAAAAATAAAACAACAATCTATTAATTAATATTATTATTTAAATAACCGATATATTCATACATACAATCACCGCCAGGCCGTAAATTATAAAGAAGAGTTGTCTTTCTTATTTGGCCGATAGATGGCGCGCTCATTGTGACGGAAATGAGGCTAAAATGTCGGGCAGTTGTATGCCTGTGTATACTGTTGTTTGTGTGAGAAAATTCGCGTTGTTTTGACTCTTCACTGTAATCCAGCTGGCCTACTGTGTGGACAAGCAAAGTTGATCGTTTGATCGACGAAACTGAGTGGCTCAACAATGAATATGTGGGCAGGGCATCGCAAATCCATGCAGTGTGTAACTTTCCTTGTTGGCAATGGCATGCAATGTTGTGTTACTCGTCGAACGGACCAAAGGTGGCGGATTATGGAAATGCCGCAGACCTTGATGTTTTCTTTCACTGCTGCATGTTTGTTTGGCTTTAGCCACCTGTGGTTGGACAACGATATCAACCAGATGTCCAGGGTATTTAAATATTCAACGAACGAACGATGAGACAGTATTTATCCACCGATCCGGCAACAAATCTACGACTTCTCAACAACAACAACAATGATATGAACAACGACACCTGGGGCATTGCCACTGTGTGTCATTGTCAAGTCAACTGGCCAATGAAGAATGGCAAAGTCCAGAAAGTTGCAGCCCGAGTTTTGAGATTTAGCAGTGAGTATTTATTTTGTCTGTCTATGTAATTGTTTTATGATACAAAAACTTGCTGAGTCAACATTTTTTTATTGTGCACAAACCCGGCATTGGCAAAGGTTGTGTTTATAAGTGAAACTTGATTGCGAAACATGTATCTTAAACACCAAAAATGTGCAAACATAGAGGTTATAATATGTTGTTGTTGTTGTTATCCAATTGGCCATCTTCGTGCCACGTTAGTCTCCCTAGTAAAATAAATTTCACTCTTGTGTCCTAAGCAATTTACTCAATGTCATGCATGGTAATCTATGATATCGACAACTTCTAAAAAATGAAAATTATATGTTAGTAAAAACATTTTGTATCTCTTGATTGTTTGACTAATTGTTTGACTGAAACTTGCAGAATAATAATTATCAAGTTTTGAAAATAATGATATAGTGGTTGCACCATTTTATAACGAGAAAACCAGCATGCATAACATTGGTAAAAAGACATGAACAGAGAGAATTGATGTCACAAATATTTGGGTTTTTTATTAGATAACAGGCCAGGTACTTGACTACATGAATAATAGATCTTCAATCACCCAAACCATTGACATACTGTACATGTTAATAATTGTAATATTATAACCAGGTTGGCTCACTGGTTATCACATTAATAAGTAAGTCATAGTCCATGTTAAATATAACACAACCTAGCTTTATTTACCCAAATCTAATTATCTAACCTTGACGTAATATTAATTCTAATATACACAATTATACAGCACTTCCAGTTATTACAGAAACTATATGTTAGTACATATAGCCGTCTACATTTACAAGTCTTACCTATATAACTTACATTTACTAACTGCCTTGGCGCTGCAAAGTCGCATGCCAAGATGAAATCTAAAAGTGAACTAACTTCGTTTCCTACTGCATACATATTTATATACATTATAGTTTTGGTGAAATCCACAGGTAAACAATCTTAACAATGACAAACACACTTTTAACAATTGTTCAAGTAATCCTAAAGTCTTGTCATGTCTGCCAGCTTTCCTGTCCATTCAGTATGACATCTCAATTAACAATAGGGACTCTTATCTAAATAAACAATAAAAGATTATATTAGCCTGAAATGGCAGTCTGACCATAATTGGCACCTGGCTCCTGTCTTGCAACAGCTTGCCAGAACTTGTCTAACGACACTGATTGAATATGTCAAGTTCCAGACTGATCAAACTGTTAAATCAATACTCATACCCCTAAATTCTAATTCCAACATGTGTTACATAATTTTTATTAAGCGCATACCTCTACCAGTAACTAATATTTACAGCCTAAATATATGGTAATTTTAACTCTACATTTTATGCTAACTCACAATAAACAAATATTAAATAGTAATGGAATATAATTGAGGTACATGTTCATTTTACATGTACATGTCTTATGGCTCTGTTATAATATTGTGAAACGGTAATTTCTACATGTACTGAAACAGTAATTTCTACAATCAAAATATGTATTTTGTATTATTGTAAATTGTATATACAAATTGTTTGTCCTTTTCACAAACAGGTGACATCGCAATCACAGTCAGAGGTAGCAGAATTGTGGAAAGAAGTAGCTGATCTACAGCGGGCAGTCGCAGACCTCCAGGAAACAAAAAAGGCCCGCATGGCAACGAATGAATCCTTAGTGGCTACAGTTTCTTCCCTTGCCGGTTAGTTGAATTTGGAGGAATTAATCGAAAGTCTTACCAAGTAATTCTGCTTAAGTAAAATTTGTATCGTAGTTAGCCCCGTGGGGCTGCTGGGTGTCGTTAAAAGGAATAGGGCTTCAGTCCCAGTATGCTTGTCGTAAGACCCGACTAGATTGGGGAATAACAAGCTCTCTATAGTAACAAATTTCATAAATAGTAAGCTCATTATATTTAGCAAAGTTAAGAAATTATCAATATTGTGAAAGGGGTTGTCGTCGCCGTGTTGCTGAAATATAACTGGTGCGACGTTGACTTGAACTCACTCACTTGTATCGTAGTTAAACACGGGCTCTATAAATTCTGTGAACCATAGCAACCAGGGTATAGAAGCCAGCATACTTAACTCATTATGCCTTGGTTTGAACTCTTAATTGTCCCCCGCTACTTAGTAGGGGGGGGGACTTAGAAACACCGGTGTCCGTAATTCCGTGATTCCGTTATTCCGTAAGATTTTCTTGTCCAGACAATAACTCGTGAATGATTCAATCGATCAACTTCAAACTTGTGGTGTGCCTTGATGTAATCCACCATAACTGGTGCTGCTAGCGGCCCGGGGGACATGGACCTCTATGGTCGATTTTTGATTTTACCCTTACCAAAAACTCCTATAGGATCCAATGGGACAGATGATTTGTCCTATAGGATCCAATGGGACAGATGATCTGTCCTATAGGATCCAATGGGACAGATGAGCTGTCCTATAGGATAGGATAGGGCAGTTACTTCTGTCCCTTAGGATCCTATAGATCCTAAGGGATAGATAAATCTGTCCTATAGGATGGATTATTCTATGCTATAGAACATGTATGTGTCCTATAGGACAGCCATTCTATCCATTAAGAATTGTTTTTGTCCTTCACATGCGACAGAGTGTGAGGAACCAAACACATTTTACATGCATACATTGTAAAGAAAAGCACATAATAGGTGGAAAATGTGAAAAATCTCATAAAAGCAATGTTTTTTTATTATTTTTTTCTGCATGATACATATTTACAGATATTGAACATAAGCCAAGAAATCAAAGTATTTTGTCTGTTATCATTCGCAAATATTAGCACGAGTATGTAAGCTTATATACATGTAATGATATATGATCCAACTGATACAATGCTTCATTGATTAATTTATTGGAAGATATGAATTTAATCCAATTTCTGATACACAAATTAAAACCCAATTTAAACATGCAAATTCTACATTCGGAATTTCTGTAGACTTTTAATTACATCAATCGAGGCATCGAGGCAGTAAATCCTAATAGATTAAACAGATTCTGTTTTTTAAATCTCTGTAAAATGGGATCTTCGATGGAATTTTTTTTAACTGTGGAAATGGAATTAAAAATCAGAAAAAGGAGCATGTTAGCGCATTACCTCGATTTCAGTATTTGTTAGTCCACGGCAGGGATCAGCAAATGTACTATACAATGACATAATAATGCAATTCTTAAATACAGATTCAGAATATGCATATATATACAAATATTAACATGGTAAACAATCTTCTTGAAAACCAAACTTTACATTCGCTTTACTCCAAAGGAGACAAAAAACATCTAAAGTGATTCATTACAAAATGATAGTTGACCATGTAATCATTTTAGATGTATATGGTTCTTAACTATTCATAGTTAAGACCGCAAATAGGAAGTGTCCATACTGTTGTAAACCATCTGATTGTTCAATAAGCTTATTGAGATCAAAATTAATCTCCATTTTTGGACAATCGATTAAGTAAATTTGAACAGTTCATCAAATCTAGAAAATAAAGTATAAGCTTACTATCCGCAGAATTTAATAATTGGGAATTTTCACCTTATAGTTCAATTAAATTTCTTCCAATGAATAAAAAAATATCCCCTCATGGTGGCAACAGATTTCCAGCAGATAAGGCAGCAGATGTAGAAATGTACTTTTTTTGATTGGTTGAAATTGTAGTTTAAGGGCCGCTTCCCATACGGATTTCGCGGCCCATGAACTCAATGTTTTATTTAAATTTCACGGTACATTTCTTCGTTAATTTAAGATCTTTTGCAGCGCTAGATATTGAAATAAATAATTAAATAATGAATAACAATAACAATGAGGAAACATAAATACTAGTACATTTTTCTTCATCTCTTGTTTTATAGCATTTCCAAAAGAGAAACAACTTGATAAAATTTGTGTGTATCGCAGCAAAGAATTTTGGGTTTCAGTGGACCACAGAGGAGGCCTAAATAAGCCTGCGTCGCAGCGAATATAAATAAATAATTTACAACAGTTGAATGTTAGAAGACAGGGGGTAGTCTTCCACATTGTCTAATGTGTTAATTTCCCGATCAAAGATAAAGTGGGCTTATTCTACCGGTACGGTACTGCATTAAACTGGTCTGAAATACCATTTCTGCTCGCGCTGTTTCAAATAGTTAATGCTACCATTGTTTACAGATACCGTTAAGACTTCCGCCCGTCGTGTTATGACTTTTCCCAGCGAACCAAACTCCCCCCACAGTGCAATATGATCTTTTACCGGTTCGCCCTGATTAACCTGAATGAGCAAAAAGTTATATACCGGCTGTCCTATCAACGGAAATATAGTACATATGGTCACATTATGTGTTAAAATCGGGGCTGAAATATCCTGAGTTTTCCCACATATAATTGTGTGTTAATTAATACCTCCCCATTTTGGTAGATACAATGACGTCACTGGGGGATTTTCCTCCCTCTGAAAAGCTTAATTTTAACACAGAAGTATATGGAAAAAAACTTCAAAAAAGTATAGTTCAGAATCCATTTTAGCATGATAATTTGAAGAGATGTACTATCTTTCTCTTCACCAAGTTGTAGAAATTTATCTCAAGATTTTTAGTAAAAACCTGCTACGCTCCACTGAGGCCTAGGTTAAAAATCCATCAGTTGCGCGGGTGGCAATTACGGCACCGTAATTGATAGAACAGCCGATCTTTGTTGAGAGCTGCTGTTACTTCCGTTGTATCTAAAATCGGGGCTGAAATCAGAGTTTTCCCCCATATATAATTGTGTGTTAATTAATACCTCCCCATTTTGTTAGATACAATGATGTCACTGGGGGATTTTCTTGTTGAATTTAGATTTTATAATAAAATTAATAAGTTTAATAAATAATTAATTAATAATCAGTCCAATCCAAAGATTTTATAATAAAATTGGACATAATGAAGAAAATAATTTTAGAAGAATACACCAGTTCTAACATGATTTTCAAGAAAAAATATGTCCATCAATGAATACTCTACCCTCTTCATTATCACCAATTATATACAGATAATATTATTCTATTTTCCTGGTAGTCTGATTATTAATTACCATTAGCAATTGACTTGCTGGCATTAATTCCATTAATTCAACAATTTGAGGAGAGTTATCTCCCCTGTACCGGTATATTTTAATTGGCCACTGGTGGCGCCACCATGCTGCCATATGAGAAATTATAACAACAACAGCAGGAAAATAAATTTGATTTGCTCATGTTAAGCTGGAACTTGCAGATGGTGATGAGTGAAGCTACATGTAGTGATGGTAAGTAAGTTATAAATATAATTATAATGTTACAACTTAATTGGCAAAACAATTCTAATTTCTAGTTAAACTCAGAATGTTGTAATGTGGACCCTCTATGAGCTTTAACTATCAACAAGTTTCTCTTCATATACTTGGCTTATTAAACAATTGATAATCTTCTCAGTAACTACTGCAGCACTTAACCTTATATTTGCAGTAAAAATTAATGAAATAAATCAGTTAGCCTCATTTAGCCTGGAATTCACAAAGAAATATCCATAACTCAATCTGTCTCAAAATTCCTTTCAGATCTACCCAGGTTCATCCAGGCAGTGTGATTTGCCATTGTTGCATTGTCAGCTGGAAAAGCCCAGGCTTGGGGACCTCATGTGAAGATTGGCCATGCACCCCTGAAGGAAATACCCCGGAGGGTGAGATAAATAGGTTATATCACACCACCACTGCTGTGTATTTCCTGTTCAAGTCAAACCATAGGATTTAACCTGCTAGGAAGTTTGAGGCGGGGGGGAGGGAGGGGCATGTTAGCTCTCAATAAATCAGTTGACATCCTCACTTGTTGTTTTGAAATGTTTATCGTTTCCTGCTTATATTTCCAGAAGATTTGAGAATATTTCCATACCAAAGTTCTGATGAAATCGCAAAGGAATATTTATTAAAATAAATTGATAACAAATACACTGTTGGCATACCGATATTTGCTACGATAAAAATGTGACCAGGAAAAGCAGGATAAATTATGATCAGATTTCCTATAACCATGATAACAGGCTATATTTTAATTGTCTATTTATTGCACTATTCTTGACCATGTTCGAGGCGCACATTTCATCGACTCGGAGCAGACGTGATCATGGAAATCATACAGCGTCTATTGTTGAATTACTTCTTCGCCAAAGAGGAAATAGCATCAGGTAATATTACATGACCAATACAACTGGATGACGAACATTGTTAAAATCATATTGGTGTACATTCTCAATATTTTTTCCAATTGTGATTGCGTTTTCATTTAGCGTTGATCCATTGCAATATTATTTAATGAAGATATGCAATATAAATTCAAATAACAAATATATCTAAGCAACAATGTTACAATGGATTAAATTTATTTAACTTTTCAGACGATGAAGACCACTATTCACACAGGTGGTTTTAAATCCAGGTTGGACCATATTATGGGGCAGAGCAGATATTCTAAGGTAGCTATTGATTTATTGATTTTTGATACTGAGTTTGTCTTGGATTGAATGTAAATTTTATAAGGCCAATTCTCGTAAAGCAAGTAATTACTTGTATTCTACAAGTTGCTGCTACAAGTCACACTGTGCGAAAGGGGCTGTAAACAGAGCTGATTCTTAACTAATTGATATATCATGTATTTTGTAGAAGGCTCGATCTGCCAGTTATAGAAGACGACAGTGATGAGGAAGGAGGTTGTTTGCCGAAACATCAGAATCATATCATCATATGCTAAATTGTAAGTATAAATTACATTATTGACAGTGCACCACATAATGTAACCATACTATAGTTTTCTCCATCACATCTACATGTAGCTTTCATTTTTCGTGAGTGAAATAGTCCTATAACAGTCGACCAACACAGGCCATATTCATACAGCATCTGCATTTATTTAACTACAATGTAGTTTGTCATTCAAATGTTCATGAACTGATCAAATACTTAATCCTTTGTTTCCAGATTTCCGACATCGAGAGTGTTGCTGATGATGATGGCACTTTGCGACAGACATTACGAAGAATTGAGGAAGAAAACAGGAAGCTACGAGCAGACATTGGCGATCTTCATGAAACTTTGCAAAGTCTGAAAGGTATGTCTGGCTCAGCATTCTTTCTGTATGCAAGATGGCCAAATAAGGGAACAAGACGTATGCATGAATATGTATTTGGAAATATATGGAAGGGTGTCCTTATACACATATATTCTGCAATAACTATTTTCCAAACAAATTTGCTCAAATGCTTTTCTTCAGATCAGCCATCAGTGGTTTCGCATTTTACACATGCATGATTCTCAGCGTAATGAATTATCTCCTTTATAATATAATTACCTCATTTAAATAGCATGAGAATGTACACATGATCCGTATTGTAATTTAATTATCCTCAATATGTTATGGTGCATTTGCGAATACATTTCTATTGTTTTTTGTTCTCTCATTAGATCTTCCAAGAATGGTTTTGGACTTGTACTTGAAGTGAAGCAAAGCTGTCAGTGCAATTGTACTCAGGGGACAACTACCCCAGAGAGACGTCCCTCACCGATGGTACATGCTGCTCCACTTGTACCAGAGTCCTTTCTATGCCGACTACCCAGTCACCAGCTCCATCTCCGTTGGTTGTTCGAACACCAGGTACCCTGGGACAGCAATCTCCAGTTTTCGCCATCTTACAGCATACCACCGAATTAGATGTTGACCTTTTAAGTCATATGTTTTTTTATTGTTCATAATAATAAAAGGCTTTATCTATACTCCATTACAAACTCTTAGCCCAATACAAGCGTCTAGTCCGTCATTCATAATTCAGTCGTCGTCCATTGAAGAATATCCGCGTCCATAATCCAAAGACCTATTCCATATCCATAGGAATGTAATGATATATACAGAGAAAGTTAAATTGGGATATCCTTACATAAGTACAATATGTTTAAAACAGTGATACCCGAAGAACAATTTTATAGTGAGTTTAAATACTTAAAGGGTCTTCTAAAGCTGACTGATCATTTTGGTAGCCTATTGAAACAAGTTGATGCTGTTTATATTCACGCAGAATATTACAACATTTATTTTATCATCTTTCAGGCGGTGGTGTCTGGTAACCTATATCTGCCAAGATGAGTTGTACAGAACATTATCCGGAGTGATCCCCGAAAGATGGCCATGGATCTAATGTCAGCTTTATTCACAAGATGGCTACACACACGCTGACTGGTGTGGAGTCAAATACTGGACCTGATGCAGACGTAAAACCACTCATTGAATCAAGACAAGATAACTGCTATACAAGGTAATTGTTCTTGTCTTTGAAAATATCTCGGATCTTTTATCAGTTGTATGTACTGTGACAAAAACATTTTGAGCGCTTAGCATCCCATAAGCCAGGTATTCAAATTAAATTACCCCGCTATAATAAAATGCTGTAATACTTAAATAAGGAGCCAATCAAAGTAAAATTGCCCAGGTATTAAACTTGGTTACCGACAAACTTGCAGCTGCATATTTGACTGAGTATATAAATTGGGGTTCCAAGCCTTTGGCAAGTTTAATGCATTTCTTTTCTGCATTGCAGCCCTACTTCTAAATGTCTTTTAATGATGTGCTAATTAAATATTTTCTTTTACCCCTTTCGCTAAAGTACTACCAAAAGAAGTTTCCTGGCAAGGATAAGATATACAGGATTCTATGAAGGCCAAACTGAATGGCGAACAGAAGTGCTACAGACGGAAGGAGAAGCACAGAGAGGCTCCCCACATCATTCCCCAGTGACAACATGGCACACTGATATTATGTCATTCTAATATATACCCTCTATATTTATGTGTATCCACCGTTATTTTGTATACAATAAAAAATGTCCGTATGCATGGATCGGCTTCTGTTAAATGTCTTCATGGGTAACATGTCTTACATGTTACGTAATATTACCTGTGTGTTATCTGAACATTACTGATCAGTTTCTGTCCAGTACACATTAATTATTTGATCAGTACTGTTTAGAGAGCAATCACTGTTGTTCCATGTAGTTGCTGTAAGAGGTTATTCCTTTAAAAACTTCAGGACGCTGTGTATGTGCCATGATTTCAGCGATACCAGGGACCAGAAGCGAGTTGACCGGATCCATTTTATTTACTGAACTCCACATTTAAAGGTTCACCTCATTTTCAGAAGAGTACCTTGAAAATAGCTATGGAATATTGCTGAACTTCATAAATGATGCTACAAGACAGTCCTATAGGATTCAATAGGACAGCCCTATAGGGTCCAATAGGACAGTCCTATGGGATTGCTGTGGGAAAATGTCCTATAGGATCCCATAAGATTTTGCCTATAGGACTGTCCTATTAGATCCTATAGGACTGTCCCGTAAGATCCTATAGGACTGTCCTATAAGATCCTATAGGGACTGTCCTATAGGACAATCCTATAGGACTGTCCTATAGGCAAAATCCTATAGGATCGTATGGGACATTTTCTTATAGGAATCCTATAAGATTTTTTGATAAGGGTAAGTTTGGAATGTACCCATATGGCATATAAATTATAAAACCATGAATATTTCTCTTTTCAGGTCTTCCATCCTTGGTGGAAAAGTTATCCGGTTTACTTCAGCCCCAACAACGAACCAGTCTGCCAACCCAGCATCTCGCTACTGTAAGCCCCAGTGAGTCAACGATCCACCACCAAGACGACCACTGTGTCACAGTGAGACCATCCTCCCCGACAAGATCTGACATCGGCCCAGTCGTTGTCGATGCTTCCAGAGATGGAATGAAAGGGGGGACCACGGAAGGCACATCAGGGGCAGGTGAAGAATCTTTGGTAAGCTGTTTTCACGTTTTGGAAATGTAAGCTTCATAACACTGATAAGCATGAAGATTGTCTGCTATTTGTTACTTAAACATTGAATGAGATGCGATAATGTTTTCTTATGCATACAACATAAAATCTGCAACTTATTTTCATGGGACTAACGTAATGTCGTATTACATCATATCTTGTCTTTTCAGTTTTTTTTTGTATTTTCACTTCTCTTTTCACACAACACTGATAAGCATGACCATTCTCGGCTATTTGTTACTTGCAAATTGAATCACATATGATATTGTTTTCCCTGTGAATATCAAATACATACAGATTATTTTCCTAGAATTGAATTGAAATAAAAGGCATTCATGGGACTAATCCACTGCATCAAATTTTGCCATTTCAGTTTTCCATATCTTCTGGAATTTTAAGACTTGAGGAAGATGATGAACACCCTCCTTCAAGCTCTGTATCGTGACGAGTTTATATCCATGCATTCTGTTGGCGGGGGGAAGCGAGCCGGGGGCCTTCAAGCAAAGCCAGGCATGGATCCCAGTCATGTCCGGGAGATTGCAAGTAAGTATAACAGACACTTTTCTGTGAAAATTAATTGGTGGCAATAAAAAAATCAACCTGAATAAAGCCTATATGCACATCAGCTTTTCTCAGTTGATGTCAGTTCCTTGTAGGGGCCATTTCCATAGACTGGTAATATGCATAGGGTCCATTATAACTACACTTGATCTCATGGCAACCTGGAAAAAGTTACACCATCGCACCCTGTCCCACAATTTTTCCTCAGAATCATTATGCATTTATTACTCTGCTCCCATCTTTGTAGACCTGGTTTATGTCCCCATCAATTATATTGAACCATCTCTATTGTTGACTATTCAGTCAATGTTACCACTTTAATAATAAGCTGTATTATTTTACTTGACAAATATCATAGAATTGAGTTACCTCCCTTTAAAAGATGTAATTCAATGTTGGTCAGTTTACAGCTTGGGGTATAATATCTGCAGTTTATCTATAGTATATATTTCTTTCTTTTTCAGATTCAGTGCAGCAACAATTCCACCAGAAGACATTGTCGGAGATAAAGTTCTTCATGGGAGAGAAACTTAACAACGCTGCAAAGAATTTGAAATGAAGACAGCTGAAGAAATGAAGGGATAACATTGATTGTTACTTTAGTATAGGAAACAGACACACAAAGAAAGACCGACTCACATATATTATGTTTACTCTATAAATATTTTGTCTTGCTTCATTAAATCAGTTGAAACTTCACACAACCATTTTTTCTTTTATTCGTTCCTGGGAAATTAGTCCGCACTTTCTTATCAGATGAGTTGCATTTGCAGTGAATTCGAGAGTTGCTGTTGCAGAATCACAGTTTCATTGTTTGTGGAACCCCACTTTATCTCCACACAGCCATCATTTTCTTAAAAGTTGAAAAAACTCTTTTAAAGACCATTATATTCGATTTTGAACAATGGTCTGTAGAAAATTGCATGGCACAAAATATGATAATTTGTTAATTTATGGGGAGCGTGTTTAGATACCATGGCAATTTGTTGACTAATTGTAAGGTAAGATACCACAGTGAATCCCAAGATTGGATGATTACCACGGTTAAAAAGCCATGATAAAGTATGGTAAAAAAATTGTGCTAATTACGTGAGGCAAAATATGATAATTTGGTAATTTATGGTGAATGGTTTGTAGATACCATGGTAATTTGTAGGTTAATAGTAAGGTAAATACCACGGTGAATCCCAGGATTGGATGAATAACACGGTTAAAAACTATGGTAAAAAAAAACCCACGGTTTTTTGGGACAGGTAATTACCATGGTAATTACCACGGTTTTGTATGGTAATTTGTATGGTAAATACCACGGTAATTTGCATGGTAATTACCACGGTAATTTGTATGGTAATTACCACGGTAATTTGTATGGTAATTACCACGGTAATTTGTATGGTAATTACCACGGTAATTTGTATGGTAATTACCACGGTAATTTGTATGGTAATTACCTGTCCCAAAAAACCGTGGTTTTTTTACCATACTTTTTACCGTGGTTTTTTTTTATAAGGGACACCTCGGCAATAAATAAAAACCTTCCCAACGATATATTTATTGGTGAAACAAAGCTTAAACATGAACTTAAATGTCTGCAATATCGTTTAAAATTTTGGAAGTGGCTGTAGAATAATAAAACCGATTTGTGAAATGCATTTTTCAGGTGCAGTGAGCAATATATAATACACAGGGATTTTATTAAAAAAGCCGTGTCACTGGACCAATTTTGCTAAGTTTTTTTGACCAGAAACATAACAGAACCTTGTTTAGCCTTATTATTATTATGTAATAACAAATTCGATATACACGCCCACTTGCGTGGCATACTGATGATTTATGCAGGGATCAAAATGGCTACACCTGTACACGGCAAACGCATGGAAGAGAATTAGTATTTTGGTGAGTTGTTGCATTTCAGAAAATAAAGCAGAATACGGTAGATCAATAAAGCTCTTCAACTGTTGGGATTCAGAGACAGATGTGGGTCAACTGGGTTAACATAGAGAAATGGTCAAAGTGTGAACTTGGCCTGGAAATAGATAGGGTTGTGGTCCAAGAGGTGGAAGTCAGTAAATGCATACCAGTATGTGGTTTCAATCTGAGACGAGTTATTAACAGTAATCTTTTGTTATTTGATATTAGGCGCATATTGATCGTCTCAAATGTTCTTCCAGTTCAAAGAAATAACAAGTTTCAACCTCGTTACTTTGACCTTAGAAAATATGTCAAGGTCAGTCGTCTTTGATAGGCTTCTGGTCCATCCTTATGGGTGTTTTTATAATGGGAAGACACGAAAATATCAAACGATATCAATTATTTTTTTTTATGGGCCTCCTTCATAGCGTTCTTAACCCTATCTGCCCTGGGCGATTTGGGGTGTACCGCAGCCTGGGGGGGGGGCGGAAAGTGCCCCCTAAATATTTTCCCTGTCGCTAAGGAGTCACGTCAGGGCAGAACCGGGACCCCTGGCGACGTCTCCCGGTTTCCTCCCGGTTCTATCTCGATCGAAACGTTCCGGTTTTCGAGATGGACATGAAATGTATTGATAATCTCGAAGGGGTCCCGGTTTCTATATGTCCGTGTTTTTTTGATCGTTTCGTAGATTCTCAGATGATCGGAGTGTTGTGCGGGCACCAAACTGTGGGATCGCTCGTCGTATACGCATTTCGCGGCACAAAATGGAATCCCGACAACGGATTTCTTTTTTTTGGAAACGGTTTTTTCTTCATATTAAATCGGCATATTCATGTCCTGAGGTTTCATTTATCTTTAATGAATATATATTGGAATGATATTCTTACCTGGATAATTGATTGCATATCTGACGCGGAATAAATGACATATTTAGGGTATTCGTTGCCTCATTTGCCGAATAGACAGGAACATAACCGGCAACCATAGAGTGTTTAACGTAATAACGCGAAATAAGACATGAAGTGCGGTCGATTTTGAAAAGAAATCGACATGTCATTTGTGTTAATGACACCGACAGGTGCACTTTCCATCATAAATGACCTGTTGATTCCGAATCGCAGAAAATAATATGAATTCTACATATTCCGCTTAAAGAGTTGTTTGTATATGTCGGCCATTGGCGGAGCGCGTTGTTAGTTCACTGTTTGAAGCAATCGGTTTCATGTCGGGTAGTAATTTGAGGCGCTGATTTCAAATTCAACTCCGTCTGGCTCAGTGATGTTTATTTCACTCCGCTATTGACCTCTAACAATTGTCAGCCGGACGCTGGGCTATTAACTGGAATTGTGAGTTTTAACGTTTTTCTTTTCCATGAATCTATATTATTGTGTTTATTTTATTCTTAGTTAGGCCCGATTCTTCTCAAATTAACTCGACATGAACTTCCCGTAGACAAATTCTCTGCCAAATATATCAAATCATAACAAAGAGAGTTCAAACAAAGAGATTATATCAATAAAGTTTGTTGCCCATATAAGACTGCCTAGAAGTGGCTAATACCGAAATAATATTCTTCTGGCACACTGGTTGCGGCAAGCTTGCCGCAAACTTTCTTGCAACCTCACCGAGCACAGTGTGCCAGAGAGTTTGGTTGCCGCAACAGAGTTTTTCACATGCAAATGAGCTTTCCGGCACACTATACAGATTGCGGCAAGGTTGCGCAAACTAATTATATGTTCCAGCAACCATCCGGCACACTCTTCCGACAGCTTTCCGGCGTACTCTTCCGGAAACTTTCTGGCGCACTCTTCAGGCAGCCTTCTGGCACATTCTTTCAATAACTTCTGGGCTTATCAATATTTTCATGGTGGTGGTCAGAATGGCATCACCCTGACCTCCACATGAATGGTAGAAATCACTCTACTCAAACTGTTGTACATAAGATCTGTCATGCAATGGAATCTAAACAGACAATGAAAGAATGAAAGAACACAATGATCAACATGGCTGAGAAAACTACAACTTGTCTACAAAATTACTGGACTGGCCTAAACCATAACCAAACTGTTACTTTGTATTCAAACAGACTTACCACACACATCAGTATCATGTATGACCATGGTAGGCAGCAAATTGTATAAATTATGCAGGCCTAAGAAGGAACAACTTCACATGGTTGCAAACATGTTCTCCCACCATTCTCACTAACTGCCAGATTTCAAAATCCTGAACCGAATTACATATGTATTCATGTGCACCAAAAGTAGTCCAATGATAGGAAAGGTTAGTACTAGGTACATGAGTATCATACAATGAAATGTTGTCCCGGAATTAATTGTTCATTCTGAGAACATTCCCCTAATAACTATAACTTCAATTATGTGGTACAGTGTGGTGCACTAGTTTTGTATAGTTTCTTCTGTGATGTATTCCTACACTGATACAGTTTGGATAGTTTCCTATCCAGATTGAAAATTAGGGGTCAAAAGTTAACTGGGTTAACTAATAACAGCTGGCAAATCTTCAGTGCAGCCCATTCCATACAAACTTTGCCGGCAGCGTCATACACTGATTTCGGCACACTCTCGGCGTACTGTGTGCCGCTAGCGGCGCTCCGTGCGTTGTGGCACACTGCGCACTGAGCGCCGCTAGCGGCACACTTTTATCTTCTTCTGACACACTTACTGCATACAGTTTGCCAGTATCGTCACACTGTGGAATCACCAATGGGGACTGCCGCCAGCGGCATACTCTCTCCAACAGTTCTGGCACACTGCTCAGGTTGCGACCAGCTTGCCGCAAACTTGCGGCAACTTGCGCAACCTGCAGATTTTGGTAAGGGTAGCAGCAATATTGACAATCGGAATTGGAGGTGTTGATAATTACAACACATATAAGGGAAGTGGGAAGAGGTGCCGACATACTGACTGCGTCACATGACTTCACAGAATAGTCTTCTGGTTAACCTATTTTAAAGCACATACTAAGAATCTAAAGATTCGTGATATGTGTTGTATCTCAGGTACGCTTTTATTGTACCTGTTCATGTGGCAACTTGGATGATATGACCACACGGCCCCTAGCACCGGCATAAGCGGTATTAGATACAAATCTAGAGAGCTATGATGGAAATGCTCTGACAACTCGTATACTGGTAACTGGTGAGATGCTTCGCTGCGACAACACGGACATTGGAGATTGGTGAGCTGTATCATCGTCAGATTAAATGACGGCATTTAACACAAAAGACTAGTCTGTAAGGCCCGATGTCGACCCAGCATCAACTTCCCACAAATGCCAACATATATCAAAGACCAGAAGGTCTGTATCAAATCACACGTCACACCAAAGTCGGTCTGTGAAAAACCGTCGGCTTCAAACATCAGCGAAGGGGAGGGGGCGGAGGGGTTAATTTCTTTGAAAGAAAAAACTGAAACAACATTGTTAGCAGGCGTGGGTTGATAATATGCTTACCTTCTATTATTTTTTGCTGATTTCCTGGGTTTAGCAATTTAACCAAATAATGAAAATAATTAACGCCCAATTCAGGGCGCAATGACGTTTTGGACCTACTACCCAGGGGGCCAAGAGCGCAATTTGATGAAAAACTCAAAAGTCTTGCTGTAAATGGTTGTTGATCATGAATAGTTTCCATATATAAATAGTAACAAAATGTAGGTGGACAACCATGTAAACTAGCTACTGGGAAGTTTTTATTGGTTCAGAAAGTGATGACGTCACAGATAATCCCAAAACTTCCAAATTTCGTCACCCCCTCCTCCAAAGGAGGCACCATGACATTAAAATAAAACAAACATGCATGCTCTGGCCTGATAGCTTACTGCAGTGCGGTCTTATCTAGCCTAATGTTGAAAACAAGATACAGAAGACCGATATTAAATTCAAGATGGCGTCCATGCTTTGTCATGTTCACCGTTTGTCATTGGCCTTTTTCATCATTTGTCATTCATTTAATATATATATTAAAAAATATATATATAAGCATATATGGTAAAACACTGTTCGTAGACGACACAGTCTTCCAGCTGCTGTGAACTTTTTAATATTTAGCTCTAATGGTTATGACGTCACAAAAAAATAAAAAGGTATCACTTCTTTTCGACATATTTTTTTAATGTTATTTTTTCTTCCTTTCTAGCATTTGATTCTACAGATACGTATTCTAAATTCACAGACACCTACGGCAAAATATGACGAGAAGCGTAAAGACTTTATTCCAAAGTATACCTCGTGCAGGATAGCATAATCATAGCTATTATTCACAGAGTACATGACCAGGATCATGCGAATTTAGCCAAGTCGATAACAACATGTCACGGTGGACTGAAGTATGATGTTTTCTTGTGTGTTTCTTGATGATAAAGTTTGCCTGGAATTGAGTGACAGGCAGCCTCACTTTATTGTAAATTTGAATCATTATATACCGGTAACCATTATGCTATCTGTTGAGGATTATTCAAATAGATTCAAAATGAGCCTAAGATGATCAGCTTTGATGTGAAACCTCTCAACTCCTATCTGCTTCAAGCTAAAAATGATTACTTGAATTAGACGAATAACACTTCACAACACGTGTTTTGAAGGAATCCATGTTTCTGCCATCTTGAATGCATCAATAATTTATTCTAGTGAGGATTATGCAGTTAAGCTCAAACTAGGCTTATTAATAGATAGATGAATTTAAGTTGAAAAAGCTTGACAATTTTACTGTCGGCTACACGTATTGAACATGAAAAACATGAGCAACATGAAAATATGAGTCCCATAAGAAGCCACATGGTTGCAATTTTCAATTTAACATTTACTTCTCAACTGAAGATTAAAATGAGCATAATTTGATACACTATAGTGTGGATCTGACTCTGACTTGAAAATAATACAATAAGGAGCAACATGAAAAATAAAATTAGGTGGACTACTTATGGCCGTCAATTTGAATTACACTGATAAACTGTAATAAAATGAAGACTAAGAAAATACATTGAAAATGGGTGTAAGGTGACAGGCTATGATGTGAGACCCCTCAGTTGTAAAAGTCCACACAATAAGCTAAGACGACTGCTTCACATTATGCGAGGAATTTAAAAAAGCGGGATATACAGATGCACATGCCCGTCATTTTGAATTTGACCATCATATCTTAATCTTAAAGAAATGCAAATAGATTCAAAACTGACGCAATGGGCTATGATAAGAGGTCCATCGGTTTTGATAAATTTGAACAATGAGCTAAGAATAATCCTAGGAGTAACATGAAAAAGACTGATTTTAAGATGACCACTTGACCGCCATTTTGAATTTGACCATCGTATCTTAATCTTAGGAAAATGCAGATAGAGAGAGAGAGAATTACGGTTTAATGTCGTGTTCAGCAATATTTCAGCTATATAGGGAGAGTCGAAACTGACGCAAGGTATTGGGCTATGATAAGAGATCCATCGGTTTTGATAAATTCGAACAATGAGCTAAGAATAATTCATCAAAGTATACGAGTAACATGAAAAAGCCTAATTTTCAGATGACTCCACATGACCGTCATTTTAAATTTGACCATCATATCTTAATCTTAGATAAATGCAAATAGATTTAAAACTGACGCAAGGTATTGGGCCATGACAAGAGGTCCATCGGTTTTGACAAATTTGAGCTAAGAATAATTCATTGAAGTATAGGTGTAACATGAAAAAGGCTGATTTTCAGATGACTCCACACGACCGCCATTTTGAATTTGACCATCATATCTTAATCTTAGGGAAATGCAAATAGATTCAAAGTTGACCTGCATGTAATATGTTGGTCTGTGATTAATAAAGATCCATCGATTTTGAAAAAAACCACAATAAGCTGAGAATAATGCTTCGAATTATACAAGCAAACTGAAAAAGCGCGATCTTTTATGTTGGCCCCATATGAGCGCCATTTTGAAGTTAACCGTCATATTTTGACCTGAAACTATGCAAATAGGTTCAAGGCTTGTTTTTCTGTTGAGATGACAAAAATCGCCAATACCACATACATTTGACCTAGCCTCAACCTCTATTCCATCAATAATATTCCACTGTCAGACAAGTACATGTAGATGTCGAAAGACATGCAATGAGCTCCATGAAAAACAGGGACTTTCGATTATTGGCTCATGGTCTATATTTCTAACGCTTTCTATTGAACCCATACTCACTAATAGCGGTTTCACCGGAAATAATCTCCTGGGGCCGGTTGTTCGACGAGCGATTAAACTAACACCACTATTAGCGCTAAACCACTATTAAATATCTAATCTAAGATTAACTAACACCGTGATTTAAACCCGTTGCTCAAACGTCAAAAATGGTCCCGGATAAAAAAGTATTCCTAAATAGCTAGCACACTAGTATTTTCGCAGTATGTTTAGGCCTTAGGAGTAGCTGTTATGCTTATATGATGATCTCGATACCCAGTAGCTCGAAAATCTACATTTCAAGAAATACCCTGACATCGATATAACCTACATTTCTTCCTGAATTCTTCAAACTAGAGCACTCAAATTTTCGATAATATATCACTATGCCATCGCTGGAAATTTCATACAGTTAATACACTTTAGCTCGGTAATTTAACCTATAAAAAACTTTGAAAATTGAAAAAGTGGGGAATTTTGATTTTTGGCCGACATTTGAAAATGACCCCTAAGTGACGTCACCCTATCAACATTAAATCGAATATTTTGAATTCAATATATTCACTGATCAATGGTAATTGTATTTATGCCTCATAATAGACATCCAAGTACACAACAAGGAACTTATTGTTATTTGCATAACCCTTCCCCTATCTTCTGTAGAGCCAGGGTTTTATCAGGGAGAGTTCTATTGTAGCCTATAACAAGCTTCCAGTAGCAAGTTGGCGGGGTTGTCCATGTGCAAAGTGTTACTGGGTATCTACAGAATATATTTAAACCCAACAACCTTTTACAGCAGGACTTTTGAATGTTAGCCCTCTGGCCCCCTTGGTATACGGTCACACACATTTTACTATCAACGATACTGCTTTGTCCATGAGAATGGCTGACAGGGAGTGCTCAAGAACTTCAATCGAGCCTTTAATGTTAAAATGTTCCGCTTTCGAGTGAATTACCAGTCGATCCTATGGTATCCAATGTCACTATTTGTCTGAATAACAGGGGAATCTCTAACAAAGCGTCCAGTCAAGCTGCTATCAAATAAATATTAACAATAAAGATTTGGTCCCATTCCGATATACTTTCAGAAGAACATATGTAATATAAACTTGCAGAATTTATTTCAATCACAGTTCCTGGACGTGTCTCATAAAGTGATTCAAAATTCTGAAAGTAGGTTCGAGATAATTTGGTTATTCTGAATAATATTGAATCAGCTTATGCTATTTCACTGGGTGATAATTTTTTCTTTCCATGCCGACCATGCAACTGCAGATATCCTTACAAAATAATATTAATTGATCCAGTTTCAATCTAATTCATCATCCGTCTTTTAATGCATATGTATTAGCCGAGATTAATTTCGCTACCACATAGAACTACATGTATATATTACGAGCATACACCTTCTGAATGGTTCAAACCATTTGAAGGCATCTCGATTCCATTCTCGAAGCAATTCTATTTATTTCGAGGTGGATCGAGATGGTCTTGTGCTTCGAGAGAAAACCGGGAGCAAAACGGGACAACAATTGATAGAGATAAACCGGGACCCTTCTAGGCGAGATATTTATCGGTATTATTCGGTTATCATGGTTATCGAGAAACCGTCTCGAGCGATTGGACGTGACCCCTTACCATGGCTGGTACTTTTCCCTTCCCGGAAATTTGGACACATAACCGCAATATACCCAAATCGGTCCCTACACTCTGCATCATTAAATCTACATTGACTTCCTGTATGTGACTTCCCGCCACATCGGAAGCATTTCCCCACATTTTGTGAAAGATTTCCACTTTTCAACCTACTAAATGTACCTGGCTGTTTACGTACAAGATTAACGTTGCTGGTGGATGCATCACTACATGTCTAAGGATCTTGTGCATATTTAGCGGTTATTTCCATTGCTTGAGAACTCTCCGATGCTCTTTGGAATGTCAACTTGGGTTCCCCTAATAAACGACGTTGAATGCGATCTTCGACAATACCACAGACAAGTCCATCACGTCACATGTCTGACAAAGACTCACCAAACTCTGATAACAGACGCAATTCTGCCACGAATGTTGCCAAAGATTCGGATGGCTCGCGAAAACAGCTGTGAAATTTGAACCTCTGAACAATTGTTGGTGGTTTAGGATTGTGGTGATCAGTAACGAGTTTCACTAATTCAGAGAAGGTTTTATCGCCTAGCTTTCCTGGTGCAAACAGACCCCTAATCAGACCGTAACTTTTTGTTCCACAAACAGTTGGTAAGATAGAAACTTTCCTACTTGCATTTTCAATGTCGTTTGCAACAAAATAATTGTCCAGTCTTTCAGCAGATTGGGTTCAATTTTCGTTTTCGGAGTTGAATTCAGTGATATTTCCGAACGTTGTCATTGTTGCCAGTCTCTAGGTTTTTACCCTCGTCGCCAGTGTTGTAAACTAAATATTTGATGCTTTTCAAATACTGCCACAATACTGTCAGGTTTCGCAAGTAACTCAATTTTATTGTCATCAGAACGACTTCCACGATATTGTTCATATAATGTCAGAAGAACAGCATGCTTAATTCAGAACGAGGCTATACCAACACAGATCATGAATGGAGTAAGGGAGAGCACTCTCGCTACCAAATAGTGCATAATAACGCAAAATTATTTCCCTTTGACTGTTACTGAACATAGGCTATCACAAGCGAGTAATGTAGGTTTAACTTGTTCTCGCTTTGACAAGTCAAATAACTCAATACCCTCAACCAAATACAATGGCTGTCCCATTCCCAGCTAAAAGAAATATTAACTGGATCTCAACATAATCCTCACCTAACTCCCACGTAGCAAAATAATGATGTGAATCTCCACCTAAATCTACATTTCCTCTACTGAGATTTATCAGATTTGCTTTCGTTGTAGTTCCGCTATCGAAAATTGAACACCACATAAGCCGCTCGATAGAATGACAGTCTCTACACTGATAGCGCTTACACAACTCACGAGCATGCATTACGACCGTACAACATACGGCTGCACACGGCTGCCATGCCACTTTTGTTTCTCGAAGCAATTCTATTTATTTCGCGGTGGATCGAGATGGTCTTGTGCTTCGAGAGAAAACCGGGAGCAAAACGGGACATCAATTGATAGAGATAAACCGGGACCCTTCTAGGCGAGATATTTATCGGTATTATTCGGTTATCATGGTTATCGAGAAACCGTCTCGATCGATTGGACGTGACCCCTTACCATGACTGGTACTTTTCCCTTCTCGGAAATTTGGACACATAACCGCAATATACCCAAATCGGTCCCTACACTCTGCATCATTAAATCTACATTGACTTCCTGTATGTGACTTCCCGCCACATCGGAAACATTTCCCCACATTTTGTGAAAGATTTCCACTTTTCAACCTACTAAATGTACCTGGCTGTTTACGTACAAGATTAACGTTGCTGGTGGATGCATCACTACATGACTAAGGATCTTGTGCATATTTAGCGGTTATTTCCATTGCTTGAGAACTCTCCAATGCTCTTTGGAATGTCAGCTTGGGTTCCGCTAAGAAACGACGTTGAATGCGATCTTCGACAATACCACAGACAAGTCCATCACGTAACATGTCTGACAAAGACTCACCAAACACTGATAACAGACGCAATTCTGCCACGAATGTTGCCAAAGATTCGGCTGGCTTGCGAAAACAGCTGTGAAATTTGAACCTCTGAACAATTGTTGGTGGTTTAGGATTGTGGTGATCAGTAACGAGTTTCACTAATTCAGAGAAAGTTTTATCGCCTAGCTTTCCTGGAGCAAACAGACCCCTAATCAGACCGTAACTTCTTGTTCCACAAACAGTTGGTAAGATAGAAAATTTCCTACTTGCATTTTCAATGTCGTTTGCAACAAAATAATTGTCCAGTCTTTCAGCAGATTGGGTTCAATTTTCGTTTTCGGAGTTGAATTCAGTGATATTTCCGAACGTTGTCATTGTTGCCAGTCTCTAGGTCTTTACCCTCGTCGCCAGTGTTGTAAACTAAATATTTGATGCTTTTCAAATACTGCCACAAGTCAGGTTTCGCAAGTAACTCAATTTTATTGTCATCAGAACGACTTCCACGATATTGTTCATATAATGTCGGAAGAACAGCATGCTTAATTCAGAACGAGGCTATACCAACACAGATCATGAATGGAGTAAGGGAGAGCACTCTCGCTACCAAATAGTGCATAATAACGTGAAGTTATTTCCCTTTGACTGTTACTGAACATAGGCTATCACAAGCGAGTAATGTAGGTTTAACTTGTTCTCGCTTTGACAAGTCAAATAACTCAATACCCTCAACCAAATACAATGGCTGTCCCATTCCCAGCTAAAAGAAATATTAACTGGATCTCAACATAATCCTCACCTAACTCCCACGTAGCAAAATAATGATGTGAATCTCCACCTAAATCTACATTTCCTCTACTGAGATTTATCAGATTTGCCTTCGTTGTAGTTCCGCTTTCGAAAATTGAACACCACATAAGCCGCTCGATAGAATGACAGTCTCTAGACTGATAGCGCTTACACAACTCACGAGCATGAATTACGACCGTACAGCATACGGCTGCCATGCCACTTTTGTTTACATGTTTTGTAGTCTATATAATCGGATATGAATCGGTCTCTTCACAACTGCGGATGTTAGTTATGAAATTGAGATTAGAGCTCCCGGCGGTATATTTAGATTTAGTTTCTTTCCTCAATCTCTTGGATAAGCATCTACTTTCATTTACTTTCACGCATCTACCCGAACTACGGCCTCTGAACACTGTGGAGTATGATTTCAGGACACCACGGCTCGAAACACGACTAGCATCTCTTGGCACAGTGCCGGCGGTTCGCCTGAGGCAGTGCTTCCATCTCTCCGGCAGTACTATCCCTTGGAAGCTTATTCCACTATTGGTGGGACTGCGGCTCGTTCAGGTGATCAATGCACAAACCGGCGTCATCGACTTCGATTAAAGACAGGTCTGATTAGTGAGAGTGCTTTCTATTTTCGCCGATCAGCTGATGTGAACACCACAAAACCGAGAGAAACATGGGAAGAAGGTAGCGAGCCTAGATGACGGCACCGGTTGTAGTCCACCACAATAAATTCAAGTGGGGATAACCATGTAGACCCTATTCAACCTTTGGTGTAAGGTTGGTTATTTTTCAGCAAAATTTCAACCAAATTGCCATGACCAATGCGAGATCGTTTTTTATATATATGAAAGGTACATGCTTTCTAAAGTATTAACACCTGTTTCATTGCAAATATAAATTTCTTTCGTTTCACCGTTGAAATGGCCAGATCTGTCTAAACTTTATTACTTAGAACAAACAAGACTACGCAGAGGAGAATATTATCAGAATTTATGATTGTTCCCGCTGTATGATGTGATGTTAAATTGAAAGAGATTCCTTTTATCAATCAGCTACTTTAGAAAATCTTTTAGTCGGGTATGTCATTTGAGGGAAATTGGTTGGTTGCATAAGTTTTAATGTATGTACATGTTTTTGTTTTTTTTTATAATTGACAAATTTTTATTCTTTTTATATAGGCCTACACATGTACAATATATACAAAATAATAAGCATGTAAATATACCAGTGTTACCCTTGCCGATCGCGTCTTAAGAAGCAGCCTTTACCTCTGTTATCATACAATCGATCCACATGTTACATTTCAGAATGTTGATTAGGGCATTCTCATAAGTACCATACCAATCCCCCAAATTCCGTAATCAGTATCACTTACATCAACGTTAATAACAAAAGATAGCCATCAGTCAGCCGCCGTGTAGAGGTCCTCTCTAAATAAGAGGTGACAGGATGACCATAAATGGTTGAAGCGCTCCTGATCCCCTTTTATGTAGCAGTTGTACTTATTCATTGAATATAATTTGTGTAGTTCTGTCTTGATATAAACTATGTTTGGCCTCTCCTGTCTTACTTTTTGTTTATAAATCTGGTATTTTATTGCTATTATGATATAGTTCAAAATATTATTTCTTTTACCACTCAATCCTAACAAAACCTTGCTTTCGTTGAAATCGACGTGAATGTTTGCCTTTATCCTTAACCACTCTTCTATTTGCTGCCAAATTAACCTAACTTCCTCACAACTCCAAAGTAAATGCGAAACCGTCTCTTTCTCCTGTTTGCAAAAAGTGCATAAAAAACTAACGTCTGGGTTAAGTTTATTTGCGAATATATTTGTAGTCAGAATGCCATTAACTACTCTATATTGGAACCATCTTAAAGTGGTATCGTTCATGGTGCCCTTAACGACAATTAGGTTAAATGTCTTCCATTCTTTTTCACTATATACCTGCCCTATGCATGTCTCCCAGTTTATATTCGCTTTGGATTTTTCAAATCTACTATTAGTAAGAATTTCATAAAAGAGTTTACAGCCCTTAACATTTCTTACTAACGGAAAAATATGTGGTGGTATGAATGGAAGCAGCAGAGGTTTGTTGAAACCTTTAATATCGAATTTTAAAGAAGCATTTTTCACCGCCTCAATAACACCTTGAAATTCAAGAAAGTTAATATCAGTATTATACATTGCATTAAACTCTTCATACTTCATATATTGACCTCTTGAATTGATCAAGTCATTTACGAATTTAATGCCTTTATGCAACCAGTGCTTGTACATGAAGGGACTATTTGCTATTTTAAACAAATCGTTATTCCATATGATCTCTTTTCTAAAAGCCTCTTCCGAAATTTCTTTGTAGACTATTTTCTGTTGCAGAGCGGTCCAGGCTTTCAGGACATCTCGCCAAAACTGATTTTTAACTAGAGGTAATATGATGTTTATCACAGTAATTGGACCCATTTCTAGGATATTGTATATTTTAGGAACTTCCATCAAAAAGAGGTTGATCCATTTCTCATCTGGTTGTAACATACGCCGCAGCCACGACAATTTTTGGGCCTGCATGAATTCTTTTATCAACGGTATGTCCATTCCACCATCACACGCTTTCTTAACGGCACGTTTTCTGGCTATTTTGTCTGGTTTCGCATTCCACACAAAGGCAAAACATTGCTTTTGCAAGTCCTCTATTGTTTTATCTGGTGGATCCGGAAGAGATGAGAATAGGTGATTCAATTTTGCAAGCATTAAAGACTTAAGAATTACAATTCTACCTAGAGGTGTTAAGTTTCTTTTGGACCAAAGTTTCATCATATTTTCTATAGATTTTAACTTATCTTTATAGTTTCGTTCTACCATTTCAGCCAGATTCAAAGTAAACTGGAGACCAAGAAGGGTAAAGGGACCCTGAGACCAGTCAAGATGCCATCTAATATTGTACTGGACATCCGATTGTCTTTTGCTACCAATCCAAATTATCCTTGTTTTGTCTATATTAATTTTCAAACCAGAAAAGCGAGCGTAAAGTTCCAGTACTTTCAGACAGCAGTTCAAACTTTTTTCCGAGCCATCGAGGATAATTGTTGTGTCATCTGCATATTGTGTTAACTTGTATTCTATGTTATTAATATGTATGCCTTTAACATTGGTATTCATTCTAATCATAGCGGCTAGAACTTCTGCACAAATGAGAAATATGTATGGGGAAAGGGGGTCTCCCTGGCGGCAACCTCTAGATATTTCAAAGAAACGTGACGCAAAGCCATTCACTAATACACAGGACTGAATATTGTTATAGAATACTTGAATCCATCTTTGTATTGAGGGTCCAAAGTTAAAATATTCTAAAGCCTTCCATATGTAAGCCCAATCAACCGAATCAAAGGCCTTCTCAAAGTCTATTAGAAGGAGCATTCCAGGCACTTGATAGTCTTCAGTGTACTGCATAATATCGTAAACTAACCTGGTAGACTCTCCCATAAACCTTCCCGTCATAAATCCTTTCTGATCTTCATTAATTATATGGGGTAAATTCTTCTTAATCCTAGAGGCTATAGCAGTTGAACCTATCTTATATGAAACATTTAATAGAGATATGGGTCTCCAATTTTTTAATAGATGTTTTGGCTTCCCTTCTTTTGGTAAACATATGATGACCCCTTGTTTTTGTGGGCTAGATAGTTCCCCGGATGCATAGGCATAATTTAAAGATTTTAATAAATACTGTCCAATATCTATGCAGAAGAATTTATAAAATTCGGCCGTATATCCATCTGGTCCCGGACTTTTTTCATTTTTCAAATGTTTTAAAGCCTCCAGTAGCTCTAGCTGAGTAAACAGCCCTTCCATATCTTCAGATTGGTTATTATTAAGTTTGCGTGTTTGTGACTCTCGTAGGAGGTCTTCTAAATCTACAGTACTAGTTTCCTGTTTAGTGTACAATTTCTTATAAAAATATTTTGTTTCTTCTAATATATCTTTCTGTTTTTCCAGTATATTACCATTTTTATTTTCTATCTTTGAAATCGTCTTGTTTAAAAAATTTCTCCGTTCTAAACCTAAAAAATACTTGCTTGGTTTTTCCCCTTTCCCTATCCAATTTGCCTTCGCTCTTACCATAATCCCATCGACTTTAATTTTATTTAATTCCTCTATTTTTTCATTTATCTCTTCTATCTCCGTTAGCAATATTCTCTTATCATTGATATCTTCTGCTTTATCTAGTTCTAATTCTGATTCCGAAAGTTTTAAGTTAAATATCTTCTCTTGTTTATTTCGTTCTTTTTTCTTATGACTTGCATAGGAGATAGTTTTCCCCCTAATATTTAGTAATATCATCTCAAAAAATAGCTGGTCATCTATACTCATCTCATTTTCGTCTGTTCGTTCATGTCCTTTTATCCCTGTTTTATATTGTTCTACTGTATCGGCTATGGCTTCTTTCACTATACCAACGTATTTTTTATCTTTCAACAGCGAGTTATTGAATTTCCAAAAACCCTTCCCTTTTGGTAACTCGTTAAATTTCAGCTTCATAGTTATACAGGAGTATCGCTTATCGAGTATCGCTTATCATGTGTAATAGATTACGAGAGATTAAAAAGAAATCCAGTCTAGCCTAGTAAATTATGCAAGCCAAGAAAATTCAGTGTGGTTTTCTCTCCAAGGATCAACCATATCAAAGATTTCTTTCATATCTAAAACCGTTTGCTTAGCCTTGGGGTGGTTTATTTTTGCATAATTGTAAGTGTCCATATTTTGGTCCTGCACCAAGTTCCAATCTCCACAGACTATATGATACTCATTTCCCCATTCCTCTATTATAGATTGTATATGTTCAAAAAATTCCGGCTTATCCGAATTTGGGGCGTATATTGTTATCAATGTAAATTTTATGTCTGCCGTTTGAATTTCGAGAGCCAAATAATTCCCATTTTTTATATCTCGTTTTATCCTTAACGTTTCGTATTGAAAATTGTTATTCATCAAAACTGCAACTCCGCGAGCGTTACGGGCAAACGGACTAATATAAACGTCCAAACCCCACTCAGATTTGATTTGTTTCTCCATATTTTTACCCCAATGGACATCCTGAAGACAGATTATAAGCAGGTTTTCTTTCTTAAATGTTGAAAAACCTCATGCCTCTTAGATTTCTCCCCTAATCCACGGCAGTTGACTGATGCAATCGTAATATCCTCACCCGATGCCATTTAATATATCACAAACGTAAAAACTATACCAATGGAATACTTGTATGGTACATTCACATAACAACTCGTAGCTTTGTAACAAAAACATAGTCACGTGCAAGATAGCATAGCTTTGTACATGTATAGGCATATACTGGCAAATAATACTATCGAAAAGGGGTTGGCAAACCTGACCACCGATCGTTGTCCAACAACACTGTATTAAAAACAAACTAAATACAATATTGTCCGTTTCCACAGTCACGTATAAACATCAGCAGTGAGATCACCCGCAAGGTCAAACCCCCCACGATCAGTCTTTCTCGAACCTTTCTAAGATTCTCCCTCAAATTTGCACATATACCAATTGAATCAAACACTGATACCCAAAGTTATTTTGCACAATTATGTAACCAGGTTGCTCAAGAGAATCATATGGACAGATACCGTATAGCATTTGCGTCCGATCGTGGGGAGTCCACCAGAACCGCAATCACACGGTGCAAATTAAAAAAGTTCACTTTTACTTTACCTTTTCAAGCTCAACACACATAATCTACACGCAAGGCCAAAGTGTATGCGCCTCAAAGCGGTCAATAAATAAATTGAAAAAAAAATCCATAATAGTAAGGAAAAAAAAACAAAAAAACAAAAAAAAAACAAAAAAACAAAAAAACAAAAAAACAAAAAAACAAAAACAAAAAAAACATAAGAAAAAAAAAATTGTGTTAATCTTATCGTTTCTTATCGCTATAAATCCTTTGTATTGTTTGAAAAAAATAAAAAAAAATAAAATAAAATAAACTTCAGCTTGAAGTCCCAAATATCGTAATTGATTGTTTGAGTATCTGTCACCGCTATTCCGTCGCTAATAGCTCTGGGGCCACACGAACAGACACCCACAAAGCCATGCATATGCTAATACGTTATGCAATACTGAATATGCAAATATAGCCAGAAATGACCTCAAGTACCAAGATAGACGAACACGGTAATAGCAAATTAAAGGTCTATGCAACCTGTCCCATTGTCCAAAAATATAGGTAGCTCTCTAGGCTATCCATACATGTACGGTGCGGACTAAAAATACGCTTCTTCAATATAGTCTGTACAACTTATGACTGTCATGTAAATACGCCGCTTCAATTCAATTCACTGACACTCGGTGTTATATGTTCAAAAACTGACTCTTCCAACGAACTTCCCATTGCTACTCTGGGTAAGAGATACAAATTCGCCGGAACAAGTACATGCCTCATTGTGTAAAGTTTGGCGTCGATTTTCATCTTGGATATAACTATTTATCGTTACAATATCGTCTTATCACGACTCGAGCAATGCCAGAATAATGGGGAGCTAACGGAGTCACTTTATACTATTTTTCTCCGTGGGTGAACTGGACACAGCTTTGATACCGGACAAATCTATAGTATAGCACCGAGTATCAGTGAATAAGAATGACCAGAAAATAAAAAATAAAAAAAAATAAAAAAGTATAGTAAACTATATGAGCAAACACTGTGCCGCTGTTACTCAAACCTTACCAAAACCTTATATCTCATCTAACTGATTTGAAGATTAACATTAGTACACATATTTGCATTATTAAAAAACCTTGTTTATCCCAGGATATAACAGCTGACAATGTACAGCTTTACCAGTCAGTCAAGTGCTGTTCTACAACTCAGTATAATAGCAGTCCAAATCAGCTTCACTGAGTAGTCAATCATTGGTTGTTCTATTCAGTTTGATATAATAATCCACCCTCAAACAAATTTGTTACTTCACCATATAATAATCAGCAATTCAAATCAATTGATAAGTTTCGGGAGCTGTAAATCAATTGCAGTCCTATTTAGCTCGATATTACGATCCACAATTAGACTCGATTCGCTATTCTATTTTGGTCAATAGCAGTTCACAGTCAGAGTCAATTCATAACTTTACAGGTCACTCAATCTTCCTGTGCTTTACTGATCGATGTAACAGTCAGAAGTAAAACTAAATTATTAGCTTTATCGGCCAGTCTATTAATTACTGTGGAGTTCAGGTTGATATAATAATAACACTCACTGAATAACTTTACCGATTAGCCGATCAACTGGCGTGTTATTCAGCTTCATATAATAGTAAACAATCCAACTCAATTTTGTACTTTAACAACTCGAAGATCAGCCTATTTAGAAATCATTGGTTTGTCTCCGAACAATAACATTCTGCTCCACTTTGTAACCAGAAATATGTTCCATAATGTCTCATTCTGTTTTAACAGTACAAGGACAAAAGTGTCAAATTTCATTAACCATTTGTCCACTGTCTACTCACCACCGCCTGTACTTTATCAGTCCCGATAGGGTGTCCATTTGTCATTGACTTTAATTTCTAAGACCACGTCTATTCCCTGCAATCGGACCCTGGTCTTCTGGTGTGTCTCTTGTCGGATTTGCCACGCCTGCTTATTTAGTACCCCACGTTTCACATTCAGTTTCTTCGGTAGATCCGTTTTGACGCTGAAATCGGTGCCTTTCAGGTTGGGGGCCGAATTCAGTACCGCGTCCTTGTCTTCATAGTCAACAAAGGCCACGGTAATTGGAGGTGGTCGGGGTGGCTGTTGTACATATGCGAGAGGGGCCCTAGACGGTGTTCTGTGTACTGCAATAAACACCATATTATCCACTCTTTCTTCAGGCATTTTTAGCAGCTTCTTGAAAAAGTCTCTCACTACCTTTCTGGTATTTTCGTCATAGACAGAAGCCGTTTCTAGGGGTAATCCTTGTAAAATTAAATTCCTCTTTCTGCTGTTGATTTCTGACGCTAATTGTGCATTTTCCAGTTGTTTAATTCTATCAAGAAGCTGGGGGATATTCACATTCCTAATTTCTCGTATATCCTCTGCTTGTGCGTCGAGGGCCGTAGAGTGTTCACCGATTGTAACCGTGAGTTTGGCAATAGACTCCTCGACATTTTTGTTAGATGCTACCAAAAGCCCTCCCATTTTGTCTAGAAATTTTGTCTCTAATTCAGCGAACATAGCCTTTATGTCCTGTATAGTGACCGCTGTCTTAGACATACTTGAATCTTTACCTGCAGCCCCACCAAGTTCCGTATGCCCATGCAAGCTCGTGCTGTCTTCCTCCCGGTCAACGCCCACGTGGTCTAATGGCGTGTCTTCGTCCTCAGTGGAGCTCCTCAGAAAATATTGTGGAAGGCCTTTTTGCAATTTCTGGCTGTCCTTTTGTTTCAGTTTTGGCTCTTTAACCAGTTTAGGCGTTTTGGGCGGCATTTACTAACTTAGCGTTGGCCACATTTCACCGTAAAGTAAGGCCTACATCGGTCTACACCGTATAGTTGCGGAGCAGGCTCTCTCACACGTCGACCTCACTCGCCATCTTGACCGGATAAAGAGTTCTTGCCAATGTTAAGGATTTTATATGAAGAATATCATGATGTCTTGTTTTCATCATTGAAAACTGTTGAAGGCTTCTCTCTTGCGGGAACCATCTGGTTGGTTTATTCTCACTTTCTTTTCATCCATATGTGAAATGAATTGTAACTGTCGTATGAAAAGGTTCTTTAGATTATTGACGCCGGAATTCTTTTGTGGACGACGGCTGAATATTGAGTGTCGGATCTGACGCCTAGAATCTCGTCTACCTCGATCACGCCTTCTCCTTTTCTTAGCAAATGTCGGACATAACATCACAGTATTTTTCGTATTATTAGAGTGTGGTAGGTAAAATTTGTCTCATGATGACTTGTCGCAGCAAGCGACTCAAGTACCAAAAACATCTTCGGGTTAAGCGATTAATCCAGGATCAACGGCCAATCGTGACAAATTGAACCTCCAGGTGTAAAGGCTGTTTGGGTCTCAACCGAGCGCATCCATTATTATTTCAACGTTCCAAGTCCATCGCTTCAGTACACAGTTTTTGAGGTGCATTCACATTGCCTGTGTATAGGAGAACAATCCAAGCATCTGTGACCCCACAGGAAATCTTCCATCGGCACCTCACATTCAGTGCCGAGAATACGGTGGATTCTCGGCATACATACCACCTACATATATTTTCGAATGACATGTACAGAGGGCGGGCCTCGGGGACTAACAGTCCACCAGCAGAATCCTACCGTCTACAGGTAATAAACTGGAGCGATATGCAAGAGGTGGGAAAAATTGACGTCTGGCGACTAAAAAGCAACCATATGACTCCACAGGAAACCTTCCATCGGCACCGCACATTCAGTGCCGTGGATACGGTGGATTCTCGGGCGTAGCCCTAGTATCTCAGCCGCGCTTTTATAGCAGCTGTTCATGTGGAAACTATCCTTATAAATACCCAGAAAAACAAGGCCTCGGGGACTAACAATTCACCAGCAGATTCCTACCGTGTACAGGTAATAAATTGGAGCGATATGCAAGAGATGGGAAAAATTGACGACATCTGGCGGCTAAAAAGCAACCTTGGCACCTCACATTCAGTGCCGAGAATACGGTGAATTCTCGAACGTAACCTTAGTATCTCAGCCGCGCTTTTATTGCAGCTGTTCATGTGGAGACTATGGAGTATCCACTCGGCCTCTAGCATCGGCTTAAGCGGAATTAGATACGCTAGCTCGTGAGCTGTGAAAACAGATCAGCTCAAATAAATAACTTAAACCGATGTTAATGGATGAGCAACGAGGACCTCTGATGAAATAAACGCCTCAAAACCGGTGATGCCCGAAGTCGTACGGCTTGAATTGATCACCAAAACAATAAACCTACATATAGCGGGCCTCGGAGACTAACATTCCACCAGCAGAATCCTACCATATACAGGTAATAAATTGAAGCGATATGCAAGAGGTGGGAAAAATTGACGACGCCTGGCGATTTAAAAGCAACCATATGACTCCACACGAAAGCTTCCCTCGGCACCTCACATTCATTGCCGAGAAAACAGTGGATTCTCGGATGTAGCCTCAGTAACTCAGCCGCGCTTTTATTGCAGCTGAAGTATCCACACGGCCCTCAGCATCGGCTTAAGTGGAATTAGATACGCTAGCACGCTGGGCTGTGCTGACAGATTCCATATTAGTTTAAGTTAGACGCTTCTGATTTTGAACATTGGCGGCCATTTAACATCTTTTACCTGTTTTTTTTTCCTTGTACGTTATCGCCTTTTCCTTGATTAAGAGATTTGGATTTCCTTTAAGTCATGAATTTTTACACTAAAATCCACCCAATTTGATACATCTTGATAGATGTATCTTCAGATAGTTAGAATATAAGAAAAAGGTAAATATTTTTTATAATTTTGTCATTAATATGTTTCACAGTCAGGGCTGTTCCCTGTTTTCTGGGTTATCAAATGGAGCCTGAGGAAGCCCAATATGTCCAAGCCGAAGCTACAAGAGGCACACGAAACTGTTTTTTTTCTTTGTTTTTTTCTCATTTTAGACAATCATTAATGCAAAAACACACATTATAAGTCGAATACTATTATTGACTCTCAACGGTCTAACTTAATTGTTATTGTGTGATTGCTAAAGTCTATCTTGTCAAGGAAAAATAAATTAGGTTCCCAGATGCCTCAGACTACCGTTAACAAATACGACAATGCATGTACGTACAATATGGATAGGGGTCAAAATGAAAAAAATGGGCGGAACTATACCTACCGAATCTATATCACACAAGGCTGGCAAAATACGATCGTAGTATGCAGTTCTAAAAAGGTCCATTCGATATTAGCTGGCAATTGTGACCAGGAAAATGTTGTTCGACTTCTTATGGTGCATGGTCATTTTTAATTTACCAATGATACTTCGATCGAGTGATAAAACGCAAATATATGCACGATGAAAAATTATAGAATCAGACAATGTCGCCTCTAAACCTTGTCCGTTAGTTTTGAGGAAAGTTTGAAATGGGTTCATCTTATCTTTGGTAGGGGGTCTATCTTATCTTTGGTTGGGCTAATCTTATCTTTGGTGATGGTTTATGGTAAGGGTTGATCTTAAGTAGAGGTTTATCTTATCTTTGGTAAGGGCTAATGGTAAGGGTCTATCTTATCTTTGGTTGGGCTAATCTTATCTTTGGTGGTGGTTTATGGTAAGGGTTGATCTTAAGTAGAGGTTCATCTTATCTTTGGCAAGGGCTAATCTTGTGTTTGGTAGGGGCTAATGGTAAGGGCCAATCTTATCTTTGGTAGGGGCTAATGGTAAGGGCCAATCTTGTCTTTGGTAGAGGTTCATCTTATCTTTGGTAGGGTTTCATCTGATCTTTGGTAAGGACTAATATTGTCTTTGGTAAGGACTAATGGTAAGGGCCAATCTTGTCTTTGGTAGGGGTTAATCTTATCTGAAGTAGGGGATAATTTTATCTTTAGTAGAGGCTTATGGTAAGGGTGAATCTTATCTTTGGTAGAGGTTCATCTTATCTTTGGTATAGGGGTTTATCTTCTCTTTGATATAGCTAATGGTGAGGGCCAATCTTGTCTTTGGTTAGGGTAAATTTTATCTTTATTAGGGGCTCAGCTTGCCTTTGATAGGGAATAATGTTATCTTTAGTAGGAGCTAATTTTATCTTTGGTAATGGCTCATCTTGTCTTTGGTGGGGGTTAATCTTATATCTGTGGTAGGGGTTAATCTTATCTTTGGTAGGGGTTAATCTTATCTTTGGTAGGGGCTAATCATATATGTTACTGGCTGGAACTCATCTTGTATCCTCCACTCCCCTGAATCAGTCCGAACGTCTTCCACCGTAGAATTTGTGTAACGGTCCAACGAATTCCAAACCAATTATACCGGCTACAGAAAAAAAAACACTTCATTTGTTACAAACAACTACATGCATTGTATATTTACTCAGCCTTAATTAACCTGCCATAGTAAGATAATTATTGCTCGTGGTATGCGAACAGTGATTCTCTTGTCGTCTTCGTACAAACTGGAAAAAGATTTGATGTTAGCATTATTTACCTGCCGTGTTTCCTGTTGATTATCTGACGATGACATAACTGGACGTCAAATGGAATAAGGTATATTTTGGCATGCATGGGTGGTTTACAAGTCTATAGTGATAGATTGATTATACGATCGTGTGGCACAGATAATGTAATCAATAGGGATATATTTATAGGAAGAAGTCTTGCCATTGTAATGGCATATTCCGCCGCCCATACATTTTTCCCGACGTGCACAATCTTTTAATCTAAATTTTAAAGTCGTCCAGTATGGGGAAGGGGAAAAGGAGGGGGAGGGGGCAGACGCATGTAAATCACTCCAAAAGTAAAATTATATAAAAAAAAACAAACAGATAGATTGATGTCTTCTTATAATTTGAGTTACAGGTGCCTCTCTTGGGGAATGAGTAAATGAATGATGACAAATATTCTGGTGTTCTATTTAGGCCCAGTTTGCGTCGCATGGCGACTTTTAGAAACTCGTCACTCCCCACGCACCGAAAAGGTCTCTGGCGACTAGCGATTTTCTGCTATCTTGTAATGTGTAAAAACTCGCCACTCGCCACGCGACGCAAAAACGCGGCGAGTTCGATTCTATCTATTAACATTAAATATTGCGCGGCGACTGGTGAGGTTTAACTGCAAAGAAACTCGCCACGCGCCGGAGAGGTTGCCCGCGACTGGCGGCTTTTGCGGTGTTAATTGATAGAACCAAACTCGTCGCGTTTTTCGTCGCGTGGCGAGTATTTACAAGTTAAAAAAAAATATGTATATGAAAATATAATGATTTAAATTGTACATTATTTGTGAGTTTCATTCAATAATGTAGTGATTATTTTCCTATTTGTCTTTGTTACAATACGATGCATTTTTATATACTAAGTATAGTAGGCCTATACATCTGTGACAATAACAGACTTATTTTCTTAAACATCTTAAGCATTTTCCATCAATAATATAGGCTGGGGGAAAGAGCCACTGGGGGAAAAGGCCGCTGGGAGAAAAAGGCCACTGGAGAAAATGGCCTTGGAGAAAAAGGCCACTGGGTTAAAAGCCCGTACACCATGCCTGCTATGCCATGCACTCCAGCTCAATCGGAAGGCGGGAATGTGAGGGAGAGAGAATGCGAGAATCGGTCGTAGACATGAGTAACAGTCAATGCAGGTATTGGTTCCACAGGGCAAAATTGCATATAACTCGAGTGTTATTTCGAGGATTAAGCTGTCAAGCCATGGACTATATCAATTCAAAATAATTTATTTGTTTCCTTCTAATCCGCTTCATCTTCTGCAGCATGAATAAGGCTTCCCGATGGAATCAGTGACGAACTTTGGCGACCTAATAAATATTGGCACTCCGGTATTTCAATACTTTGCTCAAAAATCAGTTCCATCCTAACAGAAGAGTTTCCTGTTCAATCCGATTCTTCAGATGAATCCATGTTTAAGGGTCTATCAGGCTGGGTCATGTCATGCTTTCCACAAGGCACACCGCATAACAGCAAATCACTGGTCATGCGTCGTTGTACCATGTGTTTTGAGCTCGAGTCTCTCTCCCTTTCTGAGTTAAGGTTGATCCCTAGGATTCCGTCCGGTTAACCCTTGACGAAATGTTTCGTTAAAATGTATTCGAAAACCGTTGATATTTCGATTAATTTTCGCTGGTAAACGCTTTTATCCCGTACTATGACAATCTGATTGAAACGAGATCTACAAAAACCGTAATATCAGAAATGTCAGATGGGGAAGGTTCTTGTTTAGGTTTGGTTTTAATCAGATTGGTACTATATGACAGACTATCTTTCCGGTACAACCTTGATCTCCTGAGACCAGATTGTCAATACAATCAGCCCGAAATATTTTGATCTGTTTTAAATGCCTGTTGGAATGGCTTCAGTGCTAATGTTATTTATTTCCCATGTAATCCGACGTTGAATAAAAATTCTTGTATCTTGGTCGTTATGTGCAGTAACATTGAGTTCAGTGTATTATACGACTACTACACATACTGCGTCGTCGCTATATACATGTAGCTGAAATATTGCTGAACGCGACGGTAAACCTTAACTCTCTCTTCTACACGGAGTAGGGTCACTTGCCCTTCAGGACATTTGCCCTTCGGATATTTGCCCTTCTGACCATTTGCCTTTCCGGCCATTTGCCCTTCCATCCATTTGCCCTTCACACTATACATGCATGGTATATGGAAAACTGATTTAGTTATTTCTAAAACTGGTTATTTCATGCATGCACAAAAGTTCACAAAGAAAAGATATCACAGATTCCTCGTACACATACTGCGTAGTTTTTAGTGAAGATAACGTGCAAAGGGACTATGGTTTAGAGTGGTATCGACCGAAAACGATCAATTCCGGATTAACTACGGATTTCGTTAAGTCAGCTAGATTTTTCTTATTCAAAATTGCATAATCATTCAGACACCAAGGATCATGCTATAGCGTTATTGTCCCCCTGTCTCTGTGATCTCGGATAATCTCGATATTGAAGACTGAACCGAATAGTTTGAAGTATTTGAAGTCTGCCACCATTCTTCAACTTAATCGCTATTACATTCCAGTTGAAATTTTCTGAGAGCACAAGAACGTTGTCCGCAAACAAATTAGCTATTTGGCGGCACTGTTCAGAGTGGAGGACCTGTCCAGACATTTGAAAGCATATTTCGACCATTGTTATTCCTGTAGTGGTAGATTTGGGACTAGTATACTCCATTCCTGGGTAGACAAAGGGTAAAAACAGCCTAGTATACACTAGTAAATTGGCTGGATAAAATGAAGATGTGACCCACCACGCCAGGTAGCCTAACTTCTCTACTCAAACATAAACAAAACTCAGCAAACATTCGGCACCATTTCTTCGCGCTACGGCTGTCACAAATCAGGTCATTCCGACTGACACAATCACAGCGAATATGGGAGGTAGGCAATCAAACTGGCCCAGAGTTTTTCCCTATCAAACGTTCAAAAGGTTGTTTAGATATTTTTTTAGTTGGATATTATGGAAACATTTCAAAATATATCACAAACAATTTAGCGGCAGATCAGGTATAATGACTAGTCAAATTTCAACGGAAGCCACGAAGGGCGGTGGTTGTCTCCGGGTACTCCGGCTTCCTCCACCAACCAAACTGACTGTCACCATATGAGTGAAACAAACTTGAGTGTGACATTAAGCCAAATTCCCTCCCTCAACGGAAGCCAAGTCCTGATTATGGTGGTGTGTGACCCCCAGTTCGAGTTTGTATATGAAATTCCTCTAACGTATAGGTTGAGTGTGAAATCGTATATTCGGCCAGTACCAGGGCGGTTTCAATACTGCAAAGTCTGACAAGTAAAAGTCTATTTTCACGATGTTGTATTTCATGTTGTTTTTATACAGTGGTATACACAGTTGAAACTTGAGTAATTTTTAAATCATGTGGAAATATGCCTATCAATGGAAGCTTATTCTTTCTACAGATGACTAGACAATCGCTGGTGCAGATTGTTGTATCGTATTGTCAATATAGAATTGCAATTTGAAACTCAAATTGCACATTACAAATTTAAATTCAAATTACATTATTCAAATACAATTTAAAAACATCTTAAATTCACATATTTCGGCCTTATCTCAACAACACTTGAAAGCCTACCGACCATTTACGATTAGTCTCGGATTAAGTACGGATTTCGCTAAGTCAGCTTAATTCTGCTTATTCCAAATTGTACAATCCAAGGATCATGCTTCAACAGTTTGATAAATACGTACATGTATTGCATGAAATCTAATTTCACAAAGTTGTTGAACAAACAAAATAACAAATATATTCAAGGTCTATGTGATCCGTTTAATTCGGAACCATACCTTTCTATAAACATCGTTTCTTTAACATCCAATAAGGCTTGATTCTCATTTAGTACTTTGTAAAAAGGGAAAACTTTAAAGGTCAACCCAAACGGATTTTTTTTTGGTCTAAAAATCCTTAAAAATCATAGTTCATACTTCACTTTGTATGAAAAAAATATTGAAAAAATTCTAATCTGATCAGAAACACACGTAATATGGGAGCAAAGTGGGCTTTTTCACACTTTCACAGCTGGCTTGCAGGGAAGTTGCTAGCTAAATAATATATAGCCCTCAAGAGTATGAGGGCTATAGGTCGGCCCCAGTCACCTCCAGCGAGGGTTTTAGATAATTTTATTACGAATCACCCACCTCTGAACCTGGCGTACATCTAATCTCTATCCCCTCCTGCGCACTATTTCAAAATCTTGCACACTATTGTGAAATAGTAACGAATATATCGCCGTCTGAATTTCCCAGACGACTCCCACTTTAAACGCGCCATGTTAACCGTATAGAGTGACGTCACCAACATGGCGCGCAGAGAGCTACAGGTATGACCATACCTCAGAGCTAGAAGTTTCCGACTGGAAAATTCAGACGGCGATATATTCGTTACTATTTCACAATAGTGTGCAAGATTTTGAAATAGTGCGCAGGAGGGGATAGAGTTTAGATATACGGCAGGTTCAGAGGTGGGTGATTCGTAATAAAATTATCTAAAACCCTGGCTGGAGGTGACTGGGGCCGACGTATAGCCCTCATACTCTTGAGGGCTATATTATTTAGCTAGGAAGTTGCCTGAGAAAAAACAGCGGATAACATGGAAAGCGAGTGCAGTCAGAGCTCCGGTTCAGATGTCGATTCGAGCGATATCAGCTGCTTAGATGGAAATATTTTTCGCCAAGAAGATGAAATAGACATAGAGGAGGATGATGACGGGCAAATTAACAGTTGTTTGCAGACCAACCGCGGAATTCAGCCCTATCAATTTGAGCCGTACGGCTCCGATTCTGACAGTGACAACCACTCTGACAACGTGGAACTCGACGACGACAGCATTCGGAGAGGTCGTTTGTTGAATAGTGATTGGTATGCAACTTGACTGGAAACCTTATTATCGTCATCTATAAGAGCAAATGCCCATATATTTCAAACTGTATTGAATGTAGAACGATTCTGTGATGTAAAGAACGAGCACATCTGTGTTGTTATTGTTGTTACTGACCGAGGCAGCCTTTTCGAGGGGATAAACTCCGAGATTCGGCAGTATGGACAGTAAACTGTTGATAACTCTACTGATATACGTCCGATTTGAATTTGTTTGTTTTCCCATAATCCCCATGAAATACCAATTTCAGAATTATATAGTTTGATAAAAAATACTTTGGACATTCATGGCGAAAAGTAAGCCATGGTGAGTGGATCGGCATTCACATTTGCTCAATTTTCGACAAATTACCTCAATTAAATTGAAATCGAATGATATTCCCACAATCTCAAATGTCAAGGGATTATGAAAGCATTATTATCACTTCTGTATTTACAGCCATTCACTCCAATTGGTGTTTTTTATTTATTTACTTATCAAGCGTATATATATTTATGAAAGATCATTTTAGTATTATTAAATAGTATATATGAAACAGAGACTCATCCAGTCTAACCTGTAGGTGCTCAAGCAACAAATGCCACGCGAGAGCGAGCAGGGCATGTACAGCCGTCTCCCTGCCCGAGGCGTCGCTTGCAGGCTAGGTTCGTTCAGCCGATGTCCGTGATAGATTCTCCTTGTCCGATTTCTTTGCCGTCACATTCTGATTGTTCTTAGGTTTGATAGTTGGAATAGCTGTTCTCTTTAGTTTTGGTTTGTACCCGAATTCAACTGCTACGCTGTAGATGTCCTCGAATGATGTCTAATTTCTGTCAAAATGTGCCGAGCAAATTATACGAGTACTGGCTCAGGCCCTCCTTCCACACTCTCGTGTTGCAGCGATTTTCTCGTCTTTAGGCCACAAATGAATACCAACACCGTCATCTGTAGTAAAACTGCAACCTCCCACTACACAACGTCGCGGCATATTTAACAAATGATGTCCCGATACTCCGAAAATCTCCAGAAATAAGCAGCTACTTACGACTGTGGTATACGGCTTTAACATAGAGAATACAAGACGGCTTCCCTCCGTGACGTCACAGCTGGAATTGACAGGAGAGCGATTTTCACCTTTCAAACGGCAATATCTCGCCAACCAGACTGCACAAAATTATGAAAAAATATCATTATTTTCAGAATCGAAAGGACTATTTTTTTATATTTTTGACCTCAGAGCGTTTGGGTTGACCTTTAAAAGAAGGGGTCAAATGTATGGCACACTGTCTGATGTGTCGGCTGACAGGGAGATGACAATGGTTTTCATTATTAATTATTGTGTTATCAAACACAGAATTTGTGTCATTGAATTTAAAGCTAGGACCTAGCATTAAATTCAATGACACAAATTCTGTGTTTGAGGTTAAATTCAACATGTCATGTGACAGTAAATATGTTGTATACGCACTGATTTGTCAGGGCTGTGGAAAACAGTATATCGGTCAAACCACAGATTTAAGATCTAGATTAACTGTTCACAGGCAACAGATTAATAATGAAAACCATTGTCATCTCCCTGTCAGCCGACACATCAGACAGTGTGCCATACATTTGACCCCTTCTTTTAAAGTTTTCCCTCTTTACAAAGTACTAAATGAGAATCAAGCCTTATTGGATGTTAAAGAAACGATGTTTATAGAAAGGTATGGTTCCGAATTAAACGGATCACATAGACCTTGAATATATTTGTTATTTTGTTTGTTTAACAACTTTGTGAAATTAGATTTCATGCAATACATGTACGTATTTATCAAACTGTTGAAGCATGTCATATCCTGAAAATACCCACCTCTGCTTCGCAGACCAATTATGTTTGATTTTGATTATTGTTTACTGCATGTATTGTACTCGTTTGAATTATCCCTTTTAATCTCTCTTTTCATGTTTATTGTGACCAACTGTTTCTATTAATGTCAGCATGTTATCAAGTCACTGCTTGCTTAAGCCAGGCACGGCGTCTAGCGACCGTTGTGCCCT